>PVIU01000306.1:32481-361056 GCA_004026605.1 Ondatra zibethicus
ACACACACACACACACACACACACACACACACACACACACACACACACACACACCCCTACCCCGCCCCCAGACTTGGTGTGTCCCTTCAAGACTGACTGCCTTCCTGGGACATGTCTGCATGAATACAGATTAGGATCCTCCTGTCCCTCCCAGCACAGCAGACTTGTGTCTCTTGTTTACAGCCTACCTGCTGACCTGTGCCACAGGCTTGCAGACCCTTACTTGCTTGAGGCAACTGTAAGGGCCAGGGAGATGGTTTAGTGGGTAAAATGCAAGCCCAAAGACCTGAGTTTAGGTTCCCAGACCTCACATAAAAAGCTGAACACAGTGGTGTGTTTGTGTGTAATCCCAGCACTAGGGAGATGGAGAAAGGTAGATGTTTCAGAGCTTTATGACTGCTTCAGAACTCCCAGGTACCATCTGGAGCGGTACCTCAGCACTTCCTGCTCTTCCACAGACCTGGGTTCAATACCCAGCACTCACATGATAGCTCACAACCCTCCAACTCTAGTTCAGGGGCTCTGATGCCACGGACCGGCTCAGGGGAGCCCCTCAGACCGTGGGAGAATCAGGGTCTTGGTACCAGGAAGGCACAAGTTCGGCGAGTGACAGACAGACACAACACACAAGGGAGTGGTTTGAATTTGCTGTGATTTTACTGAATTCATTTTTTCATTATACAGTAAAAGAACAAACCGTTTGTTAGTTGTTAGTCATTAGTTGGTACAGTATGAAAGCTTCTTTTAGTCACGTCAGCGATGAGCAGGTATTAGACATAACACGTCCTTAGAAGGGGAACTCTTGTCCTTGGGAACATAAACCTCAGACAAGTAGTTTCATTTTATCTAGGAATAGAAAGTTTCTGTCTCATAATTGCTATCATGGTCCTTCCTTTTTCTCACCCTTTATCTCCTCTAGTGACTCTCTGTATCTGCTGAAATATATTTCTTTGTACTTTCTCATGTAGCAAACACCATGGAGGTTGGGATCTAGCAAGCCTATCCATAAATGGTAGAGCTAAATAATTCCGCTTTTGTCCCTCATATATCATATACTTATGACTATCATCCTCATATCTTCCTGTGTATGGAATGGGGTCATCTGGTGACTCAGTTGTACTCCTGGGTGGTTCCCACCATTTATCCCCTATCCTAAACTTTACTACCCTATGAATTTTACGTGTTGGAATGCCCAATTTTGCAAGGGTGCACATATGTAATTCTGCTAGGGCTTGATGGGACACAGGAGGCTCCCTGAACTCTTACAGGACAGGAGGTCTGGTGTAGCCCACAGAGAATAGCAAAAAGACCACATAAGGATAGAAAATACCCTTCCCAGGGGCTGGAGAGCTGCCTCAGCAGTAGAGGACCCAAATTTGGTTCCCAGCACCCACATCAGAAAGCTTAAAACCATCTGTAACTCCAGCTTGAGAGACCTGACACCTCCTGGCCTCCAGGGGGCACCAACACTCCTGTGTATCACATTGAAACCATACACAGGAACACAGGAGTAAACAAAAACAACCCACAGCTTCCTTAGCCTGTTTCCCAGCAGATGCTTTCAAGGTAATTATGGGTTTGGATTTTTTTACTTTTTTTAAAAAATGGTTTCTCTATAAATACCTTCTAGGACTCCTAGAACTCACTGTGTAGACCAGGCTGGCTTTAAACTCAGAGAGATCTGTCTGCCTCTGCCTCCTGAGTGCTGGTCTTAAAAGTATGCACTACCAGAGCTGGAAAGATGTCTCAGCGGTTAAAGAGCACTGGCTGCTCTTCCAGAGGACCTGGGTTCAGTTCCCAGCACCCACATGGCAGGTAGGTCACACAAAGTTCCAAAGGATCTGGTGCCTTCACACAGGCATACATGCAAAACATCAATGCATGTAAAAGATGGCTGGAATAAAGGTCTTTTGTAAAAATAAACTGTGCACCATCCTGCCTGGCTTGTGGGCTTTTATTGTTAATAAAGTCTGCCTGACCTAGGCTGGATTGACAAAAATGGTGGGATAATCGCCTAACATAGACATGAGGATTTGAGTTCCACCCCCTGCAACAAACACGGAAAGTTTTGATTTGGTTTTATTGTTTTAAGGATTTATTTATTTATTTGAGACAGTATTTCTCTGTGTATCCCTATCTATCCTGGAACTCTCTCTGTAGGCTAGGCTGGCCTCAAACTCACAAGGATCCACCTGCCCCTGCTTCCCGAGTGCTGGGATTAAAGGTGTGCCCCACCACCGCCCAGCTTTAAAGATTTGTTTTTAATCAGAGAAGGAAATAGGAAGGGAAAGGGGTGTGTGTTTGTGTGTGTGTGTTCAAATGGAGGCCCAAAGAGGGTGTTGCATGAGCTGAAACTGAAGTTACAGACAGTTGTGAGCCTCCTATTGTGGGTACTGAGAACTTGGGTCCAGATCCTCTGGAAGAGCAGCAGGTAGCCTGTTTTTCAGTTTTGTTTATGTTTGTTTTTGTTTTTGAGACAGTCTCCCTATGTAAACCTTGCTGGCCCAGAACTTAGGTAGCCCAGGTTAGCCTTCAATTTAGAGTTACAAATTTAGCCACCATGCCGGAGTTTGTTCTGGGATAGGGTCTTGTTGTGTAATGCATGCTGGCCTTGGATTCTGGGCAGTCCGGCCTCGGCCCCCTGAGTGCTTGGTTTATAGACTTGGACCATGACATCTGGCTTCAAAAGCCACTATTTCCACTCAGGATTGGTTTTCTGGCATAGGGGCTGATCCATTCTTCCCAGCTTCATTTGCACTTTAGTGTTATCTTGGAATGAGATGGACGACCTGGTCTTTCGGAGTTACACATACTTCATACTTGGCTGGGGTGGTGGTGGATGGGCTGTGGATTCTGCTGCCACAAGAAAAGTCACAAGTCCAGCATTTCTGAGTGTGTGTGTGTGTGTGTGTGTGTGTGTGTGTGTGTGTGTGTGTGTGTGTGTAAGTAAGTCAGGGTCTTTCTACACAGCCCCGGCTGTCCTGGAACTTGCTATTTGGATCAGGCTGGCTTCAAACTCACAGAGATTCACTTGCCTCAGCTTCCCAAAAGGAAATTAAAGATGTGTGCCATCTTGTCTGGCCTGTGTTTTAGTGTTTTGAAACAGGACCTTTCTGTATTACCCAGATGCCTAGAACCTTCCTGCCTCAGTCTTCCCAAGGCTGGAATCACAAACCTGCATCACCAAACCATGGCTTAACACCTTAAGAGCACAGTTGGTCCAGGAGCTGACATCAATGTCACAAGGCTAAGGGCCGGGTATCTTCAGAGTTGGCTCTTTCAGAGGCTTGCGGACTTCCGCGCACTGCCTATCCTGTTCTTCTTCATTCCAGGACTCCTGATTCCTTCCTGGAATCTCTGGTCTTATCTCACTGGGGCTGTACTTTGGAGGATGCAAGCTGCTTGACCCCAAAGACAGACAGCTGTATACTTGCAAATCCCCATTACTTCCACTTCTCCTTTGAAAAGTTGAAATTCCTACTATTTTATTCATTATTGAGTCAAGTAAGATCTATGTGACTGGGGAGATGGCTCTGCCAGAGGTGATTACAGGACAAACTCGAGGGCTGGAGTTCAGTCCCCAGCACCCACACGATAAACCAAATGGTGTGCACTGGGAATCCCAGCACTGGAGAGGTGAACAGATGAACTGAGGACTGCATAGGTGGATGTGTGGCTAGATGGATGGATGGGTGGGTGAGTGCATGCTTGTTCGACCTACCAGGAGCCACACCATCAAAGAAAAGTCTCCTCCAGCCGTCATCAACTGCCAATAGCTCCTTAGCTGATTATGGGATGGGAGACTTGCCTGTCTCCACTCCATTCTGGAATGTTGACTGGTATAACCTTGTGCAGGTCACCACAGCTGCTGTGAGCTCATGAGCACAGCAGTCCTGTCACAGCCAGAAGACACTGCACTGGTTCTGCTGACCTCAGCTTTGGTGAATTATTAGAAGGGGCAAGTTACACACTAGTTGATGGATCTTAATTGGCTTTGCTTTGTGAGCCTAGAACATAGGAATACTTGACTCTGTCAAACGGGCAGTTCTTTGGGGCGGAGGGGGAGAAAGGCTGCTGTTTGCCTGTCTGATGGTAGTTTTGAAGTGCTGCATCCCAGACAGAGAAGACACCAAGACACCGAGAAGACTGCTTATTGTACTAACATGTGAGTCTTGGGGATTATACTCAAGTTGCCAGTCTTAGTGGTAGGCACCTTTGCTCCCTGAGCCCTAACTGATCTGCACATCTGAATCTGAGCTGCTCCTTTGTGGCAAAGCAAGAGGGGGTTTTTAATAGGACTAGGAAATGACCTATGTTTTTTGCTGTTACCTCTTATTTTTGTTTTGTTTCTCTGTAGCTTTGGAGCCTGTCCTCAAACTTACTCTGTAGACCAGGCTGGTCTTGAACTCACAAAGATCCGCCTGCCTCTGCCTCCCAAGTGCTGGAATTAAAGGCATACACCACCACCACCCAGCTGTTTCCTCTTTTCTTAGAAGGCTAAGTAAGTAACTGATTTTGGGGTGGCTCTCATCATGGTTCCCAGACTGAAGCCATCTTTCTGTCTCAGCTACCCCAACATAGGAACTCAGGCAAACACCATTGTTCCTGGTTTAGATATAGATCTTGACTTTTCAGCTTGAGGACATGGAACTTAGTTTGAGTGACTCTAGTTTAATTTTTAGCCCTACCTGTTGGGCACAGTTCAGGCTCTTAGTATAAATGATGCCTGTAGTTTTTATGTAACAAAATGTATGAGATCATGTTTTTATTTTAAAACCAAATACCTGGTGCTGGGGAGATGGCTCAGTCGGTGTTTGCTGTGCAGGTACGAGTGTGATCCTCAGAACCAAGGTGAAAATGGTGGGTGAAGTGGTATACACTTGTAATCCCAGCACCAGAGAAGCAAAGACAGGAGGATTCCTGGAGCTTGCTGCCCAGCTAGCTTAGTCCACTGGGTGATCTGCAGGCCAGTGAGAGACCCTGCCTCAAAACAAGTGGGTGACCATCTGAGGAAGATGCCAGAAGTTGTCTTTTGACTTTTGTGTGTGTGCTCACACACTTGAATGCACACCTACATATGTATACCTACACATATGGAATCTCTGACACCTGACATCTTGTTTCCTCCCTGGTCTGCCCTCAAATTCGACAGGTTAGCTTTTTTTATTCTTCTCCCTTGTAGAGCCAGTGTTGGTAGGAGGGCCTTATGCATTCTAGACAAGCACTCTGTCACTGAATTACATCCCTAACCTCCTTGCCTCCTTGCTCCTCCTCCTACTCCTTCTCTTCTTCCTTCTGAAGGAGAGAGAGAGAGAGAGAGAGAGAGAGAGAGAGAGAGAGAGAGAGTCCCCAGACTAGACTGGCCTCTAAATGATAGAGATCCATCTGCCCCTGCTGTATTAGCTAGCTTTGTTATGCAGTGCAGGAGCATCTGCCTAGGTAGAGGCACAGGGAGCTGGCCCTCCTGTGTGCAGACAATCATGTCCACAGAACAACCTGTGTAAGACAAGTACTCATTTGAGACTTGTTTTGTTTTGCTTTGTTTTTTGTTTTTTGAGACAGGGTTTCTCTATAGCTTTGGAGCCTGTCCTGGAACTAGCTCTTGTATACCAGGCTGGTCTCGAACTTACAGAGATCCGCCTGCCTCTGCCTCCTGAGTGCTGGGATTAAAGGCGTGTGCCACCACCACCCGGCTCTCATTTGAGACTTTTTTAAAAGATGATTCTATGTCAAGTTGACAGTTAATGTCAACTAGGACAAATGGATAAGTGGATGGACAGACAGGTAGATGGATGGTTAACCGGTAGGTATATAGGTGGTATTGGTTGTTTTTTGTCAGCTTGGCTCCAACTAGAGTCACCTGGGAAGAGGGAACCTCAGTTGATGAATTGCCTCTGTTAGATTGGACTGTGGGCAAGTCTGTGGGGGCATCTTCTTGGTTAATGATTGTTGAGGAAGCACCCAGTCCACTGGGCGGGGTGATGCCACTCCTGGGCAGGTGGTCTTGGGAAAGCAGGTTGAGCAAGCCAGTAAGAAGCACTCCTCCATGGTCTCTGCTTCAGTTCCTGTCCTGCCTGAGTTCCTGTCCTGACTTCTCTCAGTGAAGGACTATAATTTGAGTCAAATAAGCCTTTTTCCTCTCCAAGTTTCTTTTAGTTAGTATTTTGTTTTTTTAAATACCAGCAATGAGAACCCTAACTGTGGATAGATGGAGGGATGGATGAACAGATGGATGGTAGATGAGTAGGTGAATGGTATATGGGCAGAAGGACAGACTGGATGGGTGGGTAAATGATTGACAGGTGAATGGATGATGCTGTGCAGATGCATGCAGGGGTGGAGACCTGCACGGTGGTGGATGCATGGATGCATGGCTGAGAGGTAGGTGGAGGGTAAATGTGTTGGACAGGGGAAGACAGGTATTTCTAAGTCGGCTCCCTTTAGTTGACTGGCATCCCAGCAGGCTCTCCTGGCTTGCCTCTAGGATCTGGGAAAAGGATAGAAACATGGGGCGTGGCTTGCCTGGGATGGGGCGGGGTCTTGCGTGGCCCCGGATGCAGCTCCGCCCCCACGGAACCGGAAGTGAGCAGGCGCTGGGAGCGGCGGGGCGCGGCGGGATCCTGGCGGACCTGGCTGGAGCGGTGAGCGGGGGATGGGTGTCCTAGAGAGCTGCGGAAGGGGCGAGAGGAGGGTGGGGTGGGTTGTCAGGGTGCAGGGCCTGGACGGGGGGGTCGGAATGTGGGGCCGGGACTGGGGGTCGGGGCCGGGACCCGGGTCAGGGATCGGAGTGCGGGGCAGGGTTTGAGGCCCAGGGGTACAGGGCCAGGATCCAGGGATCCGGGCCTCGGGATGCAGGACCAGGATCCGGGAGCCAGGGTTCAGGGCCGAGGGTTCGCGCTGTGGGGCCGGGATTGTGGCTTGGGGTTCGGGCTCCGGGGTGTAGGGCAATGATCAGGTCTCGGGGTGCGGGGCTGGGATCGGGGGGTCGGAGTGCAGGGCCAGGATTGGAGGCTCAAAGCCCCTGGTTGCAGGGTCGGGATGGGGTCAGGTCGGAGGTTTAGGACTCCAGTGCTGGGCTATTCTGTCATCGGTGGAGTAGCCAGGGTGCAGAGTGGCCCCCGCTCTAAGGGGGCGGGGCGTTTGCTCTAGGATTCCTGGGCATAAAGGAAGGGGTGGGGGTTTCAGGGCAGGATCCCAGGACCTAGAGGTGAGGTGCGAAACCAGCTTGGGGTGTTCTGGGTCAGAGTGCATAGTTAAGGGTCTGGGGAGTCAGAGAACCTGGACCTAGGAACGGAATGGAACCCTGAGGGCTGGGAGAAGCTGGTGGGGGTGGGGAGACTTTGGTTATAGAATCTAGTGGAATGGTGAGGGCCTGGGGGAAGTTGTTGGGCCTGGAGAGCCTGGGGTTCCAGAATCCAGTGAAATTATGAGTGTCTGAGGGCCTTTGGGAAGTAGGCAGGGTGGGCAGCTAGTGTTCCAGGGCCAAAGAGGATTGGGGTCCAGCCCTCTGGGCTGGGCTGTGAGGCCAGCATCAGGGGACTGGTCTGGACACTTGAGAGAAATTTGCAATGGGGTCAGTGGAAATCCAAGCTGCTAGCTTGCATCCTGGAGCTAGGGAGCCTGGAATCCAGCTGCCCCTCCTCCTGGGTGTGTGCCCAGTCACTGCAGAGGTGCTTGGGCCCTGTCTTTTCCCGTTTCCTTTTGGTCTGTGTGAGGGGTGGGATCCTTCAGCTAGGGAGAAGGGATTCCAGTTTGCACCCAGTCTGCCCTGGGCCATGTCAGTAGCCAGATCCAGCAGGTCCTCCCCATCCAGTAGGTCCCCACCGTCAGCGCAGACAGCCCTCCCGTCCACCAGGGGCCAGGCCACTGTGGATCTGAGGACCCGCCTCAGCACTGGTGCCTCACCCAGAGTGAGTCACCAGTTCAGGCCCTGAGTCAACACTGCTTCTCTCTTTGGCCGAGCGGTTTTCACCAGAAATTCCAAGGAGGGAAAAGCAGCTTTAAGTGGGAACTTCAGACAGGAGAATGCAGAGCTGGTTCTAGCTCCCTGCTAACTAGAAACGGAGCCTCCGCTAGAGCACCTTCCCCCACAGAGCCTTTCCCCCTGGTGCTTCCTCTTCTGTTGGCATAGAACCTTAGGCCTCGCTAGACAACTTCTCTACCCAGCCGCAGCCACAGCCTGAGAGCAGACCTTTGATTGAGGCTTTGTGACAGTGGTACCTCTAACACCTTGTAAATGCCAGGGAATGTAATTAGCCCTTCAGATCTTCGTCCTGTTAGTTGGGCTGGCACCTGGTGGAACTCATCATTGTCCTAGCACCCTTACCTCCCTGTTCTGTATCCTGGGCATGGCTGTGTCTGCCTACCAGCTTATCTCTTGGTGGTGTCCCTGCACAGGCTAGCCCACTCTCTCTGTGCACTGCCTGTGCTGGCCTCAGTAGGCATTGGGGGTGGGGTGGTTGGTGTCTCCATGACTGCTCCTGGCCCTAGCCACTTTCCTATTGTCTTTGCTCTGCTGTGCCGTAGGCATTAGGTTCAGGCCCTCAGGATGGAGGATTCCTTCATCCTGTGATTGGGTCCCTTCTGGTTGAGCTTGTGCTGGCTGTGCAGTGGCTTTCTCTGTCTTTGTCATCTTTCTGTACTTGGCCTTTGCAGTGGCTTCATTTATTGTTTGAATCTTTTTTTTTTTCGAGGCAGGGTTTCTCTGTAGCTTTGGAGCCTGTCCTGGAACTAACTCTTGTAGCCCAGGCTGGTTTCGAACTCACAGAGATCCACCTGCCTCTGCCTCCCAAGTGCTGGGATTAAAGGCATGCGCTACCACCGCCTGGCTCTCTCTCTCTCTCTCTCTTTTTTTTTTTGTATCTGCTTTATTGAACTACAGTTTACCCCACATGGTCACTGAGTTAAAGGGTTCAGTGGTTATTGGTGCGTTCAAAGTTGTGCAGCCATCCCCACAAGCAGTTTTGGTTTTCTCAGAGAGATACATAGAATGGGCATGCCTGTGGTCCCAGTGGCTGGGAATGCTGGGACAGAAGGACCTTGAGCCCAAGGAGTTCTGGCCAGCTTAGGCCGCAAACAAAGCTAGAGTCTGTCTGTCTTATCTGTCTGTCCCTCCCACCTGTCACTGCTATTTCCCATTCCCTTTTTGGTAGTAGTTGGAATGCAGTTAAGATAGATCTCTATAGCTTTGATTGGCCTGGAAGTCACTATATAGATCAGCCTGGCCTCAAACCTACAGCCATCCTCCTGCCTTCGCCTCTTGGGTGTTGGGATTTAGATGAGAAGGCTCAGAGGGTAAAGGACACTTGCCACTGAGCCTGCAACCTGCGTTCAATCCCTGGGACCCACATGGTAGAAGGAGCAATTCAGATTATTGACTTCCACAAGGATGCCATGGCACATGTGTTGCTCCAAAGACACGTGGACACAGATACATGCATGTACACAGACACATAAAGGCAGACAGGCAGACTCACACCCCCAGGCTTCTGCCCCATGTATCTGTTGTATTTTTACATCCTTCCTTGTATTGATGTAGCATCTGAGACTTTAGCGAATTCCAGTCAGAACAATCACATTCATCTCGTGGTTTCGTGTGTGAGGTGGGGCAGGGAGGCCTTACTTAGACCCAAAATTGCAGAAGCTTATTTTGAACTGGTTGTTTTCATGATCATAAAGTTGAGAACACTGACTGTGTGGCTGGGGACATAGTTTGGTGGCAGAGTGTTTGTCGAGTGTGAGACCCTGGGCTCAACTGTAGTATTGCCCCTCACTGACTGCGTATCTGGCTTTTCACACTGGTTCTGGGCTCAAACTCCGGTCATCAGGCTTGTAAAGCAATCACTTTTATCTGCTGAGCCATGGCAGTGTGTGTGTGTGTGTGTGTGTGTGTGTGTGTGTGTGTGTGTGTGTGTGTAGCCCAGGCTGGCTAAGGATGAGGCTGATAGAAACTCCTGCTCCTCCTGCCTTTGCCCCCCAGCCCTGGGGTCACAGGTGTGCTCCTTTGTGCTGACTCCTCAGTTTGGCTTTTTGAGACAAGCTCTCTTTCTGTGGTTTGGGCTGGCCTGGCGCTCTGCCGTAGCTGGGGTCACAGGCATGTGCCACCGTGCCTGGCTTCTGTTACTGTGTGTAAACACAGTGGCAGAGTTTCATTGCTTTCTACCTTCATAAATTAGAGTGGACAAGAAATGAAATATCTCAGCTTTACAGTGAGCAGGGCATGAGCTGGCCATGGAGGCTGCGATCTCCGGTTGCATTCGGGGACATGTAGAGTGGGTATGGGTTTTTGAATCTGCCAAGTCCTCTGGTTCCTGTGGGCTGAGACCTCTGATTAGTGAGAAGCCAGTTTTCCTGTCTGCCGATGTTGTGTGCACTCTGTGTGCTGGGGACTTGGAGGTTCTCTAAAAGCGCCCCGCAGGGGGGTGTTGCCCAGAGAGATCGGCACAGCCGTTCTGAGCTTCCAGTCTTCTCTTCACAGGTGTTCGCTGATCGTCGCAGATGCCAGCACATTTCTCCCTGGATTCCTTGGATTCGGATAGACTGTGAGCTGCCCCTCGCAGCACAAAAGGAAGGTTTGTGTCTTGTGAAGGCTCCAGTGTGCTTTCTCCTGGGTCAGGTGTGGGTAGGGCTCTCTTCCTGACCGTGTAGACTGGGGGTGGGGCGGGGTGTGTGTGGGACACAGCAATAACCTTTTCAAAGAAATCTAAAGCTGACTTAAGAGGACCAGCCCCCAGTCAGAACCAAGGTAAATAAGAAAATCCATGAAGGCGGAGATAGCTTAGGAAAAACCCTTATCTGTCTAAAGGTTAGACTTTTTCTATCTGGGGTGAGGAGAAAAGGAATGCAGACGTTTTCCGACGGTAACTTTTTCTTTACTTCATCTTGAAAAAATCTTGAATAATCTCTCTTGCTCGCTCCTTCCCATTCTGCTCTGCCACTGCTGCCCTTTCTTGGCTGCTCCTTCACTCTCTGCCTTGCCACTCCCCCATCACAGCCAAACTCTGGACAAGTCTAAGTTACATTTTCAGGGCTCAACCATTCTTAAAATCCAAGATAAGTCATGTAGTTTCTCTTAGGCTAGGGATGTCACAGTGACCGACCAGTGAGCAACTAGGGCCTTGCGCAGAGCTCTAAGTTGGTGAGGGTTCCCAGACAGTAAATAATCGGCTGAGCCTTGAGGTCGGAGATACAGCAGGAGAAAGGTCCATTGCTGCAGGGAGCTATGTGCAAAGTTGCTTCTAACTTTTGACCTTGAATCAGCACTAAACAGCACCTGGGAAAATGACCTCGTGGATTTGTCTCTAGGGGCAACCAGATATTGTTTCCAGAGGCAACCAGCCTGCTTTGAATCTGCTCTGAAGTCTAAAGTTAGCTGTCTGTGTAAAAGGCAGTCTTTGTGACTGAGAATCCTGTCTCAATCTGAGTAGCGTAACATATCCTAGTATTATTTCTGTTCATCAGAATTATACAGTTACAGAAATCGCCCTTTTGACCATCCACAGCTATATGTGTGCCTAGGAGATGGAATATTTTCACAAGATAAACACATAAGCAGTGGGAATAGACCCCACACTGTTACTAGGGAAGAAATGAAGTTCTTAGGGAAGAAATGAAGTGACTCATGAGAGAAATTACAGACAGGAGCAACTGGTTTCCCTAACCAGTGACCCCACGGTCTTACCAGGTGGGGTCTGATGGGTGGACCTGCTGAAGGCTAATTGTCTCCTGCTGTATATTCCCACTCAGCTCTCAGCAGAAATCTCATGCTGGGGCCTGGGAAGACAGCTCAGTTTGCTAATGTGCTTGCCATGTGAGCATAGGACCTGAGCTTGAATCCCCAGAACCCAAGTCAAAGCCGGGCACAGGGCACACATCTGTGAAGTGCTGGCGGTAACAGCAGGCAGATCCCTGGAGTTTGATGGCCAGCTAGCCTAGCCAGTTGGCAAGCTCTGGGTTTTGTGAAGAGATACTATCCCCAAAATGAGGGAGAGGGCCGGCAAATTGGCTCAGCATGTAAGTGCTTGCTGCCAAACCTGATAGATTAAATACAATTCCTGGGACCTATAGGGTAGAGGAAGAGAGCCATGTGTTCTGTGGTCTTAGCTGTTGATGTTCTTTAAGGTTCTGTCAAGGGCTGGGGAGGTGGCTCAGTGGTTAAAGAATCCACCACACGAGTTGAGGGTCCTTAGAACCCATGTAAATGACAGGTGGGCTCCGTGGCCTGCCTGTAATCCTAGCCTCAGAAGACAGAGGTGGAGATCCCCAGAGTAAACTGGCTGCTGAGCCTTTTCAGTGAGCTCTGGGTTTGAGTGAGAGACCCTGACTCAATGAATAAGGTGGAAGAGTGATGGAGGATACACGTATGCAGACATGTGTACTCAAACAGGAAAAAACAAAAAAATTGTCAAAAGTAGGTCGTGTTTGGAGCATTCTTGCACACAGGGTTTAACGGCCCACTAGCAGCCTCTGCTATATGTAAGGCTGGTGCTGCATGTGTGCTGTGCTCAGTTTTGCTCATGGCAAATCTGTGCTCAGTTAAGCTGCTCAAGGCCTTATTGGATTGGTCGTCCAGATTAAGATAGCCATCATAGTCCCAGGAACCAAAATTATCTTAAGTTGTGATAAAATAAACATTACATGACATTTACCAGGAGTGATACTTTGGGGATACCAGACTTGCATGGCCCCTGGTGATGCTGCCTCTGGAGTACAGCCACCGAAGATCAGGGTGCTCACTGATGGAGAACATGTACACCCACTTTGTTGATTTGAAATAGGGCCTCACTCCGTAGCTCAGTCTGGTCTGGTCTTAACTTGTGGCAGTCCTCCTGCCTCAGCCTATCTAGTGTTTGGATTATTAGTGTAAGCCATCACACCCCTCTTTCACCTTTGTATTTTAAGTGTGTGGATGTTTTGCCTGTGTGTGTGTGTATACTACATGTGTGTATTACCTATAGAGGCTAGAAGAAGGAGTCAGATCCCCTGGGGCTGGAGTTACAGCTGTAAGCTGCCATGTGGATGCTGGGACTGAACCTTGGTTTCTGGAAGAACAAATGCTCTTAACCTCTGAACCATCCCTCCAATCCCAGCCTTGTTTTTTTTTTTTTTTTTTTTTGAGTCGGGTTCTTAATGGTCTGGAACTCACTAAGTAGGCTAAGCTGGCCAGTGAGCCCCATGGGTCCTCCTGTCTCTACTTCCCCAGTGCTGGGGTTACTGTTGTAATTTAAAAAACAGCACAAGAGAGAAAGATGCCATGCGACAAGGCTCACATGGAGGGTTTTTTTGTTGTGGGAAAGGGAATGGGAAAAAGGGGGGATTGGATGGGGGAGACCGGTCCCTGGTGACAGGAGTGGCAGAAAAGAAGAGAAGCAGAGAGACAGACAGACAAAGAGACTAGAGGTGGGCAAGGCCTATCTTTTTTTTTTTTTTTTTTTTTCGAGACAGGGTTTCTCTGTGGCTTTTGGAGCCTGTCCTGGAACTAGCTCTTGTAAACCAGGCTGGCCTCAAACTCACAGAGATCCACCTGCCTCTGCCTCCCAAGTGCTGGGATTAAAGGCGTGTGTCACCACCACCGCCTGGCAAGGCCTACCTTTTTAACAGGAACGTAGTGAATGTGCACAGGAGGTGCTCTTAGTGGCTGCAACTGAGGATGAATCCTGTCAGGATCCCAAGGGCAGGCCAATACAGATGCCTCAATACTAACAGTTACCCCATGACATGCAGATTTTTTGACATGGATGCCAAAGGAAGCATGTCTACCAAGCTTCTTCAGGACTCAATGTGAAGCTTTCATTCTTTCAGGAGTTCTTGAGTTCAGTGACTGCCCTCTGGGGGATGTGGCCTTCTGAGGGTTTGGGTCAGGGCTACTGTGGGGTCCTGGGTCACCCTCCCAGGTGACTCTTTGCTGCTCTTTCAGATGTGGAAAGCTTCTGCAGGCCACGCTGTGTCTATCACCCAGGACGATGGGGGAGTCGATGACTGGGAGACTGACCCTGATTTTGTGGTAGGAGTCATCACCAGCTCTGCCTTCCTGGGCGTTTGCCTCTGAGGTTCCCAGCCTGGCCCTGCACAGAGCTGGTTTATTTCCTCCAGGGCATGGGGTATACAAGTTAGGCCTTGGTGTACTGGTAAGGATGTTGGATGTACTAATTGAGGCACGTGGTAAATGAGTTAGGGTGCAGAGTGTACTAATTAGGTCTCAGATCATGGACTAGTTAGGGCATGGGATGTACTACTCATCCAGGGTAGAGGTATACTAGTTAGAATATGGGGTGTGCTGAAGTATGGGATGTGCTAGTTAGGACACAGGATATGCTAGATAGGGCTTGGGGCATACTAGTTAGGGCATGGGATGTACTACTTACTTTTCCAGGATGGGGATATACTAGTTAGGGTACAGGGTATACTAGTTAGGGCTTGGGATGTGCTAGTTAGGACACAGGATATGCTAGTTAGGGCTCAGGGTATACTAGTTAGGTCATGGGATATGCTACTTACTTCTCCAGGGTGGGGATATACTAGTTAGGGTACAGGGTGTACTAGTTAGGCCTTAGGATGTGCTAGTTATTTCTCTTTGCAGAACGATGTGAGTGAAAAGGAGCAAAGATGGGGCGCCAAAACCGTGCAGGGATCGGGGCACCAGGAACACATCAAGTAAGTACCTGTGGCACCCTGCTCTCCCACACGCCCCCTCTGTGGGGAGATGAGAGCAGCCTTGCCTTGCTTCTCTAGGTGATGCTCGTTACAGGGGCTCATGGGGTCTGTAGGCCTCGGGTCTCGGGTGCACACAAATGATGGGCATGAGGCCTAGCCTTTATAAACCATGTTTTCCAACACAGAACACAGTCATGGGAGCTGTTTGCTCCAAGTGGCAGCTTTGGAGGGTGTGAGATGGCTTTGAGTAACTTGGGCCCCAACCACCCCTCCATTTGGATTATTGTCTGCGAGTTGTCATGTGTTATGGAATTTAGTGGTTGACACAGCGTGAAATGTGCCATGCCGTGGAGTCTGACCCCGCACCTTCAGAAATGCCAGCTCTACAGCAGCTTGCGCCTCACTAAGGAGGGCACACAGACCCTCTGCAGACACCCAGATGGTGTTTTAGGCCCCACAGGGTTCAGAATGCGTCCGTTGAACTCGTTTTGGTATTTTGGTTACTGTATCTTTGTCTCTGAACATTCGGTCAGGTG
The DNA here is from genome assembly GCA_004026605.1 of Ondatra zibethicus. Taxonomy (NCBI): domain Eukaryota; kingdom Metazoa; phylum Chordata; class Mammalia; order Rodentia; family Cricetidae; genus Ondatra; species Ondatra zibethicus. Next base: position 47,670 of record PVIU01000306.1, read on the forward strand.
CCCAGAAGAGGACTGTGTCTGAGCGGTGGCTTGTATTTTTAATTGTTATTTCTGTGTGTCTCCTTGAGAGAGAACCCTGCTGAGTTTCCCTGTCTTGGTCTCACCCTCCAGGCTCGGCTTGTGCTGTCCTTTCTTACAGTGGCTCTCTGGACCTGAGTGTAGGGTAGCCCGTGCCTCCCACAAAAGAGGCCTTCAAGTTTGCATAGTGTAGGGGGTGTCACAGGTGGGACAAAGGGCCTGCGGTCCATTAGAGAAGGTGTGGGTATGAGAGGTGAGCAGGAATCTGGGCCATCATGCCTGTGGGTCTCTATCCCCACGATTCGAGAACACATTGGGGAGGGTGAATGGGAAGATCTGTGAGGCTCTCTGGATGGATTAAGACTGGGGAAGGGGACGGACAGGAGACATGTGGACATCCCATGATCTTTCTCAAGTTGTTGGGGTGATGTTTCTCTTTTGTTGCCCATCAGGGGTTGGTGGGTTCAGAACTGGTATCTATTCTGTCACACTCTTGGGCCTGCTGTCACATGCAGAGCTTTGGGCTTCGTGTCTCCCGTTAGAAAGGCCCTGTGTTCAGGCAGTGTCTCAGTGACAGCTGCTTCCGGGCAGCCAGGTTCTGACTGTCTTCCGACCGTGTTGCCATTGTTGCTTGTCTGAGTCTGTTCTGCACTGCTGTGAACACCATGACCAAATATAGCCTGGGGAGGAAAGGGTTTATTTCCCCCTACAGCTTTTAAGTCTCACTGTGGGAGTCAGGGCAGGAACTGAATGAAGCAGAGGCTGTGGAGAAAGGCTCCTTACCAGCCTGCTCCTCGTGGCTTGCTTAACTGCTTTCTAAAACCACTCAAGACCACTGGCCCAGTGGTAGCACGACCCCCAGTGGGCATCAAGGAAATGCCCTATGGTCAGTCTGATGGCATTTTCTCAGTTGAGATTTCCTCTTCTGAAATGACTCTAGCTTGTGTCAAGTTGCCAAAATGCTAACAGCTAGCTTCTTCTGATGACCTTGGGGGTTTGGAGAAGGGTCCCTGTGGGTGGCATTTACAGAGCTCAAAGCTCAGATGTAGTATTGCTGCCCCTAGAGCCAGCAGCATGGTCCTGTGTGGATTTAGATCTGTGCTCCTCCCCCATACAAGCTGTGGCAGAACCATGGAGGCTGGCACAGTAAAAAGGCAGGACAGCACCTCACAAGAACATCACTACCCTTGCTTGTCCTGCTGGCGGGTAAGCTGCAAGCCTGTATCCTAATGTAGTCCTGCTTCCTCTCCCTTCCAGCATCCACAAGCTGCGAGAGAATGTCTTTCAAGAGCACCAGACCCTCAAGGAGAAGGAGCTGGAAACAGGACCCAAGGCTTCCCACGGCTATGGCGGGAAGTTCGGCGTGGAGCAGGATAGGATGGACAAAGTAAGTGGCTGCTCGGGCTGGGCTGCTGGCCTGCCTGGGGACACAGTGTGGATGGCAGTCACACTTTTCTGAGTCACAGCGTTTAGTTGGGTTTGCTGAGGGTGAGGGCTGCTCTGAGGGTCCTCTAGAGGCTGCCCACTCGTGAAGCTCTTTTGTGTTTCTAGAAGCCCTTTTTCAAATTGTCAGAGGCTCTGGCCAGCCGCTGATGTGTAGACGGCTCTCTGGGGTAGATCAGCACCATGACCAGCTTTGTGAGCAGGACAGAGCCCAGAAGCATCCAGCCCACAGATGTCGTGGTCACTGCTTGTGGTTGAGATGGGCCAGTCCACAGCATGAGGTCAGCTCTGAGGCCCTTTGCTCACATCGCATGTGTGGAGTCCGCTGCCTCCTGGCTTATGTCCTATCTGTATTTGTGAGCCACTCTGCAGCCAGGCTGGGGGGGATACAAACTGTCTGGCAGCTGTGGCTGAGCCCCTGGGAGTGACATCAATGGGTTCTGACTGATGAGCAGATACCACAGGCAGCTGCTGTCTAAGCCATCGGTTTGGGGCGGTGTTTCCATTATTCCCCCAAGACGAGGGAGCGGGGCCTACTCTGGGGCTCACTCCAGGCAGGCTGGTTTTTGCAGAGAGAAGGCTTCAGCATGTGGGCATGTCTCCCGGAATGCAGGCTTTCACTCTGTTGATGCTGTACCAGGGGTGAAGCCTGCATGAGCAGTGTGAGGTGGTTCTGATGGGCAGACAGTGCTGCTGCTGGATAGATGTGGAAGAGAGACTCAGCTGCTGCCCATCCTGATGGGTGACTCCCTCACACATGGATTGTATTCAGCTGTGCTAGGCATAGAAGGCCATGGCCACATCTCAGTGAGATGCCACTGTCCACCAGAGGAATGGGCGGGTAAGCCTGAGGGCACCCCAACCATGGACAGTGTCTTAGTTAGGGTTTCAGTTGTTGTGAAGAGACACCATGACCATGGCAATTCTTATAAAGGAAAACATTAATTGGGGATGACTTACAGTTTAGAGGTTTAGCCCATTATTGTCATGGTGGGGAGCATGGTGGCATGCAGGCAGACAGGGTGCTGGAGAGTAACTGAGACTTCTATATCCCAATCTGCAGGCAGCAGGCAGAGAGAGAGACATTGGGCCCAGCCTGAGCCTTTGAAACTTCAGAGTCCACACCCAGTGCCACTCCCTAAGCATTCAAATAGAATGGGGCCATTCTTATTCAAACCACCACAGCCAGGGCTATTGTGGAGCAACACTGTGACAAGATGCCATCTGTAGGAAGGAGATGTGTTGTTGGCTATGCTGCTCCCTTGCTGGCACAGAGATGGATGTGCTGGTCCTGGTCCTGACATGGGCAGTGTGGGGAGCTTGCCTGTACAGGCTCAGTCAGAGGCAGAGAACACAGCAAAGAGACCTAGAGTGGCAGTCTGGGGAGAATCATGCAAGCTTAACGCTGGGAATGTTGCTCTTTGGCTCTGCGTTATGAGTGGTTGGCCTCGTTTGGCTCAGATCTCAGGCCTCATCAAGCCTGGTCCTTCCTTCACCCTTTGTGCCCACCTGTCATGTCCTCTGTTTCCTCAATAGCTTCTCATTGCTGTCCTGTGCTGTCATTTTGGGGAGGCTTCTGGGCTTCCACTAAACTCACTGCCCTCACCTTGTGCCTGGCGAGGTCCTATGTGCTGGGTATGGTATGTTGTAAGTATGCCCTGCCACACTTCTGTGACTGACTATTGTCAGTACCCAGGTGGCTCATGGATGCCAGACTGCTAGAATCTTTAGTTCACCTTGGTTGGATACTGACCAGTAACTCTCAAGCATTGGTGACATTAGCCTGGGCGCTGGGGTTCCAACTTGTTGCCTCCTGCCCAGGCCCTATACATTGAGGAAAGGTTAGCTCATGCGAACCCTTGAGAGTAACCTGTTGTCAGAAACCTGAAGGTCAATGTTAAGCTATGCATAGCTTGTCCTCTCCAGAAATGGAAAGAGAGATGAGGCCCACAGACTTCTCCAGCCAGGCTCATCCAGGGTAGCACACGCCTGTGAGGAGCCAGGACTGGAGCCCCCGGGTTCCTTTAGGGATCAGGTGACTGTGGCTTGCCAAGGGGGCTTCCTGCTTTCCCTACATACTGCAGGTCAAGGCTGATAACGGACATGCTTCTGCCAATATGAGACCAAAAGCCACTGAGCACACATTCAGTCAGTGGTGGAGCCAGAGCCAGCTGTCACTTCAGCCCCTTTTTTCTCTTTAACTTCCTTCTGATGGACAGTCCTGCTGGGAAATGTCTTTGGCATGGATGCCGCTCTTTGGTCTTTTGCTGACAGTTTCTGTGTGTGAGCCTTGAGGCTGCAGGCAGACCATTGTGCCACGTGGGGTTCACAGGCTGTGGCTTGTGGTCTTCCATCAGCTGCTAACCGCAGCTAAGCCTGGGAAGGAGACAAGTCATTCAGTCAAGGCTTCCTTTGTATGTTCTGCATATCATCAACCTCAGCGACCTTCATGAAGAGGGGCATTGAGGTCAGCGATATGTAGCACACAGCCCGAGTGCAAGGTCAAACTGAACAGTTGGCCAACCAAAGAAGGTCTGTGGTACACAGGGCTGACTCTCCCTGTAGGGCCGTCAGAGTTAGGGTTCTATGTTGCCAGGAGGGCCAAGAGACAGGTTCAGAGGCACACAGGCATTGTCTACCAAGAGGAAAGGCCACAGGACTGCTGTGCTGGGCAGTGGCATCACTGACGGCTGGTGACAGCACGGATATTAGAGCACTGTTTATGAAGGGCTGGAGTGGGGTCTGTTAGCAGACTTCAGGCTGGTGCCTTTTGTCGCCTGTTGGTGGATCTGTGGCCTTGAACAGAAGGCCCTGGGGAACCTGCATCCTTCGGTGGGGCTGGTGTGAGGTGACAGCGCTTGGCTCTTATCTGTGTGGTCTGCATGGGGGGTGTGTGTGGAATGCACAGCTGCATTGTCACTGAAGGACCCATGTCTGCTTCAGCATGATCACAAAGTGTATGCCCTGCTTTGACTCATGGGGTCACAGCCTGTGAAAACACCACACACTGAGGGAGCGGCTGATGGAAATGGCTCTTCTGTTGTGTACCGCAGGCTCTGTCCTTTGTTCTTACCTGGTTCTGTCCGAAGTTCCTGTCTGAAGTCAGGGGTGTTAGCCTGGAGGATCTCTAAGTTTGAGGTGCCTAGTAGAAGCTCAGCCAGTTCAGGGCTATGTCCTGGGATTCAGGGCCCTAAGGGCAAAGGCTCACCTCACTGACGGGGTGACATCCCTTTAGCCCAGAGTAGTGGCGGCAGCAGAGCGGGGGAGTGGGGTTGCCGTGCCATACTGGGCATGGGTGCATAATGCCGCGTCTTTGTTCTTCGTTCCAGTCAGCCGTTGGCCACGAGTACCAGTCAAAACTTTCCAAGCATTGCTCACAAGTGGACTCAGTCCGAGGCTTTGGAGGCAAGTTTGGTGTCCAGATGGACAGGGTAGATCAGGTGAGTGACAGGCCAGGGGCTACAAGCTCCCTGCCACAGCTACAGGCTGCTGTTGAGGCTGCCTTTTTGGACCAGTGCAGCAGTTCACAGGTGCCCACTGGCCCCGTGGGAATGCAAGAAGGGTGTCCAGATAAGAACTCACAAACCTCTCTGATGCTGGCCACATGAGGGGGTGCCAGCTGTCCAGTGGGGAACAGTCAGTGACATGAAAGACAGGCCTCGGTATACTTGCTGCAGTCCCCCTGTGTGCCTAGCCTCTGAGTCAGCTCTGTTTGGCCATTAGGGACCTTTCTCATTGTCTCTCCGGGGTGGATGTGAGTGACAGGCAGAGCCCTCCCTCAGAGTGGGGTTTGCTGAGCTGTGGCCTAGAGGCTCTGGTAAGCCTGAGGCTGTTCTGATTCTCCAGCCTGGAGCTGTCAGTGGCACAGGAAACCACTTTCAGCATGAGTCCTGGCTTTATGACATAGTAGCAGGATCTGACTGTCCGGGTCTGAAGTCGGGGAGGTGCAGAGTCCCAGCTCCGGGTCGTGCTGAGGGCAGGCCACCATAAGTTCCCACGGCAGGCCTGCCATCTTGTTAATGTTCTCAATAAAGCTTGTTTGGGAATTCTGTGTGGCAGGGGAATTAATTCCAGATCAGCATGCTGTGCCTGGAATTAGTCAGTCAGGCTGGTGCTGGGAGCCTGCAGGGGCTAGGAGGGGAGCTGCACACACAGACTTGGGTAGCGATGATTGCATTTGTACTTTGCCTGGGAAGCCAAGGTCAAAAATTAACATTGTGTAAGCCTGGCTCATACCTGTATTCCCAGCACCTGAGAGGTGGAAGCAGGAGAATTGCCATGAGTTCAGAGTCAGCCTGGGCCAGAGTGAGACCCTGTATTGACAAACAAAAAGCCCAACACATGAGGCTGGGGAGATGGCTCAGATGTCACTGTGCAAGCTGGAGGACCTGTGTTTGGATCACAGCACACCCACATAAGCCAGGTTCAGTGTTAGGGTGGGGAGTGGGAGGAAACAGGAGGATGGCTGGGACTTGACTGCCAGTCTAGCTCTAGGTTCCATTAGAGACCCTGTCTCAAAGGAACAAGGCTGGCAATGGTAGAGCTGGCCACCGGACATCTTCCTCTGGCCTTTGGACATGCGTGGGCACACACACCTTCCCAAAACCAACATTACCGAAAATTTTGTTTTCTGTGTGCATGAGTTCAGATGGGTCATTTTGGTGGCTTGTCAAATACCCGTCCCTTGTGTTTTTGTCCCGCAGTCTGCTGTAGGCTTTGAGTACCAAGGGAAGACGGAAAAGCACGCCTCCCAGAAAGGTAAGGGTACTGATGCCGCTGGAGAGGCAGGAAGGCCTCTGCTGTCTGCTCTGGGTTCCGGGGCCATCTGACTGTTAGAGGGTGTGTGTCCTTGCTGTTGGTGGCACACACGGAGCTGTGTCTGCTGTCTCCAGTGGAAACTGCCTTCTCTTTACCTCAGCAGACAGCTTCAGTGTAGCTCTTTGGCACTGTGGATGAACAGCAAATGTCCCCAAAGACAGAAACCAGAGTTGTGGGCCTGTATTGTCAAAACTGTGCCCTGAGACATGGAAAAGAGAGTGCTGATTGATTTTCACGATGTCACATGAGTCTGGAGCCTTTTTTTTTTTTTTTTTAAGCAACCAAGGCAAATCATTTCTTTTTAGTACCCAGGGTTTTGTTTTTTGTTGTTGTTGTTTTTCGAGACAGGGTTTTGCTGTAGTTTTAAAGCCTGTCCTGGAACTAGCTTTTGTAGACCAGGCTGGCCTCAAACTCAGAGAGATCCGCTTGTCTCTGCCTCCCAAGTGCCACCACCGCCCGGCTTGTTTTGTTTTTTTAAAAAAGAAAAACTATCTTTTTAAATTTTACATACTAATCCCAGTTCCCATTCCCTCCCCTCCTCCTGTTCCCTCTACCTTCTCCCCCACCTCACCCCCATCCACTCCTCAGAGAGGGTAAGGCACTTTGTTTTGGGGAAGGTTCAAGGCCCTCCCTACTATATCTAGGCAGAGCAAGGTGTCCATCCAAAGTGAATGAGTTCCCAGAAAACCAGTGTGAGCAGTAGGGATAAGTCCTGGTGCCACTGCCAGTTGCCCCACAGTCTACCCCAGCCATACAACTGACACCCACATTCAGACGGTCTAGTTTGGTTCTATGTTGTTTCTTTCCCTGTCCCAATGGAGTTGGTGAGCTCCTATTAGCTCAGGTAAACTGTTTCAGTGGGTGAACCCATCATGGTCTTGACCTCTTTGCTCATATTCTCATTCCTCCCACTCTTCAACTGGACTTTGGGAGCTCAGTCCAGTGCTCCACTGTGGGTTTCTGCCTCTGTTTCCATCAATTGCTGGATGAAGATTCTATGGTGACATTTAAGATAGTCATCGATCTGACTATAGGGCACTGGTTTTGTTTCTTTTAAGATAATGTTGTCCTTTCAAAGCCTGGCTTTGAACTCCCTAATTCTCCTGCCTCAGCCTCATGAGTGCTGAGAAGGCAGGTGTGTGGCACTTCATCTGACTGAATTGTCATTTTTGTTGTTGGGGATGGAACTCAGAACATCAGCCTTATCCAGTGGCCCCCTGCTTTGGTTATTGGATCTCTCACCATAGACCAGGTTGACGATTCCTGTGTAAACCACTATGGCCAGTTCTTTCTTCAGTATAAAACAATTGTGTGCAGTGGTGGGAAGTGACTGAATTCTCTCTGCACAAAGTTCGAGGTTGTCCCGTGTCATCTCAGGGATGCAGCCTTTACAGTTAAAATGGACACTGCATCTCTCGGAAGTCTTAACTCTTGCCGGCTACCATCTTGTCTCTTCAGACTACTCTAGTGGCTTTGGTGGCAAATACGGTGTGCAAGCTGACCGCGTGGACAAGAGCGCCGTAGGCTTCGACTACCAGGGCAAGACGGAGAAGCATGAGTCCCAGAAAGGTGCGGCTAGGCCTGGGCTCCTTTGTGCATGAGAGCACTCCTGTTTGTTTTTACTTTTACTTTTGCTCCTGTGAACCTTTAATCTTTCCATCTTTTGATGTTTTTCGGTAGATTTATTTATTTTTATTTGATGTGTATGGCTGTATATGGGAGTTTTGCCTTTATTTATGTATATATGTATACCTTGTGCAGAGGCCAGAAGAGGCTGTCAGATCCCCTGGAACTGCATTTATAGATGGCTGTGAGCAGCCATGTCCTCTAGAAGAGCAGCCAGTGCTCTTAACCATTGAACAGCTCTCTAGTGCAGTGGTTCTCAACCTGTGGGTCATGACCCCTTTGGAGGTCAAACGGCTCTTCACAGGGGTCAAATTTATATTACAATTGATAGCTAGCACAATTACAATTATGAAGTAGTAATGAAATAGCACGAGAAACTGTATGAAAAGGTCCCAGCATTGAGAACCAACCCCCTGGTGCCTCTATAATTTGAGATGGGGTCTCATTGTGTAGCCCAGGAACTCACAATGTAGCTTCACACTGGACCCAGTCTTGCCCCAGCTCCTGAATGATGGAATTACAGGTGTGAGTCCACACAGTTTTTTTTAGTCATGTGTGCGTATGTGTCAGGGGCATGCATGCCATGTGTGTGTGCCAGGGGACAACTTTATGGAGTCACACCGTATACCTGTATGTGGGCTTTAGGGACTGATCTGAGATTGGCAGACTTGCGTGGCAAACGCTTTTTTGTGTTTTGCTTTGTTTGAGACAGGGTCTCTATTATGCAGCTCTGGCTGTCCTGAAACTCACTATATAGGCGAGGCTAGTCTGGAACTCATGGAAATCCTCCTGTCTCTGCCTCCTGAGTGCTGGCTTGTGTGAAAGCCATATGCTTTCCTGTATCTGCTGAGCCATTTTGCAGCCCTCCCTGCCCCTAATTTTTTTTTAAAGATTGGATTTACCTGGATAGTCTGGATTGATTTAAGGACGTAGCTTAGTAGGTGAGCACAAGGCTCTAGGTTTGATCTCCACATCTTCCAAACCCCTAAAACTTGGACAAATTCTGCCAAAAGGTCCTGATAGCCACCTTGGCTTTCCCCTTCCATGCGGTGTAAAGATGGTCCTCCATGTTTACAGTGTTTATGGCGCTTACCGATGTTGCAACCACAGCCCTTCTTCCTTGAGCTATTTGTTTCTTGTGCACACATGCGTCAGTTCTGTTTAATATTTGCCAGTGTTTGAAAATGAAGAGCAGCTGAGCGGTGCTTGCGCACGCCTTTAATCCCAGCACTCAGGAGGCAGAGGCAGGCGGATCTCTGACTTTGAGGCCAGCCTGGTCTACAAAATGAGTTCCAGGACAGCCAGGGCTACACAGAGAAACCTTGTCTCAAAAAACAAAACAAAACAAACAAGCAAAAAAGAAACCAAAAGCTTACAATGGAAAGAAGACCTTGGATTTCTTTAAACAAACAAACAAAAACAACACCAAAAAATCCCAAGAGACTGTCTGGGGCTCAGCCCAGTGGCTGAAATTGCCTGCTGTGCAAACATGAGGACCTGCATGCGAGTCCCAGAATTCACGTGAAAACTGAGCAAGGCACGTTGATGACTGTCTGTGTTCCCTGTTTATCTGTTGGGAGATGGGAGGCAGAGACAGAAGAATCTCAAAGCTCATGGGGAAGGTGAGGACCCAAGGTTGCCTTCTGACCTCCACATGGAGGTGCGTGGCGCGCGCGCACGCACACACACACACACACACACACACACACGACAAAACATCACCAAAAGTTCTGGCCAGGCTAGCTTGGCCCTGCTCCTTGGAAAGGGCGAGTGTGCCTGGGGCCTGTGTAGCTGTGGCCCACTCCCTCGCTTTCTTAGGCTCTTCCCTGAGGGAGTGTGCAGCTGCTACTTCATTTGACCGCTGGACTTCCCTTCCCTGGGACCAGACTCAGACTCAGACTCAGGCAGTATATGCTGAGGATTCTGGGAAGTCCAGTCCTGACTCCAAACAGACTTTGATTGTACTTCTGGCTGGCTGTGGCACACAGACCCATAGGTTGCCTAGGACTTCTTATTGAGGGTCTTAAGTACCAATAGGAAGTCATGCTATGATAATGCAAGAGTGACGTGTCACATGACCTTTTTAGAGTCTGGGTTTCTAGAATGTTCACATGTGTTCTGTTTTTTCTTTAAAGTTTTTTTTTAATACACTTAAATTTTTTTATGTGTATGAGTGTTTTGCCTGCATATATGTCTGATTATCACCACATGTGTGCCTGGTACCTGTGAAGCCAGAAGAGGGTGTTGGATCCCCTGGATCTAGAGTTACAGATGGTTTTGAGTTACCATATGGGTCAGTCCTTTCTTCCTTTGTTCCTTTTTATATATGGATGGGTGTGTATCTGTGTATGACATGTGAGTGCAGGTACCTGCAGATCCCAGAAGAGGACGTCAGATCCCCAGGAGCTGGAGTTAAGATGGTTGTGAGCTGCCATGTGGGTGCAGGGGACTGAACCCTGGTTCTCTGCAAGAGCATCCAGTGCTCTTAACTGATGAGCCATTTCTCCAGCCCCTTCTGTTTTAATTTTTGTCCGTTTCTTTGCTTTTTTTTTTTCCAAACAAAGTCTCACTTTATACCAACTGGCTTTGAACTCAATGTGTATTGGAAGTTGGCTTCAAATTCCCAGCAATCCTCCTGCCTCAGCCTCCTGAGTACTGGGACAGAGGTATAAACCACCACACTTGGGCTCTCTCCTTACCATGTGGGTCCCAGGGATTGAACCCAGGCCATCAGGGTTAGTGGCAAGTGCCTTTCTCTGCTGAGCAGTCTTGACAGCCCGTGGTTTACCTTAAAGACTATATAACATGTCCATTGAATCTGTTGCTGGTTTAATTTTTTATATTTATTCATTTTGTATATATGTATGGATGTGCACATGTGTGGCTGTCAGAGGACAACTTAATAGGAGTTGGTTTTCTCCTTGTACCATGTGGGTCCCAGGGTTTGAACTCAGGCCTTCAAACTTGGCGGCAGGCGCCCCTTTAGCCTTCTGACCATCTTTGTTACTGGTTTTATATGGTGCTGTTCTTGTTTCAGATTATTCCAAAGGTTTTGGTGGCAAATATGGAATCGACAAGGATAAGGTGGACAAAAGCGCTGTGGGCTTTGAGTATCAAGGCAAAACAGAGAAGCATGAATCCCAGAAAGGTACCTGCCACTTTATCTCCCTCTAGCCAGTCCTTCCCAGGGTGACATGTGTGGCCATGTATTCTGTCACCGGCAGTATTTTAAGTGGTCAACCTAAGACAGCCAGTCCCAGCCTGTGGTTGTATGAGCACTAAGGCATTAGCTCCATCCTTGGCTCTAACCCCCGGTGTTACTTACAGCAATGTCCCTATCATGTCTATCCGCCTGTGAGTAACAAGACTTCACTGCCTTGAGGGCCGCCTGCGTTGGCCCTGCTCATTTATCTGTACTCCTAAGATACACTTATCTTGAGGAGGGCCTCTCATGGGTATCAGCTGAAGTCTGTCTCATCCCAGCTGTTCCCCGGGGGAAGCTCAGGTCCAGTGACGTGTGCCTCCTTGCGTCTGAAACCCGCTTCCTCCCCCTGTTCTGGGCTGCGCAGTAATGTCAGGTTATGGCTTTCTGTTGTGCATGTAGACTATGTGAAAGGGTTTGGAGGAAAATTTGGTGTGCAGACAGACAGACAAGACAAGTGTGCCCTTGGCTGGGACCATCAGGAGAAGCTGCAGCTGCATGAGTCCCAAAAAGGTACCTCCTCTAGCCCCACTCCCCAGCTTTCCTCAAGGGCCTTTGGGAAGCTTGTGTTCATTCCTTGGTTGGTCACGTGCCTCATGTCAGCCATGTTTCTGTTTGAATTTCGTTTTCATGGTGTGAAATTGTTTGTGTCTCCCCCAATTCCAGAAGTCCCCATAGTTGACGGGGAAAAGGTGATCCCGTCCCATCCCCACTCCCTATGCCAGTGCTACAAGCCACTGGGAGCCTGGTTCCTGTAGCACCCATAGGGGCCTTTTGCCCTCTGGGTTCACCTTTTTAAGGTGGGCTATGGTTTATGGAGGGCACACTTCTTTCTGCAGTGCTGGGGATGGAACCTGTGGCCTCGTCTATGCTGAACAGACTCTCTGCCTCTGAACCTCTCCCCTCCAATCCTTACCACACTTGCTTTCTAATGGGGACTGTTTTCTTGTCACAGTGGGAACTTTGTCCAAGGGAAAGTTGGTTTGAAGAGGGTAAAACTCTTGTAGCTGTCCCTCCAGCACAGGGAGTGGGCTGGTAACCCCTCTGTTGTCCCTTTCCTGTCTGCACCCTGGGAAGGACCCTGCAGGCAAACCTTAACGTGTGGAGTAGCTTTAACTAAACCATCCAGTTCTGAACCCGCTTCTGCGTTATCTTAAGTTTGTTCCTTAGTCCTTTGGTCAGCGTTAGACCATCAGGCCCGAACCAGCTGTCTGAACGTGATGTATTTGACCATTGCACATGCTCACGTGATTCTAACCTGGCTGTTTCCTCTCTTGGTCATGCTCCCCACTGTCTCGTGTGGATCTCCAGATTATAAGACTGGGTTCGGAGGCAAATTTGGTGTTCAGTCCGAGAGGCAGGACTCCTCCGCTGTGGGGTTTGATTACAAGGAGAGATTGGCCAAGCACGAGTCCCAGCAAGGCACAGTTGCCCCTTCCTCCTCCCACCAGCCCTTGCAGTGCAGCTGACTTGCAGCATAGACTTCAGGGTTCACCGCAGTGCCTGTGACAGCTCCCTATGCCACCAACTGCCAGGGATGATGTTCTCCACCCAGTTTCATGCTAGAGCTACATCCTGGAGCTCCTCCACCCCCGATTCTTTTCCCCTCTTACCTTTAGGGTTCAAGTTAGGAAGCACTCTGCAGGCCAGGCCAGTGTAGTTTCTGCAGCAGACACCTCTGACCTCATTGCTGCTGACCACCAGTGCTGGACCTCTGAGCCCCTCCTCATTGCCTCTGACCCACAGAGGTGGGTTTACTCTCCCAGACCTAATTTTAACTAAACACTGGAGTCGTGGAGAAAGACAGGCGTGTTTCATGTGGTCTCTGTCTTTGTTTGTTGTGGTTTTTTTGTTTTGTTTTTTTTTTTGGCCAGGTATACAAGTTTTGTGTGTTTGGAGTTTTTGTTTTTTGTTTTTTGCCACACTGTCTGTGTGTAGCATCTCTGCCCAGAGCCATGCCGTATACACACTGTGTGCATGGCTGATACAGGCAGGTCGAGGTGTGCCCTGGGGATCTCAGTAGCTGTTGCCGTTTTTCTCTCCGTGAGAGACTGGACCTGGGTCCTAGAACCCCAGGGTCGAGGCAGAGACATGTGACTCCCTGAATCAGGGTGGAGTGTTTTAGGCTCCCAGGAGCCATCAGGCCTGGGCTGGATGTACTTAGTACTGACCCTGCAGACTACGTGGAGGTGGCCTTTGGTTCCTGTGATGTCGAGGCTGCATGACTGTCACTTTCATGTGTTTGTGTGTGTGGCAGCAACAGACATACTTGTCTGGTGGCATTTCGACACAGAGTTTTTTGTTTTTGTTTTTTTCTTTTAAAAAGCAAGAGAACAAACTACGGTGGGGCCTCTATTTAGCACCCAGTAGAGCAGGCGCCCAGGAAGCAGAGAGAATAAGGCCCTGGCTGGTGCGAAGACTGTGCTATAGAAGTGTGCACTGCAAAGGCCTGTCCTGTGTCCTCCCTCCTCAGCTTCCTTCCCATTGGCCTGCTATCCCTCCCCTTCCTATTCCCAGTCCTGGAAGCATGCCCACACCTCACCTGCTCCCTGCCTGCACTGGGCACTGTGGTCAGACAGCTGGCTTTGCCACAAGAACCCGTCCTTGGGCAGCTCTCACGTCCCTCTGCTCTGGTTGTGTCCCCGGGCTGTCTTGTGGACCCACGTGCATGTGCTCGCCAGCCATTGCTCATCCGTCATCAGCCTCACCTAAGTTTTGCCTTTACCACCTTTCAGACTATGCCAAAGGATTCGGCGGGAAGTATGGGGTACAGAAGGATCGGATGGACAAGGTAAGGCCAGGAGCTATTGTGGGGATGTTCTTGTGAGGGCCCTTGGCTCACAACGCTGGTGGTCTGTCCAGAAACATTAGGCACATGTCTTTCCATGGTCCTGGGAATCCTGCATACCTCATGTAGCACACTGTGTGTTCGTTTTGTTTCACCCTTGGGGCTGAGGCAAGAAAGCCAAGAGCCTGGTCACAGCAGAGCACTGAGCAGTGGGGATCTCAGGTGGAACCCGGCACTTGATGCAAGGGTCTTGGGGACGTGTGACTGTTTGAACTTTTAATTATTATCAGTAGGCCAGGCAAGAATCAGTTCTTGGCTGGCACCTTGGAAGTGTTTAGTGGCCACATTTAGTTACTGGCTGTCATGACAACAGACAGTGAGAGCTGGCTGTTAGTTTTGCTGCAGATGGCTCCCAGGTGGGATGCACTGGTCTCTGTCCTGTCCTTTTTCACTCTGTTCTTCAGATGGGGTGTTGCTCTGCTACCCAGGCTAGCCTGGGACTTAAGATCTTTTTGCCTGGGTTTCCAGATCTTTTTGCTCGGGTTTCCAGAGTCTGGCATTGGTGGCAGGTGCCATCTTGTCTGGCTTTATCTTTTAGGATTAAAGCACATTCCTGTGGAAACAGTTTGTTCCCTCTTCCCAGATCCCCCTCATCAGCCTGTTGGTGCTTTTGCTCAGTTTCAGGACCCTGCAGGGTCAGCTGTGAGCCAGTGAGAGAGTTGTTTTCCTGGTATATCAGCCAGTGGTGGGGAAAGCGTTGGGTATCGCTAGACAACTCTACAGGTTCTCCAGCAGCCTGGCAGGCACTGCTTTCCTCTACTTGAGGGAAGCTGCATTCTCTCAACTGCATAGATGCAGATGGTCATTCCTGTGCTTGACTGTGGTCACACATGGCATGGGTCACTCACAGACATTAGGCTTGCAGCTCACTGTGGTTGGCATCACCCAAGGCACCTGCCATGTCACCAGAGCTTCTCACAGAAATTGGTTGGGCAAAATGTCCCTCAGGACGCCAGATAAACTGAATTTAAAAATGATGTATATGCTTGTATACATGTAAATGTGTATTTATATGTGTGCACATGTATGTCCCACAGAGTACACGTGGCAGTCAGAGGACAACTTGTGTGAGTTGGTTTCTACCATGTGGATCCCAGGGATTGAACTCAGGTCACTGGGCTTGGTAACAAGCTCCTTTATCCAGTGAACCTTCTCATTGGTCCCTGGTCTACCTGAGGGTAGACTAGAGCTTGTCTACAAAGATGGGGCCAGTGACAGTGAAGCAGAGGATGCAGCCAGGAGCCTGGTTTAGGCCCGAGATCACTGCAGATGTGGAAGAGTGAGGGGAGACCGTTCTCACTGCATCATTTCCTGCTGAGGGGAGGGACCTGGGAAGCCTACAGATCATGCAGCCTGTCCTTTACTGAAGAAACCTGTGTCCAGGCACAGTGGCACACACCTGTAGCTGTAGCACTTGACAGAGCAGAGGGAGGGTCTAGGCAGTGGCGGAGCCTTGCAGAGTTAGAGAACTCGGGTAGAGAACATGAGGCTAATGAGGCTTTAGGTAGCCAGGGTGCTACAGGGCTCTCAGTGGGAAGGAGGGACCTGTGCTGAAGGGGCACCCCCAGGGTTTCACCTGCTAGTTAGCAGAGACTGAGCAGGGAGGCTGGATGAGGTGGCAGGAGACCAGGTGTCTGGCTGAGGGCCCTGTGGCAGAGGACGTGAGGAAGTGAGTTACTCAGAGGCTAGCACTGAGGAAGTTGTGGTGTCTGTGGTTGGTGGTGATGGTAAAGATGGCAACCGCAAAGATGGCGACTGCTGACATTGTGCAATTGGATTCAGGAAATGATGTGGTTAGAAGTCTCTTCCGCCCTTGCCAGCCAGGCGTAGACATTCTCTTTGTCTATTGTCCTGTGGAAGAGCTCAGGGTCCTTCCTGCCCAAGGGACTGTGGGTGGGATCAGGACCCAGGCTGTGCCATGATGCTGTCCTGAGAGCAGTGGGTCATCCCCATGGTAACGGGATGAGGTGGTGACCCTGATGCCAGCCGTCCTTTCTTAGAGAAGAAAAGTGTTCCTCCATGGTAGCTTTGAGCAGTTACAAGTGACCCAGGGACGAGCCTGTTGGGCTCCAGAGCCAGGCTGTGTGGAGAAGGAGATGGAATAAGGACTGGGGGAGACCCAGGAAGTGGCGAATGGGAGAGACAAGACAGGAGGGAGGGGGATAGGTACAGTTCAGTAGTGAGACTGGTTTAGGATTGGAGAGACCCTAGGTGTTACTCTCAGCATGCTTTAGGGAAAAAGTGTGTTGTGATTTGGAAGGTGGGGCACGGGTGAGTAATAGAAGGGAGTGGGGTGTATAGAGATGGATTAGGGATCCCCTAGGAGAGGGCAGAGCAGCCGAGATTGCAGACCAGACAAGAACCTCCTGGACAACTAGGTGAAGGCTGTTCTGGAGAAGCAGGATGAGGTTGGGCTTAGGAGCAAGGAGAGGATTGGTGGTGGTGGCTAAGGTAGGCTCAGCTCTGACTGGAGGCTCTCAGCTGGGAATGGCTTCATATGGGAGGTCAGGCAGGGTGTTGGGGCACAGAATGCTCTGAACCCTGAGTGTCCATTAGAAGCCACATGGCTGGGGATTGTCTCTGGTGTCAGTGCCCTGTCAGCCTGTGTCTAGGTCAGCCACTGGCTTCTGTGACCCCTGCCAGAGTAATTCTGGAGAGTGTAAGCGTGGTTGAAGTGTGGGTTGTTGAGAGAGCCTATAGGAGGGCATGGAGGGGGCATGGCCAGGTGACCCTGTGACCTGCAGGGCTTCATAGTGTGACTCATGTTCTGAGTGCAGGAGTGTGTGTCTGCATAGTCTTTGGTGAGTCTGCAAAAGGGGAGCTTAGTCTCGGTGAGTCTGCGGAGTGCAGGATTGGGACAACAGGTCCGTGTTATGGAGGTGTTTTGAAAGCTGGGGATGCCACTCACAGTCCCTAGGTAACAACTGTCCTGGCTGGGAAGGAGCAAGGACACTACCCCGTGACTTCTCTTTGTCTCTGCAGAATGCATCTACCTTTGAAGACGTGGCCCAGGTGCCTTCTGCATACCAGAAGACTGTCCCCATTGAGGCTGGTGAGTCCTGGCCCCCCAAAAGCACTGTGTGGCCCATGGGGGTCTCCTAGGCATGGCTGAGAGAGAAGTCTCACCATGTGGGATGCTAATGAGAGCTGTGCTGACCAGGCTCTGGGAGCAGCCTACATATATCCCTCGAGCCCACTTCTCTTCACTGGTCCCAGCTGTAGCCTGAGCTTCATAAAACCTCATGGTGTTTATGAAGAGAAGCAGAGGCTTCTCAGCCTCTCCCCAACAAGCTTTTATCCGGGGCTCAGAAATGTGTCCTTTCAGGTGCTTCCTGGGTATATGAAGATGAGATGCATTCAGAGCATGTCCTTTGCATGTAGGATAGAGATCACTAACTCACACCAGTAGGTAGAATGACCATTGGCCACTACAGATACGTGGATCAGTTCCTGGGCCATTTTAACACTTATGGAAACCATCGGGGCCTTTTGCAAAGACCTCTGCCGATACCGTGTTTGTTTATTGATACCTATTTTGTGTCAAATTAGAAGGGTCAAGGCATGGTGGCATATGCCTATAATTTCAGCACTAGGGAGGCTGAGGCAGGAGGCTTGTCATGAATTCAAGGCCAACTTGGGTTACCTATCAAGGCCTGGGCCAAATAGGACTATAGGGTGAGACCCTGTCTTTTAAAAAGGGGAGAAGGAGTAAATGACTTGTTTTTTAAAACAATAAACCTATGAGGTGCTTACACGGAGACATATATAATGCGGAAGTCAGTCTCCGTGTCAGACTGGGTGAACAGTGTGGCATTGTCACAGGACCATGGGCTTCTGCCTACTTGGGCCTTAAAAGGGAACAGGAATGACCATGCTAGGCAGTGGCGGGGAGGACACTCTCAGGGAAGCTGTGTGAGCCCAAGACGCAGTGGGCTGTGGTTTCCCCAGGGCTGGGGATTCCCCTGGGCTGTGGTCTCTGAGTACTTCCGGAGTTTTACTCACCCAGCGGGCTGCTATCTGTACCTTGTATTCAGGATACCAGCCCAGCCCTCCAGATTAGTCCTGTTACCCAACTGCAGAGCCCTTACACACAATCTGAGAGGTCACGTCTGTTACCCATCTCATTGCAGCCTTTAAGTAACTGTCTTACTCGTTGTATTAGTTAGGGTTTCTGTTGCTGTGATGAAACACCAGGACCACAAGCAACTTGTGGGGGTTTATTTGGCTTACACTTCCACATCAGTCAGGACAGGAACTGCAGCAGAGCAGGATCTTGGAGGCAGGAGCTGATGCAGAGACCGTGGAGGGTAGCTGCTTACTGGCCTGATCTCCATGGCTTACTTAGCATGCTTTCTTATAGAACCATGACCACCACCCAGGGATGTCACCATCCACAATGTACTGGTCCCTCTCACATCAGTCACTAATTAAAAAATTTCCCAACAGACTTGCCTGCATTGATGGCGTTTTCTCAGTTGAGGCTCCCTCCTCTCCAGTGACTCCAGCTTGTGTCAGGTTGACATTAAACTAGCCAGCACACCTTAGTAGCAGCTACACATGTCCAAAAACTCAGATTTGTTTGTGTCTTGTTTGTCGTTGTAGACAGGGTTCCACAGTGTAGACTAAGCCAGTCTCGAGCTCACTGATTGGCGTGACTTTTTATGTAACCCGATCCTCCTGCCACAGTCTCCCAAGTGCTGAGATCCCTGGTATGTGTCATGACCTGGCCCTCCCAGGAGTTTTGCTCGAAAACTTCACTTTCGTATTGACTAACAGCAATACTTTTCTTCCTTCCTTCCTTTGTTTGTTTATTCTGGTTTTGTTTTGTTTGTTTTGAGACAGTCTCATGTAGCCCAGGCTGGCCTGGAGTGCCTGGCCCTCTGCCTCAGTCTCTATAGTTCTGGATGGCAGGTGTGCACCACCACGCTTGGCTCAGCTCGGCATTTTCTTTACTGGACGGGCTCACTTTGGAGAAAACGCCTGGCAGACACTCAAACATGCTTCTTATTGTATCTGGAAAATGGTGTTCCGTGAACAAGCCTGTTTACTTGCGAGCTCAGTAGTACAGGAAGCCTCTTCTGAGACAGGCATCTGCCGGTCCTGACTGACACCCTCCCTACTTTTGTCACACAGAATGGGGGGACGTAAATCCAAGGGTCCATATATATTGAAAACCAATGCTTTTTTTAATGTTTTAAAACCATTCCCACCCCCCTTTTTTGTGGTGTGAGGGATGGAACCCAAGGCATGCCTTCTGTATGCCAGGCAGCACAACGTCTCTATCACTGAGCCACGCCGCAGCCCCTCATTGGGAAATTCTAGGTCTTTTTTTCCTGCTGAGCCACATCTCAACCCAGCCTTCATGGTTAGAGAGTTTAGCTATTGCTTCATTCAGCCTGAGCACGTAATGCTTGACTATGACAGTGTCTGGCTTAACTGTGGTCCAGACCCAAGGCTTCTGTTCCCATCAGTCTCCCTTGGGCTTGATGTGTGGCTGGCCTAGGGTAAGTTGACTCTGTTCCATGGTTCTTCCCCAAGGTCACCCTGGTGTGACTTTTGTCCTGGTGAGGTGTTCTGAAATAGACGTGTCCTCTCTTTCCTCTAGTGACCAGCAAAACCAGTGATATCCGAGCTAACTTTGAAAACCTGGCGAAGGAGAGAGAGCAGGAGGACAGGCGGAAGGCAGAAGCAGAGAGAGCTCAGCGGATGGCCAAGGAAAGGCAGGAGCAGGAGGAGGCTCGAAGGAAGCTAGAAGTGAGTAAAGATGCTGTGCCCACCCTGGAGCCTAGCTGCCTTCCTCGAGTCTGCAGTGGGACACGCTGGGAGGAGTAGAGGAAGTGGGAATGGGGAAGGCTCCTTCCTGAAGCCTCTGTGATATGCTCGCTTGCCACTGAAAGGAGTTTCTTTGCTCCCAGCTAGATTCAGGAGGAGCTGGTAGAAGGGCTTGTTTACACGGCAAGCTAGAGTAACTTGATCACCCACTCCCTGGATCCTTCAGCCCTCAGCCCCTTGGCCCCATGTGTATGCTGGCGATGGCTCTCCAGAATGGCTGGGAAGTCTTTTATGAACATGAGGCTCCATCTAAACTGATGGATGATTCCCCCCCCCATGAGGTAGTGGGGTTGAGACCTCATAGAGGAAGATATGGGGTTAAAGGGGATGGCATGCGGTTGACAGATGACGCTGAGAGCATGGGCCCTGACAATCATCGAGCCCCTGTGCAGTGTGTCTCGGCCTGTGACTGCATTCAGTAGTGACCATGAGTTTATAAAGTGTGCATCTCCTCCCTTCAGAGGCCCAGTCTCACAGTGAGGGCTCACACATTGCGTTTTGTTCATCCCCAGTGCGCATATGGCATCCTCAGTGTTCTGTCTTCTTTGTAGATGGTTTCTGTGGGCTGACTGGGCCATTTGGCTCTGGATAACTGCCTAGTTCTGGTCTCAGAGTCTCTTGATGTTAATTCCTCTGCCATGTGGCTTTTTTCTGTCTTGCCCATCCCATTTCTTCTCCCCAGGAGATGAGACTCCGGCGTACTGTCTTCTGTGTTTTGAGCTGACGAGACTAGATCTGATCTTGTGCTTCAGTCTCTGTGTGACCTTAAACATGCATTGACAGTGAGGGCTCTTCCTGGCACTCCACTGGGCGAAGGGAGGGCTGGGAGAGCCCCCAGCCCGCAGCTGCAATTGGGCTAACTCAACAGTTTGGCCTCCTCATTGTGTTTCAGGCTTGAACCACCCAGATGGGTTCTGCCCTCAGGTGCACGGGACCACTGATGCCTGGGGTGTTTCATCTTTGGTGATTTCCATGGCTGTTCTGGTGGTCCACAGTAGGCAGCTCCATGGATGCAGAAACTGTGTTAGAGTCTTTATGATGTTTCCCTTGAGAGCACACAGTGTGACCATTTTACCTCCTAGGTAGTAGGGTGGAGAGGGTGTGGAGTAGATAGGTGAGGTTCAGTCCTATTTCTATCTCTGGGACCTGATTGCAACCCTGAACATCTCCCATGGGGACATGTGGATCTCAATAAATTTCCCATGCTGCTATCTGAACTACTTGATGCCGCAGCCCTGAAATCCATCCTGAGGGATGTTGCCTAGCTGTGGCCCTGGAGGCTTTGGGCAGATCCCGAGAGCTGCCTTCAGGATCCCTAGGCCACCCTGACTCTTTGTTTTGTGGCCACCTCCTTCATCTACCCTCTACATTCCTTGTCACCCCCCCCAACTTTGTCTCTTCTACCTCTCTTGTCAGAACTTTGGGGTGACATGGGGCCACTGACAGCCTAGAATGGTTTCTGTCTTCTGGAATGGTTCCCGTTTTCTTCTTGGTGTTCTGTTGCAATCCTGGGGACCAGGATTTTGCCTTGTCGGGGAGTGGTCTTTGGAGAGCAGCCCGCCTGTCAGCCCTCGGGTCATATCTGCCCCATGTGGAGAAAGTAC
This sequence comes from Ondatra zibethicus, assembly GCA_004026605.1. NCBI lineage: Eukaryota > Metazoa > Chordata > Mammalia > Rodentia > Cricetidae > Ondatra > Ondatra zibethicus. The sequence goes on from PVIU01000306.1 coordinate 69,061, forward strand.
CTACCCGTTAAAATGTCCCTGTAACTTTTGGCCCGTGGTAACATTGGCTCAGAACCCCAAGTTGGGAAATGAGCTGGAGGCAAGATGGAGTGGCTGCTTGCTTCCAACTCTGTCCAGTGTCGCTGTCCACTGCATATCTAAGTGTGCTGACACAGGAGTACCACAGGCCAGAGTCCTTGAGAAGGCATGACTGTGTGACTTCACTTCAAAGCCATCTGACCCTGTGACCAGTGCTTTCTACTTCTCCCAGCAGGCTCCAGACTTCCCACCTGGGCACCACCCCTTTACAAAGTGCAGATGTGACTTCCTGGCTGACCGGGTAATCATGCGTTTGCTGTCCTTCTATCTTAGGAGCAAGCCAGAGCCAAGAAGCAGACGCCCCCTGCATCCCCTAGTCCTCAGCCAGCTGAGGACCAACCACCCTCCAGCCCCATCTATGAGGTGGGTAGTTGCTTGACCATTTGGCTGCCCTAGACTCCTGCAGACGTGTGCCACCCGACCCCTGTCTCCCTGGAGCAAAGTGTCCCCCAAGTTGGATCTTCACCTTTGGGCAGCCCCTGGCACCATGGCCTTCCTCTTCCTGTGACTTTTGCAAGGTCTGTGGGTGCCGCATCTTAGTGAGTTGCTCATACCAACTATGCTACCTCTGGAACCGACCGTCCTTTGTCCCTTAGCCCCTGGAACATCTTGTTCTCTGGTCCCTGTGGCCTCCTCACACGAAGCTCTGTGGAGTCCTTGCCTCATCCCTCCTCAGTGTCTCTCTCACACTCTGCCTGGACTCAGGGCTCCCTCACCGAAGTAAGCCCTTCTGCCCACAACCACATCTCATGGGTCCCAACCAGTCCTCACATACTGCCCTTCCTTTATCTAAGTAACATTGCTCGTGGGTTCTGGAAGAGTGTTGACATAGGCTGTGACTGGGACTTAGGTGGCCATGACCTCTTCACCACCAGGATTCTCTGTCTTTGACACCGTTGTCACTTGCCCTGCATGGCAGGCAGCCTTCCCATGTCAGACTTATTTGTGGATGTGGCCTAGCTAGTGACCTGACCAACAGAGTAGCCATGAGGCATTCCCACATAGCTATGCCTCCTGCTGGGCCAGGTGCTGGGACACTGGCTCTTTGATGAGGCTGGTGACAGTGCCCTGTGATTGGCATCTCAGCTGGGACCCTAGCTAAGGGAAGTGTCTAAGACGCTGTGATGGGAAATTGGGACAGGGCTCAGTGTGGAGCCACCACACCAGGAACTGGCTGTGAGCCTTGCAATCTCCTCTGGCTACCATCATCTTGACAAATGGGACCAGTCCTGGACCTGAGTGATCTCCTTGGCCTATGGCTTGCCCTGTGTGGTCACTCTCCACAGGAAGTGTCCTGACCCCACTCCCTGCCTTGATTTGTCTAACTCTGGAGTCCTTGTGAGTGGAGCTCTTCTGTCTTTGGTGACGGCGTGAGAAATGTCTGCTTGTCTCTCTGCAGGATGCAGTGCCGTTTAAGGCGGAAACAAGTTACCGAAGTTCTGAGCCTGAGCCTGTGTACAGCACCGAGGCTGCCGGTGTCCCTGAAGCCAGCAGCCAGCAAAGCCTAGCCTATACCTCGGAACCTGTCTATGAGACCACAGAGGCCCCTGGCCACTACCAAGCCGGTACTGGACCCCACTCTAGCTATGCCCAGGGGAGGGAGGGGTCCTGAGAAGTCCTTTCCTCCATGACAATCCTTGGAGAGGGTTGACTTGCTGTCTGATTACCTGGGAATATGAGTTCTGTGTTATACCCTGGATTGGGGAGGATTAGAGTCAGTGGTCCCTAGTAGGGCAGTGCTCCTATCCTGTGGTCCTGGGAAGGCCCACACTGTGCTGCAGGAATGGTTAAGGTTGCAGTGGGGAGGGATCTGCTGGCCTGGTGAATCCTCCCTTGGAGGGCTCTGCCTATTGCCCAGCCGCCTCAAAGGCCACATCTTCCCATGCTTTGAAGGTGAAGCAGTGCTTCAGCAGACAGTGAGGTTAATTTGTTTACTCTGAAAATGAAGTTCCAACGAGACACTAGACAAGGTCCGTGCATGTTTTTCATCCTACCTGCAGCATCTGGGGACGGGTGCAGAGTGCCGCAGCTGGTCTCAGCCTCACGGGCCTGGGGCCGCCTTGATGCCCAGCCTCTGTCTCCCGGGCCTCTTCCTCTTGCTTTAGTGGCATCAGACTTTTTTTTTCTAGTCTCTGTCTTAATCATTGTTCTATTGCTGTGAAGAGACACTGTAACCAAAGCTGGTCTTAAAAAGAAGACATTTAATTGATGCCTTGCTTGTAGTTTGAGAGGTTTACTCTATCACCATCATGGCAAGAAACGTGACAGCAGACAGGACAGGCATGGTGCTGGAGAAGTAGCTGCGAGCTACACCCTCTCAGGCAAGGGTAAGAGGGGTGCAACACTGGGGCCTGGCTTGAGCTTTTGAAACCTCAAAGCCCATCCCCAGTGACACACTTCCTCCAATAAGGTCACACCTTCTAGCCCTTCTAATTCTTTCAAATAATGCCACACCCTGATAACTAAGCATTCAAAAGTATGATCCTATGGGAGCCATTTGTTTTCAACCACCGCAGTCTCATTCAGTAAGTAGTAGCCCAGGCTGGCCTAGAATTCACTGTGTAGCTCAGACTGGCCCTGAATGTGGGGTAATCCTCCTGCCTCTGCCTCACAAGTGCTGGGATGGCAGGTGTCTTCACGCTAGGTTTGGCAAAGGGTCTTGGTACGTGGTACTTGTCTGTGTGTCCATGTGTCCCTTCTTGTGTGTGTGTGTGTGTGTGTGTGTGTGTGTGTGTGTGTGTGTGTGTGTGTGTGTGTCTCAGAGCTCAGTGTCTGAGCTTTGCTCTTGAAAGCCAAGAGCCCTGTCTTAGTCAGGGTTTCTACTGCTGGGATGAAACACCATGCCCGCAGCAAGTTGGGAAGGAAAGGGTTCATGCAGCTTACACGTCCATAGCACTGTCCATCACTGAAGGAAGCCAGGACAGGAACTGAAGCAGGACAGGAACCTGGAGGTAGGAGCTGATGCAGAAGCCATGGAGGGGTGCTGCTCAGCCTGCTTTCTTATAGAACCCAGGACCACTAGCACAGGGATAGCATTGCCCATGATGGGCTGAACCCTCCCCATCAGTCACTAATCAAGAAAATGCCCTACAGCTAGATTTTATGGAGGCATTTTCTCAATTGAGGTTCTCCCCTTTTAGATGACTCTAGTTTGTGTCAAGTTGACATAAATTAGCCAGGACAAGTCCTTTTGTTTCTAGGAGGCAGCTTGCTCCTCCATCCTAGCACCTGCCACATAGGAATCCATCTGTCAGGGTCTGGAGAGATGGCTCAGTGGGTTAAGAGCACTGGCTGCTCTTCCAGAGGTCCTGAGTTCAATTCCCAGCAACCACATGATGGCTCACAGCCATCTGTAATGAGATCTAGTGCCCTCTTCTGGCCTACAAGTGTACATGCAGGCAGAACACTGTACACTTAATAAATAAATAAAATTCTATAAAAAAAAAAGACACCAGCCCACTAGGGCGTGGTCTTTTTAAAAAAAAAGGAACCCAGCTGTTAGCACGAGGTCTCTTTTTTTTAGCATGCTCTCACATCTGTTTGAGGGAAGTCTGTTTGAGGTTGTGGTGGTGCGGGGGGTTGGCATGTTGCTCAACAGCTCTGCTTTGCTTACAGAGGATGACACCTACGATGGATATGAGAGTGACCTGGGCATCACCGCTATCGCCCTGTATGACTACCAAGCTGGTGAGGCACTAACTGGGGCTGTGGGCACAAATGTTTCTGCCCTGGGTGAAGTTCCCAGCCACTCCCCTCCTGAGACCGTTTCAGGGAAGGAATACAAAGCTGTTTTGTTGATGCTTGTTTTGGAGCCAGGGTCTATGTTACCCAGTCTGACCTTGAATTCCCAGGCTTAAACAATCCTCCTGCCTGGGTCTCCCCAGTGGCTCACCCTTTAGGTGCACATCATTGTGCTTAGGTGCAATCCCTACAATTTATCTTGAAGTAACTTTAGAGAAGTTACCTGGATGCTGTGAAGGATGCTCATGTTTGTGCCCCACCTCTTTAACTCTCCTCTTCCTCTGAACCCTTGTGGGTCTGAAGCTGCAGAGCCTCCTTAGTTAGGACAGACTCACTGTGCAGACTGGGGACAGGGATGACCTAGTTCTGTTAGCCCAGGTGGGATGGGTGTGCTCACATGACACGGGGGAGGGGGCTAGTTGAGCGTTGTTTTATGGGGTGTGTGACTAGGACGCCCTCAAATCCTTAGACCCCAGGCTGAGGTGGAAGGATTCTCTAGTCCCTTTTCTTTCTGAACAGAGACCTGGCATGTATTTCCTGTATACTTGTGGGTTCTGTAACTTTTTGGCCCTCACTTCACATTTCTCTAGAATCTAGACTTTGGTGTATAACCTTAGCAGTCCTCCAGCATCCCTGCTCCTTGCTCTCCTTGTCATGTGTTTAACTCAAAGGCCCTCTCCACACTCTCATCCTCTGCTGGGTGGGTGTCTTGGTCTCATCTGCATTGTCGGTCCACCTGGTCAGGTGACATTCCCATCTGAGTCTCTTTCTGTCTGCTCTCCCTCCCTAGCTGGCGATGATGAGATCTCCTTTGACCCTGATGACATCATCACCAACATAGAAATGATTGACGATGGCTGGTGGCGTGGGGTGTGCAAGGGCAGATATGGGCTCTTCCCAGCCAACTACGTGGAGCTGCGGCAGTAGGGCGGTGCCCAGTGCCATCAGCACCAGCACAGGGCTCACACTACAGATCGTCTGCGTGGGTTTGACTTGGATTCTGTTTTGTTTTGTTTTTTTCTTCTTCTGAAGGTGGGGAGGGGAATATACATATTGCCTTTATATTTAATACTTCTGCTGATGCTTCAGGGCATGTCTTGCCACAGAATTTGCTAATGTCTGATAATCATGTTCATAGAGAGCTTGGGATGATTACTTTGAGCCATCCCAGGTGTCTTCTTTTCTGCCAAGTTGACTGTGGCATATTAGCCACTTCAGGATCTCTGCTTCTCCTGAGGTTGGTGGTATATGTGGCCTCACACCCTCCACCCCCCGTGGCAGTTGGGGTCCCCCAAGGATGGAACCTGCTCCTGGAGTGACTGCCCAGTGAGGGGGCTCCCTGGGGTCCGGTGTTTGGATGAAACGAAAGGGGACCAAGGGAACGTGAGGTGGTGGTGGAGGGGATGCTGGGAGTCCTGGAGCATTGACACTACATGGGACGTTCTCTCTGCCAGTACCCACAGCTTGAGCAAGGATCCCAAGCTTTCGGTACTCTGCCTCCTCCTCCCATCTCTTTACCTCCCTTACCCAGTCCGGGTCCAAACTTGTCTCCTGCCTTGCTTTGGAGTGTTATCTTCTCCTATCTGCATTCAAGGCCCATAGCACAAAGCACATCTTAGCGATGTGCTGGCAGCTATCCTGGGCTTGGCCTGCAACATGGGAGGGTAGGATGGGTCTTGGACCTACTCACAAGCCCTGAGCAGCTCGGAATGTGCTGTGTATGACCAGCTACTTGGCTGGCCAGGCAGATAGATACATTTTCCCTGCAAGCTTTCAGAAGCATGCTCCCTGCAGGGGGGGCTGTTCTTTTTGCCAAATATAGTTACAGTCGGTTAATTGATTGATGTGGCTGCAAACAGGACTGTGAGGGAGCCGAGGCTCCTACCTGGGTGCCTGCCACGGGCTCCTTGAGCAACTGTCCCTAAGGTGGTTTCAAGCTCTGAGACACCAGGTCGCGCAGTCGGGCAGACAGCATGTCCTTGTAGGCGAGTCCCCACGATTGAGATACATGAGGATTGATACCCATCTTTTCCCATGTTCTTTTCTGCAGAACCCTTGCCTTTCCATTGTTAGGTCGGGTTTTCTATATGAATTATCATCTGGAATTCTGTAGCACACCTCATAGGTATCAATTTTTTTAAATTAAATATTCAGAATAAACCTTTTTTGATCCGTTTGCTGTGTGGTTTCCTGCGGTGCTTGGTCTCCATGTTCTGCTGTTAAAGGTGGCATTGGTGCTGGGTTCCCAGGGGCCCAGTGCAGATGTGCTGTCCCTTGCCAGGGCAGTTGGACAACCCTGGAGCCTTGACCCAGACAGGTGCTTTTGGCTGAGGTGTGCTCTCAGGCCACCAGTTTCTCCACCAAGGATCTGAGCAGGGAGACAGCCCAGATGGTTAAGTGCTTGCTGCATGTCTTAGGCTTTGTGGCTGTGATGAAGCACCCCAACAAAAGTAACTTTAGGGAGCAAGGGGGTTTATTTTGGCCACAGTTTAAGGGTACAGTCCATCATGGCAAAGAAGGAAGGCATGGCTGTAGTCAGACTTCCCTTTGTGGGACTGACAGCCTGCAAATAGTGACGCAGAGACTTCTACTAATTATGAAAGTTTGGTATTTAGCTTAGGCTTGTTTCCAAATAGCTCTTATAACTTGATTAACCCATCATTTTTAATATGCATTCTGCCACATGGCTCTTTACCTTTCATCAGCATGGCATGTCTGACTTGCTCCGAGTTTGGTTGGTGAAATTCCCGTACCTAGATTCCTTCTTCCTTGCTTCTTTCTGCCTGGAAGTCCCGCCTATCCTCTCCTCCCTAGCTATTGGCCATTCAGCTTTTTATTAAACCTTTCAGAAGGTGCGTTAGGCAGAGACCATTTTTACAATGTACACATGGCAGCAGGAGTCACAGCACTTCCACAGACAGCCCTGCCCAGTTAAGATGTCTTCCCATATCAGTTCACATGGTCAAGATAAGCCCCCACCAGGCTTGAGTCTAGGTCCTGTCACACTGAAAACATCATCCTGCTGCGCACTCTCCAGCACTCGGTTTAAAAAGCCAGGTGCAAACTGGGTGGTAGTGGTGCACGCCTTTAATCCCAGCACTTGGGAGACAGAGGCAGGTGGATCTCTGTGAGTTCAAGGCCAGCCTGGTCTACAAGGGCTAGTTCCAGGACAGGCTCTAAAACTACAAAGAAACCCTGTCTTGAAAAACCAAAAAAAAAAACCAACCAACCAAACAAACAAACAAAAAAAAAAGGCCAGGTGCAGAAGCAGGTAGTGGTGCACGCCTTTAACCCCAGGCAGGTTGATCTCCGAGTTCATGACCCACGATGATAGAGTATGCCTTTTAAAAGAAAGTGTGTGGTGGGGGAGGGGAGCTGGGAGAGCTGGAGAGATGTCTACATTGGGTATTGCTCTTGCAGAGGTCATGAGTGAGTTTGGTCCCTATCACCCATGTTGGGTCACACATAGCTACCTGTAACCTCAGCTCCAGGGGTCATAGTCTCTGAACTGCACCTGCACACACATGGGCATACCCACACACAAACCTAAATTCATACACATAATTTTTTTTCCAGATAGGATGTCTCTGTGTAGCCTTGGCTGTCCTAGAACTCATTCTATAGACCAAGCTGGCCTGTACCTCAGAGATCCACCTGCCTCTGCCTCCTGAGTGCTGGGGTTAAAGGCGTGCGCCACCACCGCCCAGCTTCATATACATGATTTTTTAAAGTTTGGGTTTTTTTTTAATATTTATCACATATACAGTGTTCTGTCCTCATGTTTGCCTGCCCGCCAGAAGAGGGCGCCAGATCTCATAGATGGCTATGAGCCACCACATGGTTGCTGGGAATTGAACTCAGGACCTTTATAAGAGAATCCAATGCTCTTAACCTCTGAGCCATCTCTCCAGCCCCTCTTAAAAGTTTTTCAAAAAGCCAGGTGCCATGGGATTTGTCTTGTAATCCCAGTTCTGGGAAGGTGGAGATCAGAGGATCCCTGGTCAGCCAGTGTTGTGTGATATTTTGATTTCATTCTGACAATAAAGCTTGCTTTGAGTCAGAGGGTGGAGCTAGCCACTGACCAGAATTAACCATAACAGTTTGGAGAACTGTGGATAGGAGACAGGAAGTAGTAAGGCAGGGCTGAGAGAGGATCTCAACCCTTTTGGAGAAAGGAATAGAAGAGGCAGAAGGTGACTGGTAGCTTCACAGCTTCTCTGATCATTCAGGTTCTTACCCCAGTCTGGTTCCCGGTTTTTTATTGGTGAAGAGTAACTAGTTAAATGCATCACCTGACATCCTCCTCAGGGCACAAATTCATGAGATAACCACTCGCCCCTGGCTTTGCAGCCGCTGGCTGACTTTTCCTTTTCCAAGCCTCTGAATGAGTCTGGGATTTTCCTGTTGCAGCCTCTCTACAACAGTCTCTGACTGCCACCCAAATTCCACAGGCCCCAACCTCCAGAGGCACCTGGGCTCCAAACGCTGCTGGACTTAGCCACCTACTCCAGCTGGCTCTGCCTTCAGGCTCCATGCCATCGCTTCCTGCCACACATGGTTTCACACATTCCTGTGCCCACTTTCAAGCAGTTGGCTCCTTCTCCCCATGGGTTGTGGCCTCACCCTGGACCCCTTCTTAGGCTTCTGCCACTCTAGGTTAGCCACCTTGACACCTGCTCCAGCTTCTATTAATAGTTATAGTGACTGCCACTCACTCTCAGCTCATAGCTGCACGCAAGCAGCTGCAGCACTTCAGCCAGGCCGTGTACTGTCTGTGTTCTCTGCCCAACTGTGCCACACAGTGACAGCCAGCCTCACACTTCACTGTCATCAGCAGCAGGTTTGATAAATCTGGGAATTCTTAAAGGGGGGGGATTAGTTTCAATTTCCCACATTAAAATGGGAAACAGTATTATGATGGAGGGAGTTAGGTCTCTGTATGATTCCACAATGGATGGTTTGAACATGGAACAATTAAATGAAGGGATAATTAATTTAGCTGGGATTTACATACAACTATAATAATTATCAGTTTGGCAATTCTTGCTTTATCCCCAAAAATGTTGTTTTGTATCAGTGCCAAATATGAAAAATTGACTGATAAGTGGAACTAAGAAAAATATTCACAGACAGACCTAATGGAACTAAGAAGAATATTCACAGACAGACCTAATGGAACTAAGAAGAAGTTTACAGAGGAGTTGAGAGCAGAAACTGCCACACTATTGCATTGTGAAACTGAAGAGTTACTGGAAAACCAACCTTATATTATGGAGAAGTTAAATGTAATCCTATAGAAGTGTTAGGTTTGAGGAGATTTAAGGAAGATGTTGTTTCATATGGTGTGCATTTGCCCTATGTGAAGCAGATACTACACTTGTCGGCAACCCAGAACAGAATTATCCCCCAAGACTAGAAAGATTTGGCATCAGCAACATTGGAAGCTGGTCCTCAGATACAGTGGCAAACATGGTGGAAAGAAGAAGCTAGGGCCATAGAAGAACAAAATAGGGCTAGAGGTTATGAGATTTCCCAAGATCAAATCCTCAGTGAGGGCCGTTATGCTGATGTGGAAAGACAGATTACAGTTGATGATCACACCTTGGCCCTGTGCCGTATAGCAGCATCTTGGACAAGATTGAAGAATCAGGAAAGAGGACTAAACCATTTACTAAGATTATACAAGGCCCAAAGAAGCCTTCACTGAATCTTTACAAAGATTGATTTCAGCTGTAAACAGAATGATATTGGATCCAGAAGTTAGATGAATATTAATTGAATCCTTGGCTTTTGAAAATACTAATTCAGAATGTAAAAGGGAGGTCAGGCCTTTAAAGGCAAGATCAGCACCTATAGATGCATAGATTAGAAATATAGCTGATATTGGATCTCAGGTTTATGATAATACTTGGATAGGAGAGGTGACTTCTAAAAATTTTAAGAAAAATCAAAAGGTTAGATATTTTAATTGTGGCAAACCAGGTTATTTGAAAGGGGATTGTAGGCAAGGTATTCCTAGAAACAATTTTTTTTTTCCTAGAGATAATTAAAAAAGAAAGTCCCTGCCTTCTGGAGTATGCAAAAGGTATGGGAAAGGCTGACATTGGATTAATGAATACAGATGAACAAGGGGAAATAAAACAGTTTTCTGCATATTACAACATAAAACATATTGCAGGTATACCACACAATCCTACAGGGCAAGCAGTTTGAGAAAGATCAAATTGCACTTTAAAAGATATGCTTAATAAACAGAAAGGAGAAATAAAGACCCCCAGAGATAGATCACACAATGCTTTATTGACTTTAAGTTGTTAAATGTTAATGAGAAAGAGATGGCAGCTGTGGAAAGATACTGGATAATAGAAAAAAAAAGTTACTGCATTAAATCAGCAGGTATACTTTAAAGATGTGTTGACCTCAGAATGGGAACCAGGATATGTGTTATGTTGGGAAAGAGGTTTTGCTTTTGTCTCCACAGGAGAAGAAAATCTATGGATACCATCAAAATTGATAAAGATTAGATTTGGACAGGAGTGATTAGAAGAGGTAATCGTTCATCAAACAGTGTGACCATTCAGTCTCATTCACTTATAAGACTAACAAATGTATTTGATTAGATATAACTTGCCAAAAAGGATTAGGATTGGGCAGGGTTTTGCTTTTGTCTTTTCAGGACAATGAAGGCATCCAACTAACCGCTGGACAAATGAAACATCTGAAGAAAAAGGACAAATCATTCAGAGAAAATGCCCCAAGAAAAAGAGTAAATTGGTCTATTGGTGTATCACATTTTCAACAAGATAAAATTTCATAAATCTTCCCAAATATTTGTTTCTGATATTCTCTACAGACACATAAGGCAAATCGTCTTTTTCTAATCCCAGTTCAATTAAAGCTGGCTTTGGAGTTGGAGTGTGACTCTCTCCTTCTCTAAACCTAAGCATGCTTGTTAAAGAACAATCCAAATCTCATGTCAGAAGAGCTACCTAATATGGGACAGAAGAAAAACCAAAATTAAGGGACTATTCTAATAGTCCACTAATTTCGTAATTCTTTGGTTCTATTTTGACTCTTTAAAACTTTTCTTAAGGTATAAGTATCATCTCAAAATTCATAAAATTAATATATATACCTATATATCTATATTAAACTTTCTGTCATGACATTAATGGTCATATAGAGTATTAATTAATTCTAGAAAAAGACTTAATCTGTCTTTCTGTACCAAAACTTTTGGGTTTGAGTCTCTATCAGGTAACTAGGAATTAAGGTTTTGTACTCTGAATGTACATAACAAATTGTGGTCCTTTAATCTTTCTGAGACCTGCTACATATGACATTTAAAATGTTTAAGTTTTCTGCAGTGAACCATGACCATTCCTAATAGCAACCTTTGAAGTCTGATGTGGGATTTCCCTCTGTATGCTGTGATTACCATTAATGAATAAAGAAACTGCCTTTGCCTGTTGATAGGGCAGAACTTAGGTAGGTGGGGAAGAATAAATGGCATGCTGGGAGAAAGGAGGCAGAGTCAGAGAGAAGCCCTATAGCCCTGCCAGAGACAGATGCCGGAACTTTACCTGGTAAGCCACAGCCACGTGGCGATACACAGATTAATAGAAATGGGTTAAATTAAGATGTAAGAGTTAGCCAATAAGAAGCTAGAGCTAATGGGCCAAACAGTGTTTTAAATAATATAGTTTCTGTGTGATTATTTCGGTTTTGGGCAGCCAGGACAAACAAGCAGCCTAATACAACAAGTCTCCAAAAGAAGAATGTGGCCCCACAATGACAATTCCACCTGGATTGTGGTAACTCCACTAATCTGACAAATAACCACCCAAAGATCAGCTTTCAAGGTGACTAGCTGAGATGGTCCAGCCTCACAGCCTAATCTAGCCAGGACTTGAGATAAGTTCTGTATTTTCCCATTATACAGAGACTGGACAACAAATGATGCAGCTAGCTCTCCAAGGGTTGGACAATTATCTCATTTTTTTTAGGGTTCTCTAAAGATGCCATCAGTTCCAGACAGCAGAAAGTAATTTTAAGAAGCAACACCCACATTCCCAAGAGGTGGGGTGGGCGATTTTTGGTTGTTCGGTGGGTTATGGATATTTGTTATTGTTTAGGGGGTTGGTTACAAGTTGTTATTGGTAATGGTCAGGAAAAACGCTGAACAAAGGAGATTAGATTCAGGGATCTTGTTCTGAGAAGAAAAAAAAATAGAGATATGGAGATGATAGGATAAATGGGTAGATTATTGAATCTACTTTAAACTAATGCTAATATGGAGGCACTATGATCCGCTGTTCCCCCACTACCTCAGGGGTGGCAAGAACAGCTTCCACTGAGATCCCAGAGCCCTCTCACACTGCATATCTGCCTGGGAGCTTTAAACTAAAGAAAATACTAGTCTTTAATATTTTACATTGGTATGAATTTTTATATATTGATACAACATTGCAGAGGAAACTTGGGTGACTGACCAGGAAGCCAGCTGTTTCTGTCATTTCTTAGTTTTGGAAGTTGCTTGCTCTGTACTTCCTGTCTACTCAGGTAAATATTATATCCTTTTCAGGTCTCTGGAGTTGAAGACTAGTTAGTCATAGTTTTCCTTATTAACAAATTCAGAATAGAAATCCACAAAAGAGGTGTAAAATTTATAAGGTTGAGAGATATAAAAAGATAGTTTTGGGTTGGTAATGCAAGTTAGGATAGAAAGTGAATTAGGTACAACACTTTGAACTCACCAAGTATTTTCTCTGAACTTGCCAAATGAAAATGTACTGGACATTGTTAATGTAATTCTTATCTGTGTATATTTATATACAGTTATTGTACTTATTGTATATGGTTTTAATTTTGTTTGTTAAAACCTTCCCTTTTTATTTAGACAAAAAAGGAGGAAATTGTGATATTTTGATTTCATTCTGACAATAAAGCTTGCTTTGAGTCAAAGGGTAGAGCTAGCCACTAGCTGACCAAAATTAACCATAGAGGTTTGGAGGACAGTGGAAAGATAGCCGAGAGAGGATCTCAGTTCTTTTGGAGGAAGGATCTGGAGAGGTAGGAGGTAACTGGAGGCTTCTCTGCAGCTTCTCTGATCATTCAGGTGGTTTTTTTTTAAAGATTTATTTATTTATTATGTATACAGTATTCTCAGTATTCTGTCTGCATGTATGCCTGTAGGCCAGAAGAGGGCACCAGATCTCATTACAGATGGCTGTGAGCCACCATGTGGTTGCTGGGAATTGAACTTAGGACCTTTAAAAGAGCAGGCAGTGCTCTTAACCACTGAGCTATCTCTCCAGCCCAATCATTCAGGTTTTTACCCTGATATCTGGTTCCTGATTTTTTTATTGATAAAAAATAATTATTTAAATACCTCGAGCCAGCCTAGTCTATTTGGTATGTTCCATGTCTCACTGAGAGATCTTGTCTCATAAAATAAGGTGGACAGCTACTGAGAAATATCTGAGGTTGACCTCTGGCATCCCTAAGCATGGGGTACATAGATTTACACACACATTGCAAACACAGGCACAGAGACACACAAACATAGACTTACACAGCGCGTGCGGTTCTGAATTAACCTCGGCTAATGAATCCTCAGATAGTCAAATCCTTGGATAGCCAAAAGTGGTGTTTCCTTTCAGGGTACAATTCAGCAGTGTGGATGGCAGCAATGGCCCTGGACTGACTGCTGGTAGCTGAAGAAGGCCCTGGCTCGTGGGTCTGCCCGGGACTGCTGGGGTTAGCAGAGAAGCAACAAGCAGATCAGGGTACCATTGGTGCTTGCTCATTTACAGAGCAGGGTGCTGCTATTGATGGCCTGCTGGTTTTCAGTGGGCACGTGGGTTGCTCCTCAGGCAGCTCCCAGGCAGATATGCAGTGTGAGAGGGCTCTAGGATCTCAGTGGAAGCTGTTCTTGCCACCCCTGAGGTAGTGGGGGAACAGCGGATCATAGTGCCTCCATATTAGCATTCATTGACCAGAGGTGGATAGTGTAGTGATATTTTAATAAAAATAGTGATCTTCAGCTTGCCTGAAGATCAGAGTGTAAGGCTAAGCCACCAGAGGGCAGGGAGTGGTAGCTCACACCTTTAATCCTAGGACTAGGGAGACAGAGGAGGCAGACAGATCTCTGTGAGTTCAAGGCTACCCTGGGCTACAGGAGATCAATCTAGAATCAGATCCAGGTGGTGGTGGCTCACACCCTTAATCCTAGTGTTTTGGGAGTCACACACCTTTAATCCCAGCACGAGGGAGGTGGAGAGAGAAGTGATATGGCTGGGTGGAGAGAGGAATATAAAGGGGAAGAAACAGGAGCTCACTGGAGTGTGGAGTCTGATCTAGGCAGTCTGAAGATCGCCCCTTTGGTCTGAGCATTGATAGAGGTAAAAGGTCTCTCTAGTGGCTTATGGCTCTGATTCTCTGATCTTCAGCTTTAACCCCTAGATCTGAGATCTGTTTCTGGGTTTTTATTGTTTGTGCTATAGGATGGTACTCATGATGGGGACAAGTCCAGAGACACAACTCATAGCTGTGGTCACTTTCCTTCTCAGGTGGTGACATGTGGTGGTCTCTGCACTGCTGGTCCTATAGACAGTCAGGAGTCACTGCTGGGGGTAATTATCCCTAGCACCAGGGTCCCTAGCCTGATGTGCCTGGGGTGGCCTCTGACTGCCAATGTGACCCCTGCATCCAGGTTGGTAAGTAGAATTTTGCCAGTGTGGCTTGCAGGTTCTAAACCCAAGGGCCACTCCCCTTCCACTGCAGGGCCCTCACCCCTCGGTTACAGTAACTTCTTGCCCTTGAGATTGCAGCCACTTTGAGGAGTCAAGGCGGCTTTCACATGATTGAAGGGTGGCAGAGATGAGATGACAGACATAAACATGGAAGATGTGGCCACCACTGGTCCCCCCGCCTGTGAGTGGGGCAGGGACAGAGACTCAGCAGAAACAGGACATCATAGGTAGATCTGCTTCTGGTCTTGAGCCAACGAATGTCCTTCCCATATTGGCTTTCCTCTTAGATGGCCTTAGGGATGTGGCTCGGTGGAGCATTTGCTTGGCATTCACAGGCCCTGAGTGTGATCCACCGCTAGAACCAGACCAATTCACACCCGCCTCAAGTCAGGTCATCCTCCTGGTTTTCTGCTGTTTCTTACCGAAGCAGAGACAGCCGTCCTCTTGTGTCTCTCCCAGTAAATCTTTTGTGTGAGGTTTGTGTGACTTTGTGGTATTCCTTGGTTCCCAACTGCCAGGATGCCTTTCGCTTCAGAGCTGCAACATTTCCACTAAGGAACCTTCCCTCTTAGAGCTGTAACACTTACAGGGTCAATTTGACAACTAAATCTACCCACCCCTTATCAACTTGCCATCCAAACACATCACTTTCAAACCACAACCCTTTGTCCCCCAAGGTCTCACGTTTATCTTAAAATGTAAAATGCAGTTCAACTTTAAAACAACCAAACAAAAACCCATAGCCTTTAAAACTTTCAACATTTTAAAAGTCCAAATTCTGTTAAATGTGGGCTTCTATAAAATTAAGAGCAATTTACATATTCCTATCAAAGAGAGAGCAGACAAGCCGGGCAATGGTGGTGCACGCCTTTAATCCCAGCACTTGTGAGGCAGAGGCAGGTGGATCTCTGTGAGTTCAAGACCAGCCTGGTCTAGAGTGAGTTCCAGGACAGGCACCAAAGCTACACAGAGAAACCCTGTCTCAAAAAACAGAGAGAGAGAGAGAGAGAGAGAGAGAGAGAGAGAGAGAGAGGACATTCTTATTCCAAAGAGAGAAAGAGAGAGAGAGAGAGAAAGGACATTCTTATTCCAAAAGGGAAGGACCAGGGTATCACAGGGAAAAGTCAGATCAAACGGATCCTTTGGCAGTCTGGCTACACATGCTCCTATAATCCTGACAGACTTACGGTTTGAATGACAAATGTTCCCCATAGGTTTGGGTTTTGGACACTTGGTTCCTAGTTGGTGGTTTTGTTTGGTGGGTGTTGGGGTAGTGCAGCCTTGCTGGAGGAAATGTGGTTGGCTTTGAGGCTATGAAGCCTTGCTCTTCTTCCCGTTCATTCTCTCTCTATGCTCTTGTGTTGAAGTCGTGTGTCAGCCACCATGTTTGCTGCTTGCTGCTCACCTGCCGCCTCAGTGGGCTCACCCTGCTAGGACTGGAAGCCAGCGCCAGAACAGAGTCCTCCTCTAAGCTGCTTTGTTTACGGTGGTTTACTGCTGCATCCGAAACACAACTAATGTAAAACCCATTCATTTCACCAACTTGAACTTGGATTGTTGGTCCTTTATGTGCATTCATATTTGGAGTGAACATGCATTTTCTTTTGTCTCCCTGGGAAGGCCATGCAGCATGGGGAAAGTGCAGGCCCTGGTCAGGTACCTCTGAAACAGGACATTCTGGGGCCCTGAGTGCTGGGACCACAAGCACCTGCCACTACGCACAGTCTAATGCCACACTGGAGACCAAATGCAGTTTCCTGACTATGAGGCAATCACTCTACCAACTGAGCTACACCCCCAGCTTGTGGGTGATCTATTTTGAACAGATATAATGTGTATGGTGTATCCTTTCTGGTCCTCTAGCCTTAAGACCCAGTAGCCAACATCTTCACCCTGCTCTCCTTTCCTGCTGGACCAGAGTCTAGTGTGGAGCACAGTGGCCCATGTGCCACTCCTCGTTGTGATCCTTTCTTACACAGGAGCCGTGGCTTTCTTGGCAGATAGCTCAGCCTCAGCTGCAAGTCCTACACCGACTCTGTTCTGTCCCATGTGTACCATTTCACCCGTTCGATATATTCTCTGGTCCACCATCTGCTTGGGGGCTTCTCTGCACTCACGTGACAGACCCCACTCATGAAGGAGGTGTGCCACTCTATAGCACACAGAGGAAGACAGCTGCCCTGTCCCCTGCCCGCTACCCCCAGACACTCCACCTCAAGAGGGATCAGCCTTAGCTGCATGTCCTTTTACAGCTGCGGAAGTGCGGCCACAGGAAGAAGGCACTGAGTGTCACGCAAGGGAAGACAGCCATGCCAGGATTGGTCTGTGGCTGCGCCACGTGGATGCGCCATCCTCAGCTTCAGTAGCTAATCATCACCCAGGACACGGACATTGTCTGTGTGCCTTCAACATGCATCTCTGTTTTATTGCGTCCCTGTTAAGCACCAAGTGTCACCTTAACTTTCCTGGGGAGATGTGAAGAAATGTCTGTTCTCCCTAGATAGTGGGGGAATGGATGAAGTCCTGAGTGGATATGTACTGTAGACATGAACATGGCTATGTCGGGGACCCCAATGCCTCAGACCCATGGGAATGACCTCTCCCGGGCCAGGTTCAGAGGAATAGCAAGGCCTTCCCCAGGGCTGTGTGTGGATGTTGACAATGTGTCAACCATAGCATCTTCCTACTGGATGACGGCAACCTCAGACGTCTCCCCTATGGAGACCCAGTACTGAGTCAGCTATCCAACCTCCTCCCTGTTCATGCTGCATATAACAAACATGCTGAGTTTCCCGGCTGCTGCTGCTGTGCCTCCTTCAGAGCACATGACCCACCCAGTTTCAGCTCTGTGTGTGTGTCAAGGTCAATACCAAAGCCATGAAGGTCACAGCAAGATGGGGCACCAACAACAGATCAAAGAAACAATCCAACCAAGCCCAGCTTGGTGAGCCCTTGGTTTTAATTGGGGTTACTGACAGGAGCCTGGACAAGGGGTCATTGGCTGAGTGTAGGTGAGGAGCTAGTTGCAGGAGCACAGGTGAGGGGTTGCTTGCAGGATGGAGGGCTGGGAGTCTCCCCCGGTACAGTGACTTACAGGTGGCTCTGTTGCTGAAGTAGCATCTCCCTTCAGGAACCCTTGCCTGCTAATGTGTCCTGGGGTGGGCAGGACATCGAGTACTCCCTTGAAGCCTTCTGAGATGTTCATGAGGTGTGAGCCATACACCCCTTTTGTGGTCAAACATCCTGGAACACATCTGGGACCAAGAGGCAGTGCAAAGATCCAGCCTGGACTGGATGACTGCACAGCAAGGCAAACTGTGTCCTCAGAGTGAACTCTTAGGCAAAACCCCTAGTTACCATTTTATGCCTATGTGTGATCAATGACCACGTGGTTAAAGCCAGATGCATCATGCTAAGGAAAATGAGCAGAGAATATGACTTACAAACCCAAGCCTGTCAATCAAAATGGAAAACCAGGCAGGTGTGGTGGTGCACACCTTTAATTCCCAGCACTTGGGAGACAGAGGCAGGTTGATCTCTGTGAGTTTGAGGCCAGCCTGGTCTACACATGAGTTCAGCTCCAGGACAGCTAAGGCTACATAGTGAGACCCTGTCTCAAAAACAAAGCCAAAACAAACAATGTGAGAACTACCCTACATTTTGCTGGAGAGCTGGCTCATCAGTTAGCAGCACATACCACTCTTCTCGAGGACTTAAGTGAGATCCCTCCACCCACATCAAGCAGCGCACAACCGCTGAAACTCCACTCTCAACTTTAACTTCACACATCTACACACAGACCCACACATACATATAATTTAAAATAATGAAAGTAAGCCATGGGCTTGAGAGATGGCACAGTGTTGCTCTTGCAGAGGACCCAGATTCCCAGAATCCACTGGCAGCTCACAACCATCTGTAACTCCAGTCTCAGGGGATCAGGCCCTCTCTGACCCTTGCGGGTACTAGGGACACACATGGTGCACATACATGCATGCAAGAAAAGCACAGACATAAAATAAAATTAAAGACAGCTGGGTGGTGGTGGCCTGTACCTTTAATCCTAGCACTCGGGAGGCAGAGGCAGGCGGATCTCTGAGTTCAAGGCCAGCCTGGTCTACAGAGCAAGTTCCAGGACAGCCAGGGCTACACAGAGAATCCCTGTCTCAAAAAAGAAACCAACTCCTCCCTCACCTAAGACAAACAACAACAACAACAACAACCCAACCAACCAACCAACAGAAAAGCATCCATACTCCATATCTAGCAGCTCCCTCGTCCCCCTGGGTCCATAGAACAAAGTCCAACCATGACCTTGCCCTTGTGGCCTCAAGCCCTGGTGTCTGCTGCTTCTTTGTCGCACTTTGACTTTGATTCTGAAAGCAGCCTCCGCCCTTTCTCCATTTGTGTGCACCTCTTCAGTTGTTTGAATAAGACACCAAGGATCTGGAAACATCCTGTCCAGCTGGTGACCACTGGGGACACAATCTTGTGGAGGTACTGTGTAGGTGACCACAGCCACTCTGATTTCCTGATGGTCCTGCCATGTCCAGATGGTGTTATTCAAAATGAGACAGCTGCCTCGTCTCCATGAGGGTCAGGGATACTGCAGCTCTGAGAACTCAGGGCCAGGACCCAGGGATTTAGGACAGATGTTGCCGGGCTGGGGGGAGGGGCAAACTGTGGGCCCGTCTTCTATGTTCCAGTGTGCATTTAGTGAGGAGATGACCCTCAAACCCAGTGAGATGAACCCAGCATTGGTCTAACTGTGCTGGTTTCCTGGTTCCCAGAATGCATCTCCTGTCAGAGACTCCTGAGCCCTCCTTCCTGCACAAGCCCCGCTGCTGCTGCCTACTGATGCATCCTCTGTGGCTTGTTCCGAGTGAGGCCAGGCTGAGTGGATGGAGATACTGGCAGTGGGAGAGGACACGTTAGCGGAGTAGCCTTGGAGATTGGCAGGCAGACCGAGGGAAGAAAAGTGAGCACTCCAGAATGGTGGGCGGTGTGTACACATGGCCCTTGGGAGCCTGCCGCAGGGATGCTAGGCTCTGGTCCTGCTCAAGTGTCTCCATCTTGCAACAAGATGACATTGGACTGCTCTGGGCGCAACAGAACAGTCTGCTATGTCATCATCCCTAAGTGCAGGGTTGGAGGATGCTTGAGCATGGAAACGTCTAGAAATTTTTTTTAGTTTTAGGTTCTTAGAATTAGGATCTCATGTGGCCTGGGCTGGCCTGAAGCTCACTGTGTAGAGGAGGGGGGCTTTGACGCTCTGATCCTCCGGTTTCTCTCAGGTGTGGATTCACAGGCCTATAGTTTTGTGTGAATCTGTGACCACTTCTGCTTGGACACTAGGCAGGTTCTGCATGCAGCCTGTACACTTAGAACCACATAAAAGAAAGAAGGACTGGACAGGTTGCTCAGTGGTTAAGAGCACTTTCTGCTCTGGCAGAGGACTCGGGTTCTGTGCCTTGCACCACAGCCCTCCTGTGAGGAGCCCTAGCAACCTAGTTCCCTCCACAGGCTGGAGGTCTTGTTGGGCCTCTCTGCACCCTCCATATTTGGGTGAACATGTTTCTGTCTCCCCAGGAATGTCACTGTGACACCAGGGCACTGAGAAAGGCGTGGGTTCTGGCCAGGTGTCATTGGAACAGTTCCTATTGGAGGCCCTGGTGAGCCATGATCATCCTAGGGAAGTGGCTTCAGGCCCTTTAAAACTTTTTGAGCATTTGAGGCCTTTCATATTAAGAGATGGGTGAGCAGAATCTCTTGACTTCAGCATCTGTAGCTTTGTTTGTTTGTTTTGTTTTTAAGATAGGTATTCATTATGTAGCTCAGGTTGGCCCTGAAGTCATAATCTTCCTGCCTCAGCTTTCTAGGGCCTGAAATCACATGTATGTACCACCACACAGGGCTGAAATCACATGTATGTACCACCACACAGGTCTGATGAGTCCTTAGTTTTGTAAGGCCCTGTGAAGAGTGGTCAGAGGAGCTTGCCTGGGGTTTGGCCAAGAAAAACATCTTGATGGTGGCTGGTGCCCAGGTAGGGTAGAGACTGGAGTAGGGAGGTCTGTCCCATGGATGCATCTTCCAGATGGGTGTGCCCAGTGGGGCAGAGTGTGGCAGAGCAAAGAAGAACAAAGCTGCTGGAGGTGGTGATGGGGCCAGAGGAGAACGGAGATGTGATGACCCCAGCTCTTCTCCAAATCTGGTGGGTCTGCCCGATCCACTGAACTCCCCTCCCCCATACAGAGCGGGTTCAGGGAGAGGGAAGAGGGCAGCTGCAGAGTACCGAAGGACTCAGGGCTCCTCCAGGGCCGATGTTCCCCAGTGTCTCAACAGGGTCTTTGTAGTCACATGTCATAAACTCTTGTTTGACAACGAAGGGTTTGCTTTGAACTGTCTGAGATGGCGTGCTCCATGGCCAGGGAGGTCCACCACTGCCCTGTTTGGGCTTCCTTTGTGACTTCAGGGTGGTGGGTCTGTGCTTATGGCTGCCATTGTCCTCCCTGGCTCTGACCTCCTCTGTCATGGCTGTGATCTGGAAGGGGCGGAAAGGGAAGCCCTCTTCTCATGGGTGGAAGAAGCTGTGGAAGAAAAGCCACCATGGTGGGGCCGGGACCCAGGTCACTGTGGGCACCAAAGCCAGCGGTGCCAGACAGGCCATATAGGAAAATGACAGAGGCTCCAGGCAGCTCACAGCCATGAGCAATAGGGTGTGTGCCTGTGCCTGGGATTGAGCCTTTGGAAACCTTGCTCCCCGTGGCATCTAGATGTCTGAACCTCAGTTTCCTCATGTGTAAAAAGGACATCACCTTGGCAACTGTGCTCAGGAAGTTGGTGAGCATTAAAGTCAATGCCACATCTAGCCAACGTGCCCTTCACATTCAGGTCCTCTCTCTGAGGGTTAGGACCCCTATGTGTGGCAGTCTTGACCACAGGCAAGGAAGTTAAGGTGGTCTATTTTTTCTTTCTCTCTCTCTCTTCCTTCCTTCCTTCCTTCCTTCCTTCCTTCCTTCCTTCCTTCCTTCCTTCCTTCCTTCCTTCCTTCCTTTCTTTCTTTCTTTCTTTCTTTCTTTCTTTCTTTCTTTCTGGTTTTTCGAGACAGGGTTTCTCTGTAGTTTTTAGAGCCTGTCCTGGAATTAGCTCTTGTAGACCAGACTGGCCTGGAATTCACAGAGATCCTCCTGCCTCTGCCTCCTGAGTGCTGGGTTTAAAGGTGTGCACCACCACCGCCTGGCTAAGGTGGTCTATTTCTGAATCCAGCCTCCTTTTCCTCTGATTAAATGGGCTGTGGTCCTGAGCAGCTTTAAGCTTCCAGAATCCCTGCCTAGTACTGACTTGGGAAAGTGATTGGGAGAGCACATGACCCCTTTCATCTGGGGTCACATTCTGACCAAGTGGCACCTGTGGCATCTCACCTCTAGGTGACCCTTGCCAGGGAGGTTGCACAGTAAAATGAACGTCTCTCCATGGCCTTGGCAGGACTTGGTTCCACACTGGGGCTGTGAAGTGCTCCCGAGTGGTGCTCCACTTCATAGCTGGGACTCATTCCAGGAGGTCACCCTGGTGTACCCAGCCTGGACTTCCCTTAAGCCAATGCCCTCCTTACACCTTGTGTTCCCCACACTTCCTGAGTCCTGGGGCAGAGAACATGTTTTTATCATAGTTCTGGGAAGCATCACAGTGGCCTGACTTCCATGGACACCTGGGATTGTGGGCGGCTGCTGAGTTAACTCCAGGTTGTGTCCTGAGGATGCCTGGCCATCTCACCCCGTCTCATCTTTGGACTCTTGATCCCAGGGCACATGCCTTACACGGAGGCAATGCTGACACCAGGAGGTGGCTTCTCTGCAGTCCACGATTCAGCTTCTAGAATTATTGGAACCCACGGTGCCTGAGACTCTATGACCCATGTGGCCATAGCCTGCTCAATGGCGTGCCTGTGCATACAGTATGATGTCCGCCCTGCGTCCACATCAGCAGGCTGAGGAGGCACGGTGTGTGGTGACACTCCCCTCTCTGGCTAGAGTTCCCTTAGGCTCACTGTTGTGACTAGTCCCAGACCCAGGGACGGAATGCTTGGTCCCAGTGTGCACCCCACCCTGGATGAAGGCCACTCAGGGACGTCTGACAATTTGAACTTCTAGAAACAGCAGCCAGTTGTGAGATCAGAATTGCACTGACCTACTTCTAATGTTTTCTTCTTTTCAAAAGAGGATAGTCACTGAAACACAAATATTTTGTGTCTTTTTTAGAAAACATAAACCAAAGGCCACCACAGACCTAGGTAATCATTACTGGCCAGCACCACCAGGGGGCGACACAACACAAGCACTGCCCACCCAGGGTGCCAGGAGAAACCACACCACCCCTATGATAATTCCCTAAACCATGTTTGTATTTAAATGAAAATACTGGACGTGTTAGAGCAGAGAGCATTTTTAATGGAAAATTAATTGATAACACAATTCTGTTTCAACGTTCTCTCTCTTTTGTTTTTTAAGCATAAATGACTGTGTGTGTTCCACAGTCTTCTGATGAGAAGGCCCCCCACACAGGGAGGGGCTAGCGCCTCTCAGCACTCAGTTCTCTAGTCGGGCTTTGTTTCTTTAGGTTGTGCATTGATCTGGGCTTCTCAGTTCAGAAGACAAGGCACTAGAACTATTTTTATCAGCTACATTATACATTGAAGATATATTGATCCTTCATCAAATATACAGTTACAGTATGGTTTTATGCAGATTAGTTAAAACACCCAAGGCACACACTTTGTTTTTAAATCAATTTTTTTTCTATTCAGTATTTATTTGAAGGCTCATAATAAAGTTTCGGATTGGCTGTGAGCAGAGTTCTAGCAGAAGCCGCGAACAGTGGCTGTCGTGACTTTAAACATCAACCAGCAAAGACTGTGAGCTGCAGAATCAGCATCATCAGTGGGAACTTGAAGGGCGAGCCATGGGGCTGACAGAATCTGGGGCAGGGTAGTGGATGCCGCCAGATTCTGCCCAAAGCAGGCAGTCTGTATACCAGTGGCTGTGGGGCCCCTTCTATCCAGGATGCTCCCACCCAGGGCATCTACAGGTGCAGACATGGTACAGACCCCAAGGGAGCAGACACCTCAATACAGTTCAAGTAAAGAGAAGGTTGTCCGGTAGATATCCCCTGATGGATGCCCACCTTACCAAAGGGTCTGGGAAATGTCACTAGACCGTGAAACTGAGAGACCTGAGGGTCTGGGAGGATCTGCTGGGGACTTCAGGGAGCAAAGGACAAGGACAGGGACACAGTGGTGGCTGTTACTTGGGTGAAGGGTGTGTCTAAGAAGAGATTCTGTCAGGGGAATTCAGGAGGCCAGAGGGGTTCAGTGGTTTTCACATACACTTTCCGGAAGTGCACGGGTGGCCCTGGGCTCCTGATTCAGCAGTTTGCCAAACACCCAGATTCTCTCTTGCTCCCCTGGCCTTAGTCCACTGCAGCTCATGAAAACATCAGCTGGTTAGGTCAGCTAGAGAAGCTACTTGGCCTTCAGCTCCCATGACCTCTGGCCAGCCGACACGCCTCGGTGCAGCGAGGACACCTCTCCTCCTGGGAAAGAGGGAGCCGAGCCTGGCTTGGTCTCTGGGTGCCCCTGCACCCACCCTGAAACAAAAGGGACGGCCAGGCCTGGGGCCCTCAGGAGTGGTCACACAAGCCCACTTTGACATTTTGCACAATTCTGAAATAATATACAAGGTTTCCGCTTAGACAATGAGGGCACTTGAGGAAACAGGCCTGAGGCGAAGTGGCTGAAGGAGACATGCCACGCCGTCACCTGGTCCAGGTAAAGCTGACTAAGGTGTGGGAAACACCCTACACCGGATGGCAAGCTTGATAGCTCTGAGGGAGTCAGGTTCCACCTTCCCCTTTGTAATCAGAACCACAACCTTATTGCAAGAGTATATTTATTTTTTTACAGTAATTTTGGTTGCCATACAAGAGATCGAAGGATTGGGGGGGAGTGCAAAGTACAGGAACTCTCTCTCTCTCTCTCTCTCTCTCTCTCTCTCTCCCTCTCTCTAAATAAAGTCTAAAAAGAAAAAGAGCACAAAATTAACAGCAACGAAGATAATGTGACATGTGTTGTTACACACAAACTATAGTGTGAAACAAGTTAGTATTTAAAACCGAAAATTGCTAACGGGAGAAAAAAAAATCATTATTTGTGGCCCCCCCACCCGCACACACACAAAAAAGTCATTGCCAGGTCAGCTGGGTAATGTTTGCTTGTTCAATAACTTAGGAAAAAACTCACCATTTTATTAACTAAAGTATCACAAAGATTTCTTATGTAAAGTTTCAGCACGGCAGCAGTCACATTGAGTTATTTTTAATTGTATGAATTAAATCTAAAATGCGCACGGACGCCCCAGAGCAGGGATCCTGGCGGGTATACACAATTTACAGCTTGAGAGGTTTTGGTTTTGTATACACAATATTACAGAAACTAGGCATGTAAATTTATGCAGTTATTTAAATTACAGTATATAACAAAAGTTGATCTTAAAACCTGGAAGAGTGGTAACATGGTCCTCATGAGCAGTTTAACATCTGATTCACCACTGAAGGGGGTCCTGGAGCAGGGCCTGGTCCTGACATGTTCCAACTGGGGAGAGCAATGGGCGGCAATTTCAATGAGGGACTATTGCTTTCTTAGCAACATTAGCTATCAGAGATAGAGACCCAGTCATCTAGGCAAACGTGTGTGTTTGGGTGGTTGGGGGTGGGTTCTGATAGGCCCAGCTGTAATTTTGTGACCAGACACTGCTAAGCAAAGCCGGCCTATCAGCTCCCAAGGCTGGCAGTCAGCTTGCTTCTGCTTGGTGGCATGTGGCTTGAAGTCTAAGGAAGGCAGTCATGGCCTGTCACCCGCTGCCTAAGTTCAGTGGGTCCCAAGCCATCAGGTCTCCTGCCTGGCATCTGCCTGGCACTGAGCGCAGAGGTAATGCCAACCGGAGGCAAAGGAAAGGAGCCCAGTGACATGGCACACTGAGGGGACTTCGGAGAACCACCCAATGGAAGACAAATTAATGGCGGGGCCACACTTCCACACTCTGAACTCTTTGCCGGCGACCCGCAGTGTCTGGATTCATAGGGTCTCATTCACCTTGCTGTGGGGAACTGACAGAACCCAGAGCAAAGTGCTCGCCAGTCACCTGGTACCAAGTGAGCAGATGATTCACAAGTTGGGGTTGGCCTGCCAAGGGTTTTGGGAGTAAAGTAAGATTTGAAGCCTTGGTCTCCATTTCAAGGGATGTGTGAGGGTGTGTGTGAGTGTGTGTGTGTGTGTGTGTGTGTGTGTACATGCATGTGCGTGTGTGGGCATTGATTTTGGAGAAACTGCCAAGCTGTGAATTGCAATCCTTTTTGAAGAAATAACTGCCCTTCAGTGATGGCAAAGGCTGGAAAATGACCCAAAGCTGCAGGCTCTGATGTGTACAGGGAAGGAAGATGTTTTAAAAGGTTGCTTGTATAATTGTCCCAAGGAAATGGTGTCATTAAACCATGAACCTTTTCTCCCTTTAGCTTTCCAGCACGAGGTGGCACAGAGGCTGCCCAGTAGACCAGCCACTTTTTTCTCCCTTAAAATATTGTGCTTATGAACTATCTGTACACATATTTAAACCTGTGGTAAAGAAAGATTTTTTAAAAAAAATTGCTAAATTTTATGTGTTCATTCTAGAGCTGTTCCAGGCCTCGTCAGACACGTGGTTATGAGCATAAGAGAAGAAAAAAAAAGAAACAATGTTTTATAATTAGAGATGGGCTGGGCTAGTTCTGAAATAATAAAACCATAACCTGACATTGACGTCTCCTCTGAGTGCGGGGGAGAGGGGGATTTGGGAGCCTAGCTGGCTGCATAGTGGCTGTGTGCAGTCGGTGACCTCCCTGGGACATTAGAGGTATTGTTTTGGGAGGGAGGAGATCTGGGGGAAGAAGGGCAGGCTCAGGCAGCTGGGCCTGAGGTGAGGCTTGGTCCAGGATGCTTCCTGCCTTCCTTTCCACACACACCTACACTTTGCCGCAGCCTGTGCCCCACTTTCTGTCCACCAGGTCCTGACCATGGGCTTCTCTGAGACCCAGACTTACAGTTAAGACAAGCTGGTGGGATCCCCGCTATCTGAGAGAAGGGAGAAAGGCCCCTGAGTTCCACCTTTCTTGGCCTCTGAGAGCCAAAGGGCTGCCTCAGCAGGATGCTGCTCACCCATGGCCTGTTGTGGATGGAAGGCATGGCATCCCATTCTCTCCCAGGGAGGACAACAGCTTCCCTGGGCAGCCGTGCTTACCACGAGCCTCAGGTCTTCTTGTCCTTGTCAGAACAGTTGCTTATCTGTCCTGACCTCTGTGGAGCTCAGCAGACATCCGGATAATTAAAGTAAATTCGAGAGCCCCCGCCTCTCTCTCCTGGGTAGATGCTGCTCTGGGCAGACACCTGCTCTTGTCCTGGAGGTTGTGGGCTTGGACAGCCACACACTGGTTGGCTCTGCAGCCAGGCCTCCCTCCTCCTCAGGATCGTGACTTTGTGCTTTGACTAACTCCGTGTGACTTCAGTTTGGCCACCCTGGAATTAAATGCTAATCGGTTTGCAAGAATAAAGAAAGCGAGTTAAGCAAGCTGGGCACGATCCTGTCCACACAGCCACCACTGCCAAGGACCTTGGGGCCAAAGAAGCTCAGATGCACGTCACAGGAGTCAGACAAAGAGGCGGATGGGACGGCATTTCTCTACCGTCTGGCTCAGGCGGGGCTCCACCTGGAGCTGCTCACTGAGAGCCGAGCACAGGGGAGGGATAGGAGCCAGTGAGCCCACCCGGAGGTCACAGGCCTGAAGAAAGGCTGTGTTCTGGGGCTGGAGGGTGAGAGCTGCCCAGAAGGCAGAGGAGGGAGGCCTCAGGAGGTATCTGGAGTACATTGGTACCTGCCACAGAAGGAGAGGGTCCCACATGCCATCGACAGGAACCTCTGGGACCATGATAGAAAACCCCCTTACCATCCCTTTGGACAGAAGCCGCCCAAGAAATCTGCATGGAGAGCTGGGTTTTGAGGCCCTGGTTTGGCCACACCAAGGACACCCACAGCGTTTCTTTGGGTACCCAGAGACAAGCCCACGGACCGAGAGTGGTGCTCTCAGCCTCTGTTTGGCCACCACACATTTCAACATAAGCCCATCTCTACTTATAACAAAGGAGTCTGTAAAGGCCCAGGGCAGCCACCCTTATCTGTCCAGCAGCTGTTTCAAAGCCCTTTCTATGTTCATCCTATGCCCAACTCGAGTCACCCCCAGATCTATCAAGTCTTCCTTCTGGAGGTTCGGCAGGTGGCTGCCATCAATCTCATTGTCCATGAAGGTCTCCTTGTGTTCACCCAAGTTCAGACTTTCCAGCCAGTCTGCCACGTCTGGTTTCGTCCACAGGTGGACAGGCTTAGTTGTAAAAGGCTTATTTGAGATTGGCTGTTGCAGTATTGAAGGAGATGGTGACCTGCTGCGTCCTGCTGGGTTCAAGCCAAAGAGGTCCCCTGCAGGGGACTGGCTTGGAAGGCTAAAGACATCTGAGAGTGTGGGGGAGGGAGAGGCTGCGGCAGCAGACAGAGGGGTGGGCAGAATCTCTTTGTTCAATTCTGTTGGTGAGACCACGGGGCTCGGGGCACGTCGTGGTCCTGAGGTCCTGCTTTCATAGTCAGGGGGCCGGCTCTGCAGGGTGATGGGCTGGGAGGTGCCGGGGCGGACAGTGAAGGTGACTGTAGTGCTCCTTGTTCCTGAGACTGTGCTCATGACCTCCGGGCTTCTGAAACAGCAAGGAGAGAAGAACATCACTTCCAGGTAATTGAGGATCGGAGGATGGGAGGGGGAGGCACCCACACCACAGCAGAAAGTCTGCACTGGCAATGATACAGACTGCCATGCCAGTCAGAAGGGAAAAGGTAGAGTGGGAGGCACCGCAGCACAGCAAGCCAGCTGCCACTCACCTGGGCCAGGCGGAGAGGAACCTGGGGGAGACCTCCTGTGCAGGCCAGAATGAGCCTGGGCTCTCTCTAGTAACATACAACTTACAGAGGAATCTGCAGCCCCCCAGGGCTCTGCTTATAGGTTAAAGTCCTTAGATTTGGGACAAATGCGGGGTTTTCATTGCTTACACAGGCATGTGGGGTTAGAAGGAATTCTCCTTGGGCACTTAGGGGGCAGAGCATCCAGGTTGCTAAGTTCTGGCGTGCAGTGTTTCACTGTGGGCCTCAGGGTGTACCTATGCACTCCCTCCATGGCCCTATTCCCACAGGAGACAGAAGCCCCCTCTCCCAGTGGTGGCCACAGGTGTCCTTCTTGCTATATCTGGGTAGGTGAGGTCCTTAGAACAGGGAGGGGCAGGCTCAACTCTCCCAGAGCCTACCTCCTCAGGCCCAGTGTGGGAGGATGATCCCCACTGGGCGGAGGCCCAGGAAGTTCTCATCCTCACTCACCTATCTGGAGGTGGTCATTTTATGAAATGTTTCCCTCCCCATGCTAGGAAGGCCCCCTGAAGACTTTCTAGCCACACAGCTAGAGAGGAGAAGCCTCCGTCCAAGGCTACTTGTTCTGCTGTCTCCAAGCGGCAGCCTGTAACTACAAGACACCACCAGGGTGAAAACAGGCACGTCTCTTGACCTGGGCTCGCTCATGGGAAATGTGGACACACTACACCCCTCTCATTTCTGGAAAGGTCCATCCTGCCACAGGCACAACCTGGACTGGCGTGGCTCAGCGTTTAGCCCACACGCCTTCACGTCTGGACTGGCGTGGCTCAGCGTTTAGCCCACACACCTTCACGTCTGGACTGGCGTGGCTCAGCGTTTAGCCCACACACCTTCACGTCCTGTGAAAACTGGTAGGAACTGAGGGCTCCCGAGTCCACCTCATAGGGGCTTCTGGGTTGTGGTGTTATGGTGTGTGCCTTGAGCTAAAACTTCTGGTGTTGGTACACTGAACTTCGGGGACCTCTTGCTGAGGACCCCTGTAGGGTTCCAAGATGCTAACAGACTAGGACCTCTTCAGAGCCTAAGTGAGGGGTGAGAACCTGAGGCAGCATACCGTGGTCCCTGGACGGTACTCTGCCTGTCCCTTTCCCTTGGGTGCTGTTTGTTTTCTTTGCCTGCTGTGTGTCTGGGTGAATTACTAGCTGGTCACCCAGGCCCCTCTCTGTCCCGGGGAACACCCCTAATAGGGTTAGTAGTGACTACCTCAAATATGGGATATTACAAGGGAAGAAAGTAGGTATGGGTTCCATGGGCCAGGACTCTGATATGGATGTGTGGATTGATGCCGTGGAGCATCAGACCTGAAGTGATGGCTTCTGGGAACTGTAGGTACATATGGAGCATGCCCCAGAGTGCCCTTTCCACCAAAGTTTGCTCACACGCTTGGTTACTGGTTATACTCAAGGGCAGGTCATCTTGGCAGGTTGAGGTAGCCCACGGAGTGAGGCCCTGAACCCATCTGGGCCTTGCAGCTTTCAGGAATTTGCAGGATTCAGTTTTAGGTACTCATGGAGAGGTAGGCCAGGGACATGGTAAGGGTCTGTAGAACCCGTCATGTCCCCCTCCGATTTTCAGGTTGTAGAGTGAGCTACTCCAGGTCTAGCCTGAACAAGCACTGCAGCTGCTCGGCTCTCTTTGCAATATGCGTGTGGGGGGCTCATTTCCAGCACGTGCCACCTCCCTATGCAGAAGCGGGGCTCCCTCAAGCAAGGACCTGAGGAAGGAGGGAGGCAGGACAGTGCCCTACAGGAGCTCCTGAGAACCAGCGAGGCAGGGAAGAGCTGGGAGGGACATGTGTAGTTCTGTGCCCAGCACTGGCCTGCCCCTTGGTTTGGGGTCAATGTGGTTGGCATGCTAGTCCCCCAAGAGCCAGCAGATGCCTGGGCATTGCTCAGCAGTATCTCTAACCCAGTACCCTGGGCTGGGCTGGCATTGGACAGGATGAACTCAGCAGCAGCTGCTGCTGGGAAACAGGGGTTGGAGCAGGGGACAGTGGCACACAGGGGAGCACTCAGCAGGCTGCACTTACTTCTGCTCAGCATGACCCTCTTCTGCACACAGCACCATGGGAGCAAACGGAAACGACATAGGGAGTGGTTGAGACGACCCTGCAGAACTGACTGGAAAGCAAGGAGAGGCAGCAGCCTCCTCATGGGTGAATATAAGGAGGGTTGGACCCTGGCTGAACGCTCTACCTCAGAACCCTCCTGGTAGGCAGCCCAGTGGCTCAGATGAGCAAGGGAACCCATGCCTTCTTTGGCACTCAGAGAAGGAAGACTTTCTGACCAGCGGCTCACAGCTATTTCCCTAACTCAGCTTTGGGCTTGGAAAGAATGAGTCAAAGTTCCCAGTGGACAAGGCCAATCTGCCCAGGCTAGGGCTTTCTCAAATTTACAACGCAACACGGCAGTCAGTGCAGCAGCTAAGTAGACTGCTGAGTAGAGTTGAACTAGCAATGATGGCTAGCTGGCTGGCCTGCTCTGAGCCTTCTGGGTACCTGCCTCCTTCCTGGTGAATCACTCTGTCATGACTCACTGGATCCTCCAGCTTGCGCACAGCTCATTATGTTGCTAGGCAACGGCTGGGCTGCTGGGCGGCATATACAGAAGTCTGTTACCCTGATTTAGAATAGATACACACTCACAAACACCCGCCTCTGGGAGGATCATCTCTCGCCTGCTTTTTTAAATCAAATTCATTTTAAAAAATGTGAGAATTAAAAAAACAAAACAAATCCAGCTGCTGGAGGACACGCGTCACCTGTCTTCCCCGGCAGGAACTGAGGAGCTGGGTGGCAAATGGGCAACAACATTTACACTGTGGTTACCGATTCAGTTTGGACCTGAGCAGCTGGTGGCCAGCACCAGCGTTAGGGTTCAGAACCCTTTGGACATGGACCCTCAGCCGCAGGCTCGCCTCTGTAAGAAGCATTTACTCCTGAACCACTTGCCACCTTTCCTTCCTTTCCTCCATCCTCATTTCCCATTTTTTGGTGACTTGAAATAAGAGTCTCACTGTTGGCCCAGGTTGCTTTAGAACTTGTAGCAACCCCCTGCCTCAGCCTCCCTAGTACTGGTATTAGAGGTGTATAGAACCACGTCAGGCAGCAGACTGCTGTCTCGCAACGCTGCTCTGCCTTTCTGGGCTTCCACAAATGGGTCACAGGGTTTACACTGTAGGAGCAGCACCCTGTTTCTCCCTGGGACTGTTCTAGTGTTTGCTCAAGTCTCAGAAGCTAGGACCCCTCAGCACCCCTCATCCTGCAGTCATCACGGGCTCTGAGAACCCGGCTCTGTGGTCCAGCAGAAGGAACAGCTGCGGGCCACTGTGCTCGCTCTCCTGCTGAGGAAGCTGCCTTGGTCTCAGCATCACTATCAGGGTTCCCACTTCGCTCACAAGTCGCTAGGTCAGAAAGGTGCCTACTTCCAGGAGGAACTGTCCACCTGTGACAGGCTCTTGTCAAAGGAGGGATGAGATCAAGAGTGAACATCCGAGGGGGCTGGCGAGATGGCTGGGTGGTTTAGCGCCCTGGCTGCTCTTGTAGAGGAGGACCCAGGTTCAATTCCCAGCCAACTCGTCCTCCCCCTGCCCCCCCGCCCCATATGGTTCAACCATCTGTAATTCTAGTTCCAGAGGACCCAGGCCCTCTTCTGGACTCCACTACATGTACACGGTGCACATACACACAAACAGGCAAAACAACCACTACACATAAAAATAGATAAATACTTTGTAAAAAGGAAACCTGCTGTTTAATGGTCACAGGAAGGAACTCCATCAGAGTTGTCACCTCAGCATGTGGACTGTGGCAAAAAATGCCAGGCCATCCTGGCAGAGCTCACCTCACTACTGAGCGCTGCTCCTTAGCAGCAGCATCACCCTCTAGTTTTGGTTGGTGATTGAGGCACTTCAGCTACCTGACAGTGCAGAGAGCTTGAGGTGCCATGGATGCCATGGAACAGGAGCCTGCGCTCTGGGGCCAGCTGGGCACAGCAGTTTAATGATCCATAAAGATCAGTTTCAGAACCAAGAGGCTGGATCGTACAAGCGAGCAAGCTGAGAGCCAGGGGACACTGGCCAGAGGTAGGAGATGCTGCAGTTCAGGGACCTAGGAGGACAGCAGGGGTTGAGTAAAGCCCCGTAAGCTCCCGAACACTGCCTTCCCAGGGATCTTGGGGACCCAGACTTCCTTAGTACCACTGTTTTCCTCCCAAGCCCCTGTGTGCTTCAGCAAGATAGAGGCCAAAGTGCTGGCTGTGAAGTGTGACCACACCCTCAGAAGGGGCCGTGGGGATTCCTCCCAGCACTCACTACCCTAAGATCTAGGGAGGATGAACACATGCTGAGTCTGTCCACAGATGCTGGAAGAGAACATGTTTTACCCTGCTTTCTAACAATGCCTGGTGTCTGCCAATTAGCTCCGCAGAGCCAAGGGAGGATGCTCCTATGTCCCAGGTCACAGCCAGTTTGACCTGGGTCTGTGCTCATAGGCAGGAAGCCTGGTCTAGTTCTTCAACTTCTCCAAGGCACTTCTCCTCTTCAGCATGTGTATTTCAAGTCACTCAAAAGCATCCTCCCCATGTCCACACGCAGCCTTGGGGATTTCAAGGACACCGGAGTCCAGTTCTGGTAAGCCCTAATAAGTCTCTGCATAGTTTCTACCCCCTTGGATCCAATCCTGTGTCGTCATAGACTCTCACTCCTTGCCTCATGGCCTGGCTCAGACTTGCCTGCAGGGAGAGTCCCTTCCAGCCCAGCTTCACACTGTCCACTGGCTGTGTTCAGGGTGCTGTGCTTCCAGTTTCTGTACAGCGGGCTCCTTCTTGTATTTCAAGTCCTTGGAAATCACTTCCTTGGAGAGCCGGCTCCTTTCCGCACAGGGCCGCTCTATCTTGACGGAGTATCCTTTTCCCTCTGGGGAACTTACCACATGCCAGCCTGTCTCACTTTGTATTTTCCATTTCTCACCTTAAGAACTTGGCACTCCCCAAAAGGGCAAAAACCACGCTTTCTCAATGGCACATGCTTCTCTCAAGTGACAAAATTTGGGCACCACATGGTGCCTGGTACCTTGGGCCATCAACAGAGGCTGGCAGGGTGAATGACGATGACCATGCTTGCCAGTTGTGGAGGGCCATGGTGTCCTCTGTGGTGATGTCCTCTTGTCTCTTTCTTGGACTGGGTACTGGGCTAGAGACAGTGGTTGGTAGTGGCTTATTGAGCTCCCTGTCAGGGCTGGGCACTGGTCCCATGCAGCTTTAACCAGGACAACTAAGTGCTCTGCTTAGATCCACAGAGCAACAAGAATGTCACTCGGGCCTGCCACCTCCACTGTGGGCCAGACATATCAGCAGATACATTAGACAGGAGGCCTCTGAAAGTCAGAAGCTCTGTCCAGCTAAAGGACACTCCAGGGTCTCCCATGATGTCTTTATGTATCTATCTCTCCCACAGGGCTGAGGCAGACACCAACACAGCCATGTCCTCTGAGTTCTGGGCTCTTGGGGGAGGGCAGAGCTGCTGAGCAGTGGGCTCCATTTGGGGGCACAGTCAGTGCAGGAGAAGCCTGTGGGCAGTGGGAGAGACAGTGATTTTAGATCCATCAGCTTCCTTCCTTCGTTTTGGTCTAACTCGAACTATGAGATCACTTCAGCATCAGGCCTGTGGCTGGAACTGCCCCACGGCTTTGCTCCATGGCTTTTTCAGGTAGGCCCGGGAGGTGTTTCTGATAAAGAAAATCCCCTTTCAACATATTTGTAATTAAAATGTGCCTAAATTCCACATTGCCCTGATTCAGGAGTCAGACTAGAAACCTTGACTATACTAAAGTTAGATCCCTTACACCCAAGGAAGCCAGTGCCAGGCCATCTAACTTTCGCTCCTCCCCGGACCCTGTCCTGGTGCTGGCATAAGTCGAGTTTCTCAGCGCTCGTAAGATTCCAGCAGCGAAAGGAACATTATTTCAAAGGCGAAATGAATTCAGCAAAGCTCTTGCTCACATGGTGGAACCACTGAGGAACAGAGCTGGCTCTTCTTTGGTGAACAAAGTCACCATTGAGGTAACAGGGTCTCTCTGCCTTAGTGTGTGTCACTTCAGATGGCATGGCCAGTTTTCACTTTCCCCTCAAACCCTCATTTCTTTTTTCCTCAGTAAAAATTCCCCCCATTGGATTTTGAACCTCATTTTGCTCAGGGACATTCAGAACTCTCAATTTTTTTTTTCATTTTTGAGACATGGTTTCTTTGTGTAGTCCTGGCTGTCCTGGAACTAGCTTTGTAGACCATGCTGGCCTTGAACTCAAAGAAATCCGCATGCCTCTGCCTCCCAAGTGCTGGGATTAAAGGTGCGCGCTACCACGACCTGACTCAGAACTCCCAACTTTTATAAGCATTTATAAGTGGTGGCAAGATGCCTGCATTGAGTGAGCCACCAGTTGCCATCCTGGGCCTGACAGTGAAGGCAACAGAGTTGTTTGAGCAATGTGAGCAGGTAGCCAATGCACCCAAGACAAGAGGCAGACCTTGGACCTCTAGCTGCCAGAAGGGATGCATTGGTGGTTCCGTGAACTACCCGTGGTCCTCTGTGTCTTGCTGTTGCAGCTGGCACCCCAGTGCCCTGTGTGCACGCCCAAACTGGTGCAGTCCTTAGATTTGAAAAGGAGGGTCAGAAGTATGTGTTTCCTCTACTGCCTGAAGCCAGCCACTGCCATCTCTCCCCTCAGCAGCAGGAGAGTTCCAGGTCCAACGGCTGCTCCTGTCTTCTCGGGAGCTCAGTCTTATAGATGGTCTTCAGTGGTGGGCCTGTCTCTGGAGTCAATCCCCATTGTCATCTTAGGAGTAGAAACTTCGCACAGAGTCTCCTTGACTGTGCTTCATGGCTCTTATTGCCAGTTTCTGTCTCTCTGTGGAACCCATGTGAAATAAGGCCTGGTGTTTGGGGGTGTTGGCTAAAGTCATTGTTGCGAGAGGCTTGGGTTATGAACAAACTGTCTGGGTGGTAGCATTGCTGCCCACTGGGATTGTGCTGATGATGATCTCTCTGAGCTTTCCCTCAACCTGGCAACCAGGAATCCCAGCTCCCAGTGGAGGGTAAGTCTCCCTCCACTCGGAGCCGCCACAGGAGATTGTCTAAGCAGGAAAACAAAGGACGGGATCGCCTGAGGCCATTCAGAAGGACCCCGTGAATTAAGCCAGTAGATGAGCCCGGGGACCCTGACATGGAGGGCTACTGCCTCGGCAGACAGTGAGCTCTGCACTCCTGAACTCAGTTCCCTCTCAGCTTCTCTTTTGCTGAAGATGGCTGTAACAGGGAGGCAAGAGAGGCTGCGAGTCTGTCCCAAGTCAGCTACCTGCTTAGCCTCTCTGCAGAACGGGCTTACTGCCCAGCTGTCATAAACACCACCCCGAGGCTTGCAAATACTTCACAAGAGGATGGACAACAAAGGGCTGCGCGGCACAGGGGAATGGGCGAAACACACACATTTTAGAGACGTCAGAATATAACTTGCAGTTGTGTATGTAGTTACATCCACCAGAAGTGAGGGGTTTCTGCAGATGTCCCCTAGCTAGCAGGGAGCCATGGGAACATGCTTTTGCACACCACCTGTAGCGGGTGTCCTGGTAACAGGCGGCAGCATCCACACACTTCTTTACAACATCAACCAATCAGTATTTCTCGGAGGAGTAAATCAGGCATCCAAGTCATTCATTTACAACCACACCGAAAGGTAAGCGAGAGAACTGTGGCTCACAGCCCAAACCTCAAGACTCAAGTGCAGTGTGATGTCCCTGATTAATGGGCTTGGTTGTTTGAATCAGATGCCTGCCCAGCGGGAAAATAAGGAAAGACTTCATTAGTCAAAACTATGAAACCCGAGCTCAGCCATCAGTCAGAGAAGCTGAGAAGCACACGGACGCGGAACAACATCATGCGTGTACATCACGTACGGAAACAATAACAAGAGAGCCACAGAGAGGGTGGAGTTTTCAAGGCTGCTGGGTACTAGCCCAAAGCCACACATAGTCAAGGGGTTATTCTAGAACCCTCTAGTTGGGTGTAGAAAGAATGAGTTTATTCTACTCCCATCCCAGTGAAGGTAGCCTGTTAAACCCTACATGATGCTGAAAATGGCCCATTGGGCCCAACTGGCAATGATCCCTTTGGGTCATCACCCTGGGTAAGGTGACGCAGCCATGCAGCAGGTGTTCATCCTCAGCAAATGACCCAGCTCCTCCCCAGTCCTCAAACTCACTAGTGATTGAGGGAGAGGGAATGAAAGACGCATTTCAGACACCTGGCTACACCACCCACCCTCTGGCCACCTCTGGTCACCAATCTGGATTTTAATGAAGCTCTACCTGCCTTCGAGATGGTCCAGGCAAAAGGCTGGAAGGAACGGAACAGAGACCTGAGCTTCCTTCTGGAAGCGACCATGGGCCTGGCCCAGTGCAATCTGGCTTCTTTATGTGTCTGTGTGTCACAGGCTGTATGACAGCCATGGTCTTGGCTCTGCTGTAGTCCGGTGACAGGATGGTGATAACACGGTTACAGCCCAATAGGTGTGGCAGAGGCCACGCAGGTCCCCTCTTCTCGATTGCATTGGTGGCTCCCCAGTGGTTTTGCTTGGCCAGTGCTGGGCCACACGTGCCCAAGCTGACTGTGAACTTACCTTGGAGCGAGGTTGGCTGACTTGGCTCCCACGGGCAGTTCCAGCCCTTCCCCGGGCTTGATCGATTTCCCCCTGTTCATCTGCTGCAGAATGGAGTTTAGCTCACTAATGACATTTGCCTTTGGGCCTGAGAGAATTGGGCTTTTGACCTCTGTGACATCACCCCACAACTTGGAGGTCCTTGGCTGGATGACTTTTGCCATACTGGCCTGGGCACTGCCCGGTGGGGGCGGGGGTGCGGGTGGGGGGATCACAAAGCCATCTGTGTCCTCTTCCAGGAGCGTGTCTTGGTAAAGTGCGTTGCTTTTGTGCACAATGGGCTTCATTTTTGGCTTTGGAGGTACTGGGGGTTTGTCAACCACAAAGGCTTGCCCGTCTGCATAGACTGTACAGGTATCCATGCTCTCCCCGCCCTCTGAGGACAGCGTGGAGATACTGGACACTGTGGAGATGGTGCTGGTTGTCTCGAGATGGTGGTCGCTGCTACTCCGGCTGTCCACCTCCTCGATTCCGGAGTCGGTGACGGCGTCAAAGCTTTCGGGGGGTGGCAGGAATGAGGAGGGCAGACAGTTTGAAATGCCCGTTGGCTTCTTACTGTCTGTAGAGTTGGCTGGCTGGCTGGAGTTCAACGAAGGGGGCTGAGGGGTGTCATTTTTCTTCTGCTTGACCAAGTCAGCAAGAGCGGGAACTGAAGCTGCACGGTCATCAGGAATATCAAAACTATTTGCAAATTCCAGGGGAGGAGGCAACGGTTCTGTGAAAAGAAAGTCCTCATCCAAGTCCACGGACGCCAGAGGGGGAGGGGGGATGCGGAATGGCAGAATCACTGCCTCTTCCACGGAGCCCGCTGCCACAATGGTCCTGCCGGGCGCAGCGGCAGGCTCCGGGGCAGCGGAGATCTGTAAAGCACCTTCGGTTTTGGGAACGCCTTCTGGCACTGTGGAGGGTGAGTGGTCTGGCTTTATATCCACATCCTCTCTGTCCTCCTCTTCCTCCAGGGGTGGCCCTGCCGTGGGGACGTCCACCGTGTGCACCATCAGCAGGCCGGCTGACTTCTGCTGGGCCGTATCCATGATGTTGATCAGCATGTTCTTCTTATCGTCACCCCTCCGGTCCTTGCTCAGGTCTGTCTCATACTTGTTCTCTGTCTCTTGCCGTCGCAGGGGACCCCGGGTGTTCTGCCTGGTGACTGGAGGAAAGCCGGACTCCACACTGGGCCGCATTTTGGTATCAATGTAGAGAGGCTTGTTGAGGTCAGCCTTGGGGGCCTCCCCCTTGTGCCCCTGCTGGGACTCCTGCATGGCTCGATCCCTGGCAGAGAGTGCCAGGGCCAGTGGGGAGCTGGGGTCGAGCAGCCGCCCTGTGAGTGGGTGCACGTAATTCTCAGGGCTGGCTGGGCTGCCACTCTTGAGAGGAGCTGCTAGCCCACTCTCAGGCCCCTTGGCTTTGGATGTGGAACTCAGGGGTCCCCCGGTCTCCCCCGGAGTACCAGCCTCACCACTACCACCTAGGAAGTGGTTCTCCAGCTCCCTGGGTGCTGTCCCAGGGGTAGGCGATAGCGGCTGTTCCGATCCATCCTCATCACCAAACCCAGCCTCCTCAGGGAACTTGGAGGGCCGTATCCGGGGAGCAGGTGGCCCCAGACCCACATCCTCATCTCCCAGATCTGTGGAGAGGAAGGCCGGGGAATTCCTCCTGGCTTCCAGACGCTTCTCCCGGTCACGCACAGCCCCAGCGATGGCTGCAGCGAAGGGACTGCTGACAGTGAGGCTGTCGTCTGGCCTCAGCTGGCCAGGCTCGGTGGCCTGGGGGTCGATCTCCATGCTGCTGCCCTGGCTGCTCTTGCCGCTGCTACTGGTAGAGGGTTCCTTGACGATGATGGTTGGGATGGGGATGGAGCATGTCTTCTCAGGGCTGTCCTCCACATTGGACTGCTTCACCAGCATGCCCTTCCGCCTGGCTGGCTTGGCAGGGACATAGACGGCCTTGCTGGCTATCTTCCCCACCTCTGAGTATGGGTTCTCAGGCATCTGTCCCCGCTTGGTGCGGAAGGCGGCCTGTGGGGCGGGGCTGCGGCTGTAGACATCTTCAGAGTCCAGGGAGAATCGGTCCAGCTCTCTCCTGTAGAACATCCCCTTTTCCCGCATCATGGTGGCCACAGTATCAGACCTGGTGGCTGGGGGCACCTTGGCGACAGGGTTCTGATTGAATGCAGGCTTAATTGTCCCATAGACTCTTGGAGTCGGGGACTTGGGGCAGTTGTACGTGGTGGGGGAAGGTGGAGGGGGAGACGGGGGCACAGACTGCGGCGGAGGGGGTATGTCCTCAGAAGTGTCTGGCATGGACAAGCTTCGGGTGAACTTCAGCATTGGGGGAGCCAGAAACTGCCGCTCTTCCTCTGTTATCCCTGCAAGCAGAGAACATGTTTTTAAGTCCGGTAACCTCAAAGCCCAATGGAGGCCTCAGGACTGTGTAACACACTGTGTCTCCACATATCACAAACTTAGACAGTAGACAATTGTTAGACAGCACAGCACAGCCAGGACGCTGGGGTTAGTTACACACCCTCTAGGAGCCGGAAACAGAAAGAGAGGTGTTTGGTGTGGTGAACACATGTAGGGATTTGCTTTTCTGGGGCACACCGTGGAGTCTGGGGTGAGGCAAGGGTGGCAAGGGTCCAAAACAAGGCTGTGTGTACCCCTCAGGCCAAGCTCTGGCCATGTGAACCCAAAGATGTGGCTGCATGCGTGCACCTATATAGAGGTGCTGGTGCAGGAGGCATCTGTCTGTCTCTTTCAGGCCTGGTGAGAGCTCCCATGGGACTGAGACTGTCATCTGACTCTGAGAGGCCATGTGAGTGGCATAAAGGTCAAGGCTGCTGTCCCTCATGCCCAGTTACCAGGCAGACCTGCCATCCGGCTAGAATAGCCCACTACTTAGTGGCAGCCCATGCGTCTAAGAAGAGGTGCTACTGTTCTTGTGTGGTCTTCTCCAAGGGGACAATGACCAGTTTTGTCACCTGATTCCTCTGGGCCCACACAGAGGGCTTTGTGTACATTGAACTCCTCAGCCCTCAGCAGGTGGCTGGCACAAAAGAAAGGCCATTCTGGCAAGGGCTGTCCATATGAGCAGAGGGAGTCTTGGTTCTCCACTTAGTCTTGGCCCACGGCAGCTGCAGGATGCTGATCCATCAGCTACAGCACGCCAGCTGCCCAGCTCCTCAGAAGCACTGGAGTGGGCCTGTAGGACCTCTGGAGAGTTGTGGTTGGCTGTCATGGGTAACCAGGCCTGGATAACTTGGCACAAAAGCAGAGCCGTGTTCTGAGATCTGACTGGTGAAAGTGTGTGAACGTGACCTTGAGTGGGAATGTGGCTGAAGCCACAGCACAGCCTGAGTTTGCTCTAGGTGTATAGCTGGTGTGACAGTAGGCTCCAGCACAGCCTAAAACACAGAGACAGAAGCAGCACACACAGCGGCAGACGCCAAGGATGGGTTCTCACACAGGGGCATGCAGGTTTTCAGAGGCAACAAAATGAATTACTTGAAACTAAAAAAAAAAAATTCCCAGGACAAACTACAGTCACTTATTCCATGAGAACTTCCATTTGATAAGGGTATTCCAAATTGAACATACTCCTGTGGGAGGCTAATTTGCCATCTCAGAGGTCTGTTGCTGAAGGAGATCTCTGTGGACCATACACTATGAGTTGTCACCTAATAGTGACATTCCCAAGGAGTAATAATTTAAGAATACCCCTTATAAAGTAAACCAGGATACATTCAAGTTACAGATTCCAAACTGGAGGTTCACTGACCTGATAGAAAGATTCTGCTGTCTGACAGGAGGAAATCAACTGTTATTAACCAGAAAGATCCAGAAATACAACAAGGTGTGTGTA
Organism: Ondatra zibethicus; assembly: GCA_004026605.1. Taxonomy (NCBI): domain Eukaryota; kingdom Metazoa; phylum Chordata; class Mammalia; order Rodentia; family Cricetidae; genus Ondatra; species Ondatra zibethicus. The sequence goes on from PVIU01000306.1 coordinate 110,254, forward strand.
CAGCTATGCCCGGCCCTGAGTATGCCAGGGGTGGGCGAGCCACCCGAGCTGCAGACGCCACCATGGTCATTATCACCGAGATGCCGCCTCCTGCCTCCTCCTCTGACTCAAAGCAGACATGCCATGCCTCTGGCAGCACTGTCAGGAGGAGGTTCTGGAGCACACAGAGCTTATGGTTCTGGCCGTGCTCTGGTGAGGCTGGAGGCTGCAAACCCCCTCTCTTTATGTGGCAAGGCTCCACTGTGTCCAGCAATAGCCTTGGCTTCCAGAAAGTTCACGTGGTACAGACCACACTGGAGTTTTCTCTGCCTCGAGGGGTCAGGTTTACCTTGCCCTATCCGAGCCAGTGAGGGAAACAGGATGTTAGCGAGGAAGGCAAGCTGCTTTCTCACACACAGCGGTTCAGACCTGACCCATCCACCCGGAGAAGTATGTCCCTTGAGCTCAGCCTATGAAACATTGACTGGAGGGCCTGCCCATCCGGCCTGCCCTCCATCCTTCTCCCCCAACTGCTACTGTCACTGGATTAGAGAAAACACCCTAAAGGAAGGTTTTATACCCCACCAAGTTCAAGGGGCTGCCTGATAGGAGAGAGGCTGGGCACCTGCCTCCTGGTAGGCAGGCCTGGTGGGGAATGGTTAGGATCTAGGTGCCAAGGCAACCCATGGGCCAGGAGTCAGGATCCCAGAACTCCTGAGGATCCCTGAGGAGCTGAGGGCCGCAATTGAAAGCTTAGGGGCAACGTCTTCGGGTGGGGGTCACACTTCTTACCTATCGATTTCTGCCTTCGCATCGTACCTCGAGGGAGGCCCAGAAATGGGCCTTTCGGGCTCCCAGGGACCGTGGGTGTCATTACAGCAATCCCTTGGCGCTCATACACGGACTGCAAACAAGAGAACCAGGTGAGGTGCATCCCTGGGAGCTCCACTCATAGTGACAGAACCAGAAATGACAGAAAGCTCTGGGAGCAGTAGGCATCAATCACCATTGGCTTCCTCAGACCATGCCCTCCCGCACTCCATTTGGCTCCTGTGCCTATGATGCCAGCACGCCCAGCTCCAGGCAGACATCCTCTGCTGAGACAACATTTACCAGGCCAGTCTGCAAAGGAGCTCAGGGCCAGGATGGCTGGCCCATGGGAAAAACAGTGTGGTAGGCAGTGGGGTCTGATCCAGGCCAAATCCTGGGTCCTCATGTCCTCATGACTCAGCTGGGATCCTGTTTTCCTCTTCTAGCCGCAATGGGTGTGGTCAGGTGCCAGGGCCTGTGCAAATGAGTAGGATGCCTGACCTGTCACCCGGGAAGAAATATCAAGTGACTCCGGAATGTGTCCCAGGGACTGCAGCGGGCTCTGTCCTTCCTGTTGCCTGCAGGTGGACTCTCAGAGAGACCACTCCGCCTCCTCACAGCTGGTACACCTATGCTGTTTTGCCTGCCAGTCTGAGCTAGTTGGCCAGTTATGCCCCACAGGCCTGGGAGGGACTTGGGAAAGTCAGGTGCTAAGGCTCACTGGGAACATGTTTGGGGGAGCGCTGACAGGCTCACCTGGGCTTCAGAACCTCTGCTCTAGAGCCTGAGGCTGGGAGGTAGGATACTGGCCTCTGGGAGGCAAAAGGAACTTGTCCCAGGGCCTGTCAGGGTGGAGAGTGGCTTTGAGAGGGAAGAGGACTGAGGTGAACATTTGAACTTTAGTAATATCTATTTTATTGCATACATATAAAACGCTTACCAAATTCATGGCAACTGTGGGTGTTATTGCCTAAAAGGGCTGGATTAAACCAAGCTAATCTGAAAGTGAGTCAAAGAAAATACCCAGCTATGTGGTGGGACAGGCAGCGTCCATATCTAGCATTGGACAGTGATGGTGACTAGAAACCAGAGGGAGGCATCAAGGGGTACGAAGCCCTCACCTTTGTCCAGACTCAGCCCTGGCTCCTGAGGAACTTGTCACCTCTTTTCTGGGAGTGCCTTTTACTTGGGGTGGGCAGGCATAGCAGCGGCACCTGCTGAGCTGGCACCCAGTGCCTCCCATGTACGATGGCGTCCAGCACACCGAGCAGCTTCCCTTCTAAGGATGCTGTCAACCCACCCCAGAGCATGCGCTAAGCATTTGTACCAGTGTGTGGGGCTCTAGGCAGGCAAGGGGCACTGTCTGAGGAATAATTCCACAGCCTCTACATCCGTGGTCTCTTGATTGGGCATATGGAGGACACCCTCAAGGTCTGGGACTCTGTGGATAAACCCAGGCCTAGATGGCATGCAGGAGTGGTGAGCTTTGCACATCAGCCTGCAGATCTGTGCTGAGCCAGAGTGTGCACCCATGGAAACGAGCTCTGAACCTATGCAGAGAGGGCGCTGAAGGTCAGCTGCTGAACTGGCCTGCCTCTTGCACATTGTGCCCTCTGACTGCCTGCCAGCCAGGCCAGCCCAAACCCTACCCAGTCCCACTGGCTCACATTCACATCAGAGGCTGCTGGGAAGCACCGGCTAGTGGGCCGCTGCTTGATGGTCGCCACCCTCGATTCTATGGCCACATTCTCTGCGGTCCTGGAGGGCTTGGAGGCTGGCACTATCTCTTCGGGTTTATCTAGAAGACAAAGCAAGGGTTGGAGTGGCTTAGTCTCATGGCACTTTGGGGAGTGGGTAGGCTCAGCTAGGAGAATGAAGGCACGCAGCCATTGTGTCTGGAACAGCGGGCAGGCTGTGGCATGGGGAGCAAGCATGCATCTCTCCCCACTCCACACATCCCACTAGGGCACCACCGCGCATCCCAGACCTCACCTGCCTGAGGTGTGTACACTGGACAAAGACAATGGGAGACCTCAGCATCTTAGCCTTCACCTTTAGAGATCACTATATACCACCCAGGACCTGTGACTTGCCATCTTCAGATCTGACAAATGGGGTTTGTTACTGATAGTATGGTGTTAATTGTGGAATTACTATTATTATTTTGAGCCAGAGTCTCATTGTTTATCTCAGACTGGCCTTGAACTTTTGTTTCTCCTATGCAAGTCTTCTGAGGGTTGAGAGTACAGGCCTGTGTCACCAGGTACGTCTCTCTCTCTCACACACACACACTCATAAATGTGGTCCTTTTTGTAACTAAACACAGTTTCCAAGACAAGCAACCTGCACCAAGGCTGGGATGTTGACTGTGGTTAGTAAGCCAGACATGATGGCAGAGACCCCAGACCTCTGAGCCTGTGCTGCATAGGGAACTTTCATTTATTCTCCCCATGCTAGAACATCCCCAGTTCTAGAAAATGAAAATCAAAGCTTGAGGAGTCCTGGAAAGTGAAAAAGATGTTAAAAAAAAAAAGAACTTGAAAATGAAAGCTCATTCTAGGATGACTATGACAACTGAGGTCCTGAAACCAGGCACAAGGCTTTGTCTAGGGTCATCAGAACACAGAGACCCCATTCCCTGAGACCCACAGAGGCCCCCAGAGGCACTTGGGGAAAAGGTCCCAGCTGTCCCAGGCTGTGTTTTCTGCGAGATGCCCTGGGCCAGGATGAAGTTTATGGGGGAGCCATACTTGTGGACACTTCCCATATTGGATCCTTTCTGAGGTACATGGAATGTTAGCTTCTAGATCATTCATTGTACAAGCCTGAGTCCTATAGGCAAGCTCTGCCCATTCTGGGGTCTGATATGGCTCCTTTTAGTGAACACAGGGTGACAAAACTACCAAATCATCCGAAGTGCTACTTGGCAATGGTGGTTTATCCGGAGAAGCTGACCCACTGGCTGAGTCCCTAGAGCTACAGTAGCGCTCAGTGTCCAGTGTGAAGTCACATTTTCTAAGAAGGCAGGCCAGAACCAAAATCCCCTTGAGGAGGACTCCAGAGGAAGTAGATGTGCTGGGGTTGGGGGCAATGGAAGTATCCACCGTAGCCCGACATCCTGAGAAGACAGCTAATTCCAGACCAGTATTGATTCTAGCAGTCCAGATGATGGCTGCAGTCCACACGTCTCCCATGCCAGATCCTGCACAGCCTTGGAGCCTTTCCACATGTAGGAGAAACCATAGGCCTGCAGACCCACGCAGTCTCAGGTGCTGTATCTCTTCATAGCTGACTCTGATACCTGGGCCCACAGGCTTGTCTGGTCACGGGCCTCTGCCCCTCAGGGATTGGCCAGGCAACTGCTTGGCTCCCATCTCCACTGGCAGTGAGGACATTTGCAACTCCAATCACCCACGCTCTCTGGCCCCAGTTATGAAGCCCTCATCTTAAACCAAAGTGTCACCCTCACTCCCCTGGGCCCATCCATTCCTGCTGGAGTGTCTGTCACCTGTGGTTGTGTCTTCTTACCACCCTTGCACACTGGCAGACTGCTTCCCACCACATGCTATAGGCCATGTCCACCTGACTCTGCTGTCTTCCTCCAGTGCTCCAGGTTGGCTTTTACGGCCAAGACAGAACTCATTTCCGTGTAGTCCCCACTGCCCACCTGCCAGCTGGGCGGATACTTGCGTGGCCGGCTTTGGTGAGCTAGCCAGGACACACTGGCCTGTCTTCATCCACACTCCCACACTATATGCCAGATCCCTCAGGACTGGTCATTTGGCTTAGCTTGAGCTGAGGTGAACCCCACAGTCTGTTCTTTCAAGGAAGGCGTTGAGATCTCCCTAGCACTGGAGAGCCATGTCCCACCACTGCAGTGGGAGCCGGCAGGGAACACTGACATCACTCTAGAAGTTCCCCTCCTCTCCTTGTGGTGCTTGCGGTGAACCTGCTCCTGCTGCCCACAGAGGTTGAGCCTGGGGACACAGCATCCTGAGCCTGGAACGTGGGGCACATGGAGGCCACTGGGTGTTTGACATGGAGTGCTCTGGACACCTGCAAGAATCCAGCCACCTCCAGCCTGTGCACAAACCTTGAAATGCAAAGGTCCTCATCTGGCTGGCTCACCCTGTGAGTGCTTGCCTAGGACTGTCAAGTAGAGGTGTGGGTGAGATTCAGAAGTTCCTGGTTTTCCTGCCCCAAACATTTGGCCTTAGTGGAATTCAATGGCTGGTGGCAGCAGCTGGGCAAGGGAATGTCATGGGCCTCAAGAACCCTTGGAACATCAGATGTAAGAGGCACAGGGCCACAGTACTGCTAGTAAGGTCCTGGGTACAGGCTCAGTAAGGGTTGGTAGTTGGCCAGAGTCTGCCGTGTAGGGTCTGGGTAGATGGAGGGCAAAGGACGTGAGAGGAACACACTCGTGCTGAAAAGTCTTAGAGTCCCTAAGAATCTTCCTGGCAGGGGCCAGCAGTGTGCGTGAGTTCACTGGTGGCACGTGGGGTCTATTGCCTGACATGTGAATGCCTGCAGCATCTCCACATGCCAAGCAGGAGTGGGCTGTGGTGTGAGAATAGCAGGGCCTTGAATGAGTGTCTCCCATCATGGTCCCGACTCTGTGGGGCTTTGAGGCTTCATTCCGATTCACACGGCTGTAGCAAGAGCATTGTCTTTCACAGAGAGCACAGTTGGAGGGTGGTCCTATAAGGGTCACTGTAGTCATCCACCTCACTTAGCTGACTGTAGAACAGGGGGCAGGCTTGTGGAGTTAGTAATATGACAGTGCTGGTGTGGTTATGTCTTGGGATACACCCCTGGGAACCTTGAATGTTGGCCTGGTCTCTTGAACTCTGCCTTTCCCATCAGCCTTAGGAACTGCTTTAAGAACTTATCCAACCCTGATCTTCTAGCATTAGTGCTGTTGATGTGAGTCAGGTGACAGACGGGTTTCCTACTTGTTCCTAAGATTTACTGACCAACGGGAACTATAGACTTGACCATACAGGTTCCATCTTTGAGATCTTATTGACAGGAACTAAAGGTGGCTGGCTCCTGAGGATGCAACTTAATTTCCAAAGCCTAGAACTGGAGGTGTATAGATGGCTGAGGAGGCCAGGCCCTCGCAGGGCTAACATGAGGTCTTGGTGACTGGATAACACACATGAAAGCCATCATGGTACGCAAAACAGTTCAGCTGTGAGCCGAGTTCTCAGTCTCAAAGCAAGTTTGGGGTCTCTCACAAGGCAGATAGGTTGCCCATGGTCTGTAAATTGTAGACTTCCAGGAACCAGAGAGAGAGAGAGAGAGAGAGGTGGCTGGTTTGTCAGGCTCCCTGAGGAGCCTATAGCCACATTTCTCAACAACACCTGCCTGCCCTGCACATCACTGTATCTCCCAGCCTGTGAATTTACCTGGGCCACAGGCAGCCCCAGAAGTTGCAGGAGGAAGCACTGGAGGGCATGTCCAGTGTCCTCAACTTGGGGCACCTGCTGCTTTCCATGTGACAATTGACCAGATGTCATGACTCTGTGGAAAGAAGGCCCAAAGTTCTGGGGGAGGGGAAACAATCCAAGGCCAAAGGCAAAGGAAGAGCTGGAAGCAGTCTAGGCTGCAGCCCACTGCTGCCTTCCAGGCACATCTGATGCACAGGCAGTGAACAGAGACCTGCTGAGGTCTTCTATCCCTTGGCCACATGTGTGGTGATGATGCAGTCAGAGCCCAGAAGTCAATCCCTGTTCAGGGCAGTGACCCAGTTTTCTCTCATGTACAACATAGGATCTTTGTGGAAGACCAAGAGCAGGAGTTCCAGAAGCATCCATGAAGCCAGCAGTGAGATTCATGGGTACTCATGGCAGCTGAGATAGCTGGGAATTTGTCTGTTCCCAATCACCATGCTCTCTTTTTTGGTGTCTCAGAGCCAGTGGCCTCTGCTCCCTCTGCAGGGTTGTGCCACTGTACCCATTTCAGGGTGAGATAGCACAGGGCACACTGCTATCAGAAGAAAAAACAAAACATCACACCATCACCTGGGCCACCAGCGGGCTGCCTCCTGTCTGCTTTCCCAGGCAGTGAAGCGTGGGTATGCGGCTTGGGCCCCATGGACTTGTGGACTCCAAGTCTTGTGCCTGGGAAGGTCTGTGCACTTAGTCAGAGGTGACAAGCAAGGTTGGAGGTCATGGTCACACAACCTGTCCCACCACTCACTCTGCCCAGTGGTCTCTGTCTCTACTCTCACCTCAGTTACCATAGGTTGTTGTGTCTGTGGTGGTTGGGCACAGAGATTTTTCCCACCACAGGCACTTGGGCAAAGGGCTCAGTGAAAACCCAGGGTCTCTAAGCTGGTGTGGCCAGTTGGGTGGAGCCAGGGTTGAGGTTGCCTCGCTCTATTTGAGAAAGGTCTCATGTAGCTAAGGCTGGCCTGGAATCTGAGATCTTTCTGCCTCCCAGGTCCTTAGTGCTGGGATTACAGACACTCACCACCACACCCAGCTGAGGCTTTTAACTTTCAGTAACTTCCTGGGACCATAAACAACAGATTAAAAGGATGAAGGCTTGTCCTCTCCCTGTTCTGGGGCTTGACATCTATGGTTAGGGTTAGCAGGAGAAAAATCCTGCTTCTAGAGGTTCCAGTACTCCAACACTCCATAGTTGCCTTCTCTCTTCGTAAGGCCTCCAGTCAATGGTTACGCTATAGCACACCTAACCTGCTGTGACCTTGTCTTGGCTGCATCAGCAAAGACCTTATTTCTAAGTGTGGCCTAGTTTGTGGTCTCTGCGTGGACAAGGATTTGCAGGGACTGGAGCTACTCTTCAGCTCAGGGTAGCTGGGGAGGCCAGGTTCTTCTTTCAATCTAGATAGCCTCCCTGGAGTGTACTCCCGTCCAGGTAAGCAGTCCTCCCAGAGAGCCCGGGCATCAAGAGGGCCTGGAGCCATTGCTGAGTACCCACCCCACTCAGGCATCATGTCCTCACGTGGCTCCGAGCCTTTCATTGGCAGGTTCTAGTCCACCAACCAAGTGGAAGTTGGCAGTGGCTGTGGGAGCAGGGTATCCTCAGTCCCTTCTCCCTGGTTCGGCTGTGACCAGTGGTCCCTTTGGCATCTACCTGCCCCCTCCTGCTCCAGCCTCAGGTTGGGGCATTTCTTCTCAACTGTTCCTTCTTTCTTTCTTTCTTTCTTTCTTTCTTTCTTTCTTTCTTTCTTTCTTTCTTTCTTTCTTTCTTTCTTTCTTTCTTTCTTTTTTTTTTTCCTGCTGTTCACATGGAAGGCATTCCACTGTCTGAGACTCATCTATTTCTGAGTGGATTCACCTTGTGCTGGCCAAAACCTCTGTTGCCAGCTGTTGCAACACATCTGTGGGAGGTGCCCTTGGACGGGCTTGCTGGACCCGATTTCATATTTTTGACGATGGGCTTTTCTTCACCAGCTCTGTTGGGGCACCCTGGGCCTTGGGAGCCCACAGCGCCATGCTGACAGGCTAGAGCTGGGTTTGGCTTTTGATGGTGGCGGTGGTGCTCATATTATAATGTAACTACAGGACCCCTGGGAAGAAGGGCAGTCTTAGACTGGACATCAGCCACAGCCTTGACCCCAGAGAGCCTGCTGTGACCCCAGAGTGTCCTGTGCCGCTTGATGTGGTGAAGGCATGGGTTGCTGCAAACCTGAGTGGCTATGATGGCACCTCCAGGGTGCCTGTCCTGCCCTGAGGCTGACTCTGCTGGATTTAGGCACCCCTGACCCCCGTGTCAGCATCCAGGATTCTAGACCCACACCAGGCCTCAGACTGAGTGCACCAACCATTAGGGACCTTCTTAGCCTTGGGGAATGATGTTTCAGGGCTGTATTGTTGGGTCACAGGTCACACTTGGCTCAGAGTTGGGGAGTCATGAGCAGTCAGGAGTATATACCTGTGATAGGGTGCTTCTGAGGGGCCAGGGCTCTGATTTGTGTCATGCCTGGTTCCCCACTCAGGAGAGCCTGGGGACAGGCAACTAAAAGGCCCACACTGCTCCTTCCTTTCCCAGTGTGAGGAGAGCTGAGTGTTGGAAGAGGAATGAAGCCTGGGTTCCCTCTTGCCTGCTCCCCTGGCTGTTCAGTACATGGGGGTATCTCTGACCAGCCCCACAGAAGAGGATTCACAGCCTCTGAGGCCAGGCTCCATCGAGGATCCTGGTCACTTCGTCAGCATGTAGATGTGGACACAGATGGGGGGACTTACAAATAGGTCAAGGGATTACAGACAGAAGCCGAGCAGACCAGACAGACCAGAACAGCGTACACCCCAGGGAGGGGCCCTTAGGTATGACTCCCAAATAGGGAAGACGACACAGGGCTCACAGCACACTCTGGACTTCACAGGACTGTCACAAGGGGGTTTCTCTTCTACTGGGCAAGAGCATGGGGACAGACACTTCCCTTACCCTTCTTCTTCCGGACTGAGGCTTGCAAACAGAAAGGGAAGCGCGTGAGCCACCCACGGTGGCAGCGCCCTCCCATAGTGGCCCATCCCCGGGGTCTCACTTGGCTCAGTGATTATGGGGCACAGGTAGGGACTAGTGTGGAGGCCACCAGGAGCGAGGGCAGGAGTCAGAGCAGCCGCACAGCTTGCCCTTGGTTGTTCTCTATTCCTTTCCCTGACTGAATCTCCCTTGTGGTGGCGAAGGGAGTTTCTTTACTTTGCCCCCAGCTATGTACCAGTACTCCACAGGCGGGACAGGAGGGCAGCTCTACCTTTAAAAGGACACGGAGGCCCTGGGAGCTAGAGGAAGCCCCTTTTCTTTTCTTTTCTTTCTTTCTTTCTTTCTTTCTTTCTTTCTTTCTTTCTTTCTTTCTTTCTTTCTTTCTTTTTTATTTTTAAGATTTATTTATTATGTGGACAGTATTCTTTCTGTGTGTATGCCTGCAGGCCAGAAGAGGGCACTAGACCTCATTACAGATGGTTGAGCTACCATGTGGTTGCTGGGAATTGAACTCAGGACCTTTGGAAGAGCAGGCAATGCTCTTAACCAGTGAACCACCTCTCCAGCCCCCAGGAGGCCCCTTTTCAATGAGCTCCTAGGGAACATGGAAGCAGCCCCTTCTGTAGAGTAGGTTGGCCTTGGCCCACTGTAAGCAGGGCAGACATTTGGTCATGTGGACACAATTCGAATGTTCCCAGTGGAACATCCCTTTTCTTAATGGTCCTAATGGCTGATATTCCCCTGCCCTATCTACTTCCAAGGAGACAAATGGCCAAGTCTGTTTAATGAGGATCTTTTAGAGTTCTGGGTATGCTGAGACTCTCTGAGGAGTCCCTGAGGGCAGGCCTTCGGTGGCAGGAGCAAGCTGGAGGTCAGGCTGAGGTGGGGTCAGCGAGGGTGCCCAAGGCAGCAGGGATGCTGCTGCAGGGCCAGCGAGGCTGCTTACCTTTGTCCACTAGTGAGAGGCCCAAAAAGTCAAAATAAAACAATGTTAGATAAGCAGAGAGCGTATCAGGCCCACCCCTTTCGAGCCCACTGGAGCCCCCCACTAGAGACGCCAAGCCAAAGGTGAAGCTGTAGGGCATGCAGGGGAAGGGGCAGGGACAAGCAAGCCAGCGGGAGGCCGTGCATGAACTGTGTGTCTCTGAGGGCATCAGGGTGAGGTAGCCTTACCGAGTTCCTCCAGCTCTGCCGTCATGGACTTGGAACGCAGGGTAAGGGCCGTAGTTGGAGCCCGCTTTGGAGGTGGGGGAGCTTGATGGGTAGGCAAAGGGACAGCAGGTGTGAGAACCACCACAAGGCCCCACCCCATCCTACACCCTACCCCATCCTATAGCCCACCCAGTGCCCCTTACTTTTGGACCCATAAAGAATCTGGGGGGCAGTGGCCCTTGAGTCTGTGTTTTGTGGGGGCAGACTGACAGGTGGCTGTGGGGGAATGTCATGGTTGGGCTGCTGTGATTAGTAGCAGCAGCCCTGGGTGCTCAGGATGGAGTAGGGTAGGTGCTCTGAGATAGGGAGGGGACTTCAGGCTCTGCTCTGTTTGTGTGGATCTGACAGACAGGGCACAGACAGTGGGGTATATGTGGCTATCGCGGCAGGGACACAGGCCTCACTGGAGCTGGGGAAAGAGCCTGTTGGCATCCAGGAAATGTCATTCCCTAACTCTCTCCCCATGGTCTCAGCTGTTTCAAGTCCTCTCTTGCTAGTTAGCGTACCCTGATGTAACCACCTCTACATCTTCTCCTGGCTGTCCCTGGTACCTCTACACACTGCTTTTGGAACAGCTGGCTAGAAAGATTCCCTTATTCCCCATTTCTGCCCTACCAATGGGGCAGGGGCATCTGTCCTGTACTTGGTCCCCTTGCTGGCCCAGCTGTGGTCTCCCTTAGCAGAGTGGTGACTCAGGCTCAATGTCATGGCCTTGGTCACAAAATTAAGCGATATGCCATTGCCTTGGCTCTCAGCTGAAAAGAGACCTGCTCTCCTCCCCTCCCCACTGCAGGGCACCTTGAGAGATACACACCTTTCTTTCTGGCAGTATCATCAGGGTCTAGATTCCTGGTCACCGTGACGACCTTAAGGATGAGGTGATTCCCTCCCTGGCGGATCATGTTCACCACCTGCCTGTGGCCCACCTTGACGACATTTTCATTGTTAACCTGCAGGAAGAGAGGCATGGCAGGTCAGCAACATGTAAGAGGAGGCAGCGTGGAGAGATGTGTGCTGCCAGCACCCTGCAGGAGACTGGAGGGTGGGGTCTTTGGTCTTTATGGATGAAAATTTGCTTTGGGGAGGTCAGCATGTGTGCTGCTGTGGCTGCAGAGGCCACCACATCGTGAGGGGTGGGATGCCTCATCAAGCGCCCTCTCCCAGGCCTGGTGGATCCTACAGAATTCTCAGGAGCTGTCCAGATCTCCAGGGCTGGGTGTAACAGCCACTCTACCCTTTTACAGCAAAGCAGAAACCTGGTCCCTTATTGCTTCTCCTGTGTTTTGGCCCATTGTCCCTGGGCATCATTCCCCGCCCACCCCTACCCCACACACTGAGGTGGAAAAACTTGGCTTTACAAGGTATTAAAAGAGTTGACGATTCTGCCCCGGCATTGCAGGGAAGAGGGAATACTGCCCCAGTGCTTCTGGGAGAGTGGAGGTGTACACTCGGACCCCAATGCTGCTTCTATAAGCATAACTCTGAGGTTCAGAAACTCTGGGTTTTTAGAACCAGGCCCTCTCCTCCCATCCCCAGAGAAGAAGCAGACACAGATTCAAGCAGAGGTAGGGCTTGGCATCAGCCCCTTTGCCAAGCTAAGTCCCACAGCAGATCCCAGGCCTTGTCCCCAGAAGGAAGTCAGAGCTATATGGATGGGCAGGCTGGAAGCTGGGCACTGTGAACATGCCTGTCCCAGCACTGTGCCTTCCCATCACGATCACCAGAGGTCAAATCTTGGACATCATTTTAGCTACGGAAATGTAAGAACTCTGGCACTTTCACCCCAATTTGCAAACCTCCACTCTTAAACGGTGGTATAGGTGGGAATGCAGCCCCAGGCAGCGCCTCAGCTCTGCTATTTGCTCAGGAGCCATCCAGCCTCCCTGACCTTCTCATCTGCATGGTCTCGTGACTGTTGCCTTTGGTTCTGTTTGTTTTTGGAGTTCTAGAAGGGGACAGAATGGACCCTGCATATTTCTGCTATCAGGGTGTCCATGGTAAATCCATGCACTCAGTTCTGAATCTAGCCCTGGGCTGGGCTCTTGGGATTCATTTTTCTGATCATAGCTAGGATTGATACCAAGCATTGACCTGTGTCAAAATTCTGTAATGGGAGTAAGTTATGAATGGGACCTGCTGCCAGCTCTCCTGAGCTGGAAGAGACACATTGTGCTGGCACAGCTCAGAGGCAGGCAGCTGTCCTGTTGACCATCTTCCCACAGTCTATTGAATACAGGTGTTTGCCTATCAGACAGACATGGATGTGAGGGCTGTCATGGGTAGCTGACATGGTAGTTGCCTTGGACCAAACTTGGGAAAAGTCACTAGAAAGTGCCCTAAGGGTCACAAAGCTGCTGGAGCCTGAAGCACGCAGTCCTAGTGACACACACTTGTCATTAGACAAATTAAGTCAAGGTGCAGAAACTAAATACCAACCCTCCCAAAGTAGCTGCACTAGACTGAGGTTACAGAGTGGAGCTTATGGCTTTGCTGGGCGTTCGGGGATTCCTTATGGCTTCACTGGGCATTCAGAGGTTCCTTATGACTTCAATGGGCATTCAGGGGTTCCTTATGGCTTCACTGGGTGTTCAGGGGTTCCTTATGTCTTCACTGGGTGTTCAGGGGTTCCTTATGGCTTCAGGGGCTCAGCAAACTTGCCAGGCCCAGTAAGAACAACTGTTACAGCACAGAACAAATCCCTCAAACCATGTGCATGGATCTCACCTCAGAGATAACTGGAACCTTTGTGACTTCTAATTAGGGGCTTGTCTCATTGCTGTGACAAAACACCTGGCCCAGGCAACTTAAGGAAAAGAGAGGAAGAGTTTCTTTGGCTCGCAGTTAGTGAGGGCACAGTCCATCACAGTGAGTGAGTCACAGTGGCAGGCGCACGAGGACCACTGCATTTAGTCAGGGAGTGGAGAGATGAATGGTGGTGTTCAGCTTTTTTCTCCTTCTTATTCAGTCAGGGGCCCAGACCATGGGATGGTGCCACCCACATTCAGAGTGGCTCATCCTTCCTCAATTGCCCTTATCTAGAGACTCCCTTGGATGTGCCCAGAGGTGTGTGTTCTCAGTGAATTTAGATCCTTCAGGCTGACAGTGCTACCCTCAGAAGTGTTCAAGTCACAAGGGTGACTCACGAATTGATTGACACTTTCTAAAAAGGGCACTGGGAGCTCCCTGGCCTGTCCCCCTATGAGGGACCATCGAGGGCATAGCAGCCTGCAAACCAGGATTCCCAATGCCTTCCTCTCAGTATTCCAGCCTCCAGAGTAGGGAGAAGACACCCTTCAACTGTGCATGTTATTACAGAATAGCAGCTGAACAGCCTTGGACACAATCCAGTAACCAGCCGCACTGTGTCAGTGAGGCTGGAGCTGGCTACCACCCTTCACTTGAGACCCTTAGGAATCAGTGCTCTTCCTGCCATCCCTCAGTTACAGGGCTCCGGGCCTGAGGTGGGAAAAGCAGCATCCCTGTCAGCCAGGGAAGGAGCTACAGTCCCCAAGTCCTGCAGAGGTGACAGAACAGCCCTGGAACACCCTCGCAAGGGCCACTGCTGCTATGGAGAGAATGCAGAGAGGAGGGGACAGTGGGCAATGCCATCCAAGGAAGGGGCAGGCCTTGCAGGCAGGCCCTGTTGCTCCACCTCCCCCACTTTGCAAGGGTGTTATGGGAGCTTGGGCAACGATGGGCAGCTACATTGCTAAAAAACTTCTCCTGGCACTGGTTCTCCTGACTAAATACCTTGGCAACCATTAACTGTCTGTAAATACCCAGGGAGGGGCGTGGCCCTGTGAGCCCCTCCCTCTAGCGAACATTAACAGTCTATAAATTCTTGATAGGCAGGGAGTCATGAGCCCCTCTCCTTTCTCATGAAGAAAAGCAAATGGGTCCAGTCTTGGGTAGCCCTTGGAAGGCTCCTGCCAGGTCCAGAGGACAAGAACACGTTATGCCCAGAGGACAGTAGGACTCGATTTCCTACTGTCCCTGTGGGGTTTTCCAGGGACGCATGGATGTGGGTCCCTGAGGAGATGCTTCCCTAGGAGCTGTCTTTCCAGGCTCCTTCCTTGTCTGCACTTATGCATTGGTGTCCATTCTCCCCGAGGCTTCAGAGAACCGTTTCCTTCCCTTCCCGCACTGGGGATGAGAGAGTCTATCTGTAGGAAGAGGACAGGCGTGTCCATGCCATCGTCACCCTCCACACTGGGGAGTACTGCTGGGAATGCCACTACACAGAGCCCCCGCCCCAGGCTGGGCTGCAGAGTCACAGACAGACTGGCTTCTCCAGGTGCAGAGACACCTGACACAGAGCTCTGGGTTCTGGTGTTTTTCCTGCTGGGTTTCCATCTTGCTTTGGCATGGATTTCCCCACTACACTCCATTTCTTCCCCATTGAAATGGTAATATAGATATTCTTTATATTACAAATTACATGTTGGAAGCATGTAATTTGCTTTTTGATTTTACAGGGATTACAGTTAAGAGATTGCCTTGAGTCTCAGAAGAGGTTTTAGACTTTTAAACAGTGAACAGACCACAGGGACTTTTTGAAGTTGGGTTAAATAAATGCACCTTGCATTATGGTATGGCCATAAGCTCGTTTGGGGGCCAGGGAGGGGAACGTGGTGGTTTGAGTGAGAAATATCTTTCAGAGATTTGGGCATTTGAACACTTGGTTCCCAGTTGGTGTCACTACTTGGAGAGGTTTAGATGGCGTGGCCTGGCTAGAGGAAGTATGTTACTGGGGTGAGCTTTGAGACTATACAGCCTCACCCCACTTCCACTTTGCTTTGTGCTTGCTGTTAAAGATGTTAGCTCTTAGCATCCCACTGTTGCCTTCATGCTAGCTGCTGGCTGCCATGTTTCCTGTCATGATGAACTCTTAACTCTTTGACACAGTTAGCCAACATAAACTCTTCCACAAGTTGCTTCTGGTTATGCACTTAGCCATGAAAAGTAACTAATACTGACGTGGCCGTACCTGAAATGGAGGAACGCTGACCTTGTGCCCCCCTCACTGCACATCCTTTCTCCTCTCTCTCCCTGCAGCCACGAGGGACTGAAATGCTTTCCCTGATTGGCAAAAACAAAAACGAAAGCAAAAATCCAAAAAAACAAACTTTGCATGGATTCTGCCCCAACCCAATTGTAATATGTCATGGTGCCTAGGGAAGGGCTGGGCAAAGACATATGCACCATTCGATACAGGGACTCCTCACCAAGACCAGCTTCCAAAGACGATAGTCAGAAAAACTCAGGTGTCTCCTTACTACAACAGGGACAGGGGAGTCAAAAGTGTTTTCAGTCTCCCAGGCTACAAATGGGCCTAAAACAGTTTAGCCTGCAATGGGGCTTGCTCCTCCCTGACCTACTCACATTGCCACCCTGAACTTTCATGGGGTTTTAAGGCCTAGACCTGCAATTCTGGTCTGTTACCAACAGGGGGAGATGTATGTGAGCGTGCTACATGTCACACCAGCAAGAAGGCTCCCACAAGCCTTCAGGAAGCCCCTTGGAGTTACCAATTTAGAGTAAAAAATAAGCTGTTTTAAATTGCAGATCTAGTTACCCCCAGGAAGCAAATATATCCTTGCACACAGTCACGGGCCCAATGAGGGCGAATAAACCAAGCTCCATGGCGTTCTGCTGTTTGGTGACGAACAGGCCCATACTGTACTTCACCACGAATTCAGGTCTCCCATCTGAACGCTCCTTAAAGGGTAGAGTTATGTGTGTGAACGGTGGACAGACACAGTTCAGTTCGAGGAGGCTTCCCACTAAGTGCCCACTTCTTACCTGAGGCCTTTCACAGATTCTGCCCATATTGTTGACACTATTGACTGTCTATTGTGAACTGACTTCTCAGGTCTCATCTGCCAAAGCCCACTATGGAAACAACGTGTCTAAGGAATCTTGGCAGTGGGTATCTCTTTTCCTTCATACCCTCCCTCTGTGCTTCTAGCTCTGACTAGATATATTCACATCAACATTTTAACAAGACCAGCATCCACTCTTCCTCTTGACTGTGTGATAATCCACCCATTCTTAAACCATATTCTCTGATTTGATTACTTTGTCATTTCCTGTAAGTTTTCCCCACCCTGGAGCAAAATAATTTTTTTTATTGGTTTAATTTTCTATGTACTTAACAGCAATTCAAATCCAATATTCCCTAATTCAGTGAATCCCAATACTTCCCTAATTCAGTGAATCCCTTTTCACGATTTACAGAACTACAGGGTTTTAAATTGGTCATGAAGAAGTGTCTTCTGGGGTCTTCCTGTGAGTCTGTTTTTGACACCAGGTCTCACAATGTAGCTCTGGCTGGCCTGGAACTCACTATACAGCTTGGGCTGAGCTTGAACTATGGGTGATCTTCCTGCTCCTGCTTCTTGAGTACTAGAGTTACAAGTATGTGCTACTATTCCTGGTCTCTCCTGAGGACTTCTGATTGGCACTACGTGGTCAAGGCTCAGTGTTCTCCAGGCCAGCCCGAGGCCCCCACCCACCGTCCCTGGACGTCCTCTGACACTCATGTTGGAAGCCTTGAACCTCAGACTCTGGCTGTGTGAGCAACATATTGGTTAAAAACCCTCCCCCTTTTTTGAGTGATGTTTCCTAATACAGCAATTTGGAGATGATTTTTGACATACTGACCTTTGACCCTCAAACTTAATCAATAGCTTAGCTGGATATAAAACTTGAAGACGGAGGGAAAGGTAAAATAAGCTCCTAATTCTGATTCTTCTTCAAGGGACAGCTGTGAGGACTGAACAACACAATCCCCACCCAGAACCAGGACGGAAGAGAAGGCAGTGCTGGAGTGTGGGCAAGGGCAGGCTCGGCATGGGAGCTGGGAGCAGTGGGGTGTGGGTCACTGCAGCTCTGATAGGGAACTGCAACTGCCCAGGCTGGAAAATCAGAGGGCAGAGTTCAGGGTGGCCATGGGTGCCAAAATAAGGCAGAGGCCCAGCAAGGAGGGGTAAACTTTCCCCAGCTCTCAGGCTGACTGTGTGAACTGTTGTGTAGTGGAGACTCAGAGCCACCTGCCAGAAAGGCTGGAAGAACCCAGATTTAATTGTGAGCTGCGGCTACTACAAGCCACACAGAGTGGGACATCAGAGTTAATCAAGCTGGCACTGAAAATGCGAATGTTCACCCAGGAACAGTAAGAGAGCCCAGAGTCGCCACACCCCAACTGTCACAACAGTCAGGGCACAATTCAAACCTGCTTGAGGAACACAGATATCCCAGCATTGGGACTGTCACACAGCATGTTAGCTTTAGCATACTTAGTACAAAGCCCATTATACAATAGTGGGCTTGACAGCAAACTAGAAATGAGTCAGAAGAGAGACAGTGAAGAGTCCAAAGATTACAGATTTTAAAAAATGAACTTAAGGATGCTCAGGGCATCAGCCAATGGCTTAACACAAAGGTAATGCAGGGTTCTGATACAGGAAATGAGAACCATAGAAGAGTTAGAACATGCACACACACACGTGCATACACACACGCGCGTGCGCGTATGGCTTAAAATGTTTAGTAAGGATGTAAACCCACAGATTCAAGAAATGCTCTGTGAGCAGAGCCAGGCAGTGTTGGCACATGCCTTTGATCCCAGCACTTGGGAGGCAGAGGCAGGCGGATCTCTGTGAGCTCAAGGTCAGCCTGGTCTACAGAGTGAGTTCCAGGACAGCCAGGACTACACAGAGAAACCCTGTCTCGAAGAACTAAAAGGGAAAAGAAATGCTGTGAGTCTTAAACTCTAAAGCGAGCCCAGGCACAGTAGAGCTAGCCCACTGGATGCGGAAGGCAATGTGGACACACCAAACCAGAGAAGAGGATGCTTCAAATGACTTCATGTCAGAAACTCTACAGGCCAGAAGTCGGGGCCAATGTCTCCAACACCCAAAGGACTGATTCTGTTGAAGGCATCAGCAGAGAATGAAAACTGACCAAGGAACGGAATCAGCTGCTGTCCACAGAGCTATGTGTCCCTTGAGCTGAAACTAACAGCAGTGGGGGCTACAACTGTGCAGCTTTAGACACAGGACAATCAGCAGAAAGGAAGGCAGCTGTGCCCATGCAGTTCCCAGGCACAGAACCAGAACACAAAATATAGAAGTTTGATGTCACATGTGTACTACCAACTCCAAGGAGACCCTGAACACTGAGGGGTGCCTGCGGCCTGAGAGCCACCACTGCCAGAATACAGAGAGGGACAAGTGAAAGCCCATGGGCAAATCAAAACAGCTCCAAGACAGCTAAGTCAAAATATGGCAGAAAGGGGAGGCAAGATGAAAGAGCGGAGGAGCAGAAAGCAAACCCACAGATCCAGACGAAATGCCAGTAATGACATTAAATGTTAGTGGGATAAAACTTCAATTAACAAGCAGATCTAGCCAGGCATGGCGGCACACACCTGTAATACCAGCACTCAGGAAGCAGAGACAGGCAGATCTTTATGAGCTCCAGGCCTGTCACTAAAACCAAAAAAAGCAGATATAAAATGGTTTAAAAAATAAAAAAGACAGATCTAAAATGCTATTCATAGGTTTTCTTTTAAAAAGGACGTACTTTTAAGTCTGTGTATGTGGGGAGGCCATGTACATGCATTGACTACAGATTCCAGGAGAGGGCGCTGCGACTTCTGGAGCAGGAGAGAATTGCCCAACATGGGTACTAGAAACCCAGGTTAGATCCTCTGGAAGAGCAGCAAGTGCTTTTAAATGCTGAACCATATCTCCAGCAAGTTCATGGTCTTTCAATACAAAGACACTAAGGGGTTAAAAAGAAGTGGGAAACACAGTAAGATGAAGGCTGCGTAAGTATTCACAAAACAGCCCCCACCAACAAAAACACTGTGTGCAGCTGTTCTGAACATGTCAAATATGATGTTACAACGTGACCCAGAAACTCTACAACAAGAAATATTAAAAGTAGTTATATAGACACGAAGCCCTTGTACAGCAGTTCCTGAGGAGGCAGGAGGATCATGGATGGGAGATTGCTTCTTGGGGCAACATCTTGTTTTACAATCTTATTGTGCTAATGGTTGCATACTGAAAATTAAAATTCAGTGGGTTGTTACACTTTAAAGGGTCAAGGTTTATGTTGCATGAATTATACCTCAAAGTTTTGTCAGTGGGGTAGGAGAGATGGCTCAAGGTTAAAAGCACTGCCTACTCTTGCAGAAGACCCCGGTTTGGTTCCAGCACCCACCTGGTAACTCACAACCTCCTATAACTTCAGTTTGGGGGATCCGATGCTCTCTTCTGGCCTCCATGGCACTGCATGCATATGGTGCACAGATATACATGCAGACAAAACACCCACATAAGTAAAAGAAAATATATCTTAAAACAAAAGGAAGCATTACGGGAAGTAAAGATGGAAGGTGTCAAGACAGTGATGAACGTGTCTAATAACAAATCCTCCACATGTGTGAACTTTTGCACAAATACAGACAGAGCTCAGCAACCCACAGCTTTAGAAATGCCAACACCCTGAACAATAATCCTTTCCTAAAGCTGAAACCAAAAACCAGCGTAAGGGAGGAAGGGTTTATCTCAGCTGTGCTTCAGGGGTGCAGTCCACCATGGCAGGGAAGGCATGCCTGCAGGAGCACAAGGCAGCTGCTCACATCGCAGCCACAGTCAGGAAGCAGAGAGAGACGAATATGGGCACTCAGCTCACTCTCTCCTTTCTATTCTGCCTGGAACCCCAGTCCATGGGATGGAGCCCCCGCCCCACTCAGACCAGACTGCCTGTTCCAGTTAACTCATACTAGATAATCCCTTAAAGATGTGCCACAGGCTTGTCTCCTGGGTGGCTCCAGGTCAAGTTGACAATATTAGCCATCTCATGCCCCTGCATCAAAACTGACAAGACAGCAATACAAGTCAATAAAGAAGATAAGGAATCTTCAGAATTTGGAAGGCTGGCTTTCACTTGGTTCAGATGTGAGGTCTGCTCTGGGGGTACTGAAAGATCTGACTCTGTGTGTGTGTGTGTATGTGTGTCTGTACACATGCAGAGGCCAGAGGACAATCCCAGGTGTCATACCTTAGGAGTGACCACTTATTTTTTGAGATGGGTCCTTTTATTGACTTGGAACTCACCAAACAGGCTGGACTGGCTGGTCAGAGAACCCCAGGAACCTGCCCAGCTCCATCTCCCCAGTGCTGAGGTTATAATCATTCATCACCTCATTCAGCACCCCCTCAATGGGCTCATGTTGTAGCCTTAGCCAGTCTCGAACTCATAGAGATTGGACTGCGTCTGCCTGGGGAGTTCTGGGATTAAAGGCATGCACCGCCACACCCAGCAGCCATTCAGTGTTTTCTGATGTGGGTTCTGAGGACCAGACTCAGCTTCCTGTGCTAATCAAGCAAGCGCGTCTTTGGTTGAGCCATCTCCCGTGACCTCCTCTTGATCCCCTTTCTTCTGCCCAGAGCTTCCCGGGTGTGTCTGGTGTGTCTAGTGTGACTGCTTTCTCCCCTTGTTCGTCAGAGCACTCCAGCTGTTCCGACTCCGTCTTCCTGTGCTTTAGAAATTATCCCCTTCCTGCTTCTTTGCACAGGGTAGGCCTGGGTGCCTTCTTCCTTTCCCCTCCATCTCCCATCATTTCCTCTGTTCTCAGAGGTTCTCTCCAATGTCATCTTTCAGTCCATCTATCAAAATACATCTGCGATCGTATTTTGTAAAAATTTCTAGAACTCTTATTTTGTTCTCTGAATGTTCCCTTTCAGAAGGGCGTTTTGTTCTTACTTCAAGGAGGCGGCATCGTCTTTGATCTCACTGAGCACACGAATCATAGATTTGTTTAATAGCCTTCTCCCTGCACGGCATCCCCTCCCATCTTTTCCATGGCATGTTTTTAATTCTTTACTAACCTTATTTATTTCGTGAGTGTCTATGTGAGTGGGTGTGTCACAGTGCACCTTGTGGAGAGGTCAGAGGGCAACTTGTAGGAGTTGGTTTTCTCCTTCCACACTGTGGATCGTGGGGATGGAACTCAAGTCGTCAGGCTTGGCAGCAAGCATCTTTACCAACTGAGCCACCTCACTACCCCCTCCTTTTGGGGGTATGTTTGTTTTGGGCTCTGTCTTTGATATTAATTTTTTTTCCACCAAATGCCTGGGGCCCCTTGTAGGCATCTCATATTCAGGAGGGGCTTCTAACAGGGTCACTTGTAGCCTGACCCACTGTTGATGAATACCGTGAAACTGATTCAAAATTTACATGGAAATGCTAAAGATCAAATTAGCAAACGTGACACAGGAGCAGGACAGAGCCAGGAGCTGAGGTGACTGGCTTTTGAGATGTGCTATCCAGCAGCTGGACTCAGGACAGCAAGGTAGCAGTGGGAGAGCCGATAGCAGGTCAGCAGAGCATAACAGAGCCCAGAATAGACCCCGCAGCCAGCTCACTGGTCTTTACATAAAGGATCTCAGGCAATGCCATGGGGGAAAAGGACAGGCTTTCCCACAAAGCTGACCGAACAATTGGACACCCACGTGCAGAAAGTGAACATCGACACAGACCTTAAACCTTTAGAAATTAACCCAAAATGGATCACAGTTCTAAATATAACACTCCAGGCTATAAAACTCCCGGAAGATAATGCTAGGGAAAATCTAGGTGACCTAGAGTCTCTAAATGCAACATCTAAAGCAGGATCTAGGTAGAAGTCATGGTCATGGTGGCTTACATCAAGCAGAAGGTTTGCACCAAGAGAGACCCACTGTTAAGAATAAAAATGCCCAACGACTGGGGAAGGAAAATCTGTGCAAAATATACATCAGATTAATGTTGGTATTTAAAACACCAAAGAACTCTTTAACAGTAAGGAAGCAGACAATTGGATTAAAAATGAGCAAGTGGTCTGCTCAGGTAACCATCAATAAAGACTGACATGGGGTAAATAAGCAGGCAAAGACAGGCTCCATGCATGTATGGCCAAACACCCAACAAGAAGTGTATCAAGGGAGGAAGGGTCATTTTGGCTCCTGAGTGGAGGGGATGCAGTCCAATATGTGGGGAAGG
The DNA here is from genome assembly GCA_004026605.1 of Ondatra zibethicus. Lineage (NCBI taxonomy): Eukaryota > Metazoa > Chordata > Mammalia > Rodentia > Cricetidae > Ondatra > Ondatra zibethicus. Next base: position 132,769 of record PVIU01000306.1, read on the forward strand.
CAAGATGGCAAGAGGGGCGAGGCGTGCTTGTAGGACTGTAACATTGTTGGTTTACATCTCTGCAGACCAGGAAGCTGGACAGGAAGCAGGACAGGAAGCTGGACAGGAAGCAGGAAGGAGGCAGCACAGGAAGCAGGACAGGAAGCAGAGCAGGGCGGTTGCCCTCAAGGCCCACCAACCAGCCATCTTCTGCTTGGCCCCACGACCTCAAAACGTCCACACTGTTCTAGTTTCCTTTCTGTTACTGTGATAAAACACTGACCAAAAGCAACTTGAAGAGGAAAGGGTTTATTTGGCTTATACCTCCAGGTTCAGCATTTGCCGGAAGCCAGGGAAGGAAACTGGAGGCAGGAACCGTGAGGATGCTTGCTAGCTTGCTTACTCACAGGCCTAAGCTCAGCTGATTTTCTTATACAGCCTGGGACCATAAGCCTAGGGAATGGTATCACCCACAATAGTGAAGGCCCTTCTATATCAATTAATAATCGAGATGAAACCTTACAGACATGCCCACAGGTCAATCCAATCCAGGCGATCCCTCAATTGACTTTAGGTTGTGCCAAGTTGACAAAGGTAACCAAACCCTAACCCTAACCCTAACCCTAACCCTAACCCTAACCCTAACCCTAACCAAACAGCACCATCAGCCAGGAACCAAATGCATATGGGGTCATTTCTCATCTGGACCTTGACAACGTATTCCTGGGAAGTTGCAGAGTCACAAGATGAGGACAACCCCATGTAAACGCTGCACCCTGAGGAGTGCAGCGCCCATTCCTGTGCACAGCCCAGGCCCTCTGGGCATATCCTAGCCATTTATTTTTCTAAAATGCAATAGCTTTATTAATTCTTTAAGAATTTTATCCAATGCATTTTGATTGCACTCACCTCCACTCTTCTCATAAGGTCCCCAGAACCAGCCCTCACCTCCTCCCACCCCCTCCCAACTTCATGTCCTCTTTTTTAAAAAATCTAAAATTTGTTATTTATAACCCACTGAGTCCAATCTGTGCTGTCTATACACACCTATGTGTGACACTATCCACTGGTGTGTGACCACCTACCAGAGGTCATGCCCTTAAAGAAAACTGATTCTCCCTCTCTCCAGAAGCCATCAACTGTCCATAACTCTTCAGCTGGGGGTGGGGGCTTGCAGCCCCCTAATCTGGCAATTTCTTACATAACTGAACATATTCTTGTTGCATAACCCAGCCATCCAGTTTCTTGGTATTTACCCAAAGAAGCTGAAAACTCAGGTCCACACAATCATGTGCCTATGGGTATTTCTAGAAATGTTAGCTTTAATTGCTAAGACTCAGATGCAATTATGATGCTCTTTGGTAGGCCAGTGGATGAACAAATTCTTGGTGGTATTGCTACACAAACATTATTCATTGAGCAAATAAATGAATGTGTTATCAAGCCACATAAATGGGGGAATCTTAATTGTACATCACTTAGTGAAAAGGGTGCACACTGAATTCAAGTTCAATACACTATGGAAAGCTACAGGGACAGCATTGACCATTAGCGGTTCTAGGATGTGGGACAGCAGATGGAGGCCAGTGGACTTTCTGTGTGGTGAAACCATCTGTGTGGTACTAATGGCCAACAACCAACTTCACACACATCTCAGAACCCACAGGATGTACAGCACAGAGGGGGTGTCAGTCACCGACGGGCACATTATCAGCCACCACGGAGGAAAACAAGGGGGGCAGCTGTCACATAACAAACAGGTCACAAGGGAAGGGGGGCTTTGCACTTTACACTCAGTCTTTTAAATCTTATATTTTAAGATTATGTGTGAAGGTCGGAGGGCAGCCCACAGCTCTTCTCCTGCTGTGAGTGAAGGGACTCTGGTCAGTCTTGGCAGCAAGCGCCTTTGCCCACAGAGACATCTCTCTGGCCCTCACTTTTCCACTTATGAATTAAAACTAATTACAAAATAAAGTGTCTGTAGAGGTATGTGCGTGGGAGTACAGCCACCCATGGAGGGCAGAATACCCAGGAGCTGGAGCTAGGGGCAGCTGTGAGCCACCTGATGTGGGTGCTGGGAACTGAACTGCGGAGCCAACTCTCCAGTCCCACTTGGGAGAGAAACTTCCTGGGAAGGCAAGATGGCTCAGTGGATAAAGGTGCTTGTCTGCCAAGCCTGATGATCTGAGTTCAGATCCCAGGACTCACATGGTCGAAGGAGAGAACTAACTCCTGTAAGTTGTCCTCCAATCGCTACAAGAATCACACACACACACACACACACACACACACACACACACACACACACACACACACACACACACACACACACACACGGTGATATTTGTTTGTCCTGTAACAAATGAAGCTTGCCTGAAGATCAGAGTGCAGAGTTAAGCCACTAGTTAGTCATAGAGGCCAGGCAGTAGTGGCACACACCTTTAATCCCAGCACTCGAGAGACAGAAACAGATGATCTCTGTGAGTTCAAGGCCACCATGGGCTACACAAGATCGATTCAGTCTAACAGGGAAACAGAGTGCACAGAAAGGTGATCCCAGCACTTGGGATCCCAGGCCTTTAATCCCAGCACTAGGGAGGTGGAGACAGGAGTGACATGGCTGGGCAGGGAGAGGAATATAAGGCAGAAGGAGACAGGAGCTCAATGCAGTCTGAGGATTCCTAGGGACAGGATCGCCCCTTTGGTCTGAGCACTGGTAGAGTAAGAACTCTAGTGGTTGACTGCTTTGCTTCTCTGATCCTTCAGCTTTCACCCCCTGATAGCTGACTCGGAGTTTTTATTATCAATACCAATTAGAATTTGTGATACACACACACACACACACACACACACACACAGCGCATGCATATACTCACAGGCACATAGAATGAGGAGGACCAGGGTTTGACTCCCAGCACCTGTGTAATTGGCTCCATGTAACTCTAATTCCATGGGATCAAATACCTTCTTCTGGCCCCAAAGGCATCTAGACACATGAGCACACATACAGAGAGACAAACACACAGACACATAAATGAAAACTAAGTGGGGGCCGGGGATCGTGAGGAGCGTGAGGAGCAAGCGTGAGGAGCGTGAGGAGCATTCCTTAACTCTGACCCATCTGTGGCCCTTGCAAAGAGAAGCCCAGGGTGATGTTGCATTCCTTCTCTTCATTTCTCATTTCAGGTTCAGGGTCTAGCTCCTCCCAGAGATTGTCTCTTTAGAAGATGGTTGTTTATCAGCACCTGGTGAGTTTGCATCCACTGTTCTTAAACGAGCCTGCTTCAGACTAGCCTTAGGCTGCTAGCAACACAGTGGAGACAGCTGAGGGCGTTTCCACGCGCTCCCACCTTCTCCCTGTTCTGAGTCTTGCAGGAGCGTGGTGTTTTGTTGCAATTCATGAGCTAGTATGCACACAAACTTATTCACCAAGGCCACGGAGCACTCAGCTTTAATTTCTACCCAGTGTCTGTCTGCCAGGACCCTCCTGTTCAGAACAGGGGAAAAACCATGAAAGCTGGGGTGGGTTTTCAATCTCTCTCTCTCTCTCTCTCTCCTTTTATACAAGTCTCATATAGCTCAGGCTGCCCTCAAACTTGTTAAATATCCAAGGATGTTTTTGAACCTCTGATGCTCTTGCCTTGCACCAACCCCACCCCAGGCAATGTTAGAATAAAACACCTTCTGAGGATTCTTTTTGTTAAAAAGGAGAAAGGAAATGTGAGGCTATAACTTGTAGTGAATTTGCCTAGCATTCATGGTGCCCTAGGTTCAATCCCCAGTACTTCATAAACCAGACATGGTGATACACGCCAGTCATTTCAACACTTGTGGAGGCAGGAGGATTAGGAGTTCAATGTCATCCTTGGCTATGTAGCCAATTTCAAGCCAGCCTGGGCTACAGAAGACCACATTTTAAACAAACAAACAAAATACAGCAAAAAACTAGGCATGATGGTGTATTATAATCTCAGCACTTGGGAAGCAGAGGCAGGTGGCTCTCTGTGAGTTTGGGGCCAATGTGGTCTAGATAGTAAGTTCCAGGCCATGTGGGGCTACACCGTGAGACCTCATCTCAAAACAACAGCAACAACAGAAGAGAGAAAGAAGCAAGTGTTTGTGCAGAAGCAGGGATGCATTCCTTCCCCACCTGGGATGTGGGTAACAGGCCAGCCATGCCTTCCTTGCCTTGTCTTTCCCACGTCACAATATGGCCTGGAGTCAGGAGCACAGCCTGCACAGAGATGGGCCTCTGCCGACTGCAGCCACATTCAAGCCCCCCGCCCACCAGTGGATCTGGTGGTGATTTCAGTTCTTTGCTGTCATCAACAGCTGAAGAGAACAGCTATGTGCATGTCCAGTTTCCCCATCCTCTTGCTGCCTCCCTGACAGGCACTGGAGTGGAGAGTGGATGAAGGCCTGAGTGAATGTATATTGTTGACATGGGCATTGCCATGTCAAGGACCCCAGTGCCTCAGAACCATCGGAGTGGCAAAGCCTTCCCCAGATCAGGCTCAGGGAATTGGCAAAGCCTTCCTCTGGTTTGTGTACAGATGTTGACAGTGTATGCAAACCCAGCAACGCAGCTTATTCCTCCTACCTGAGCCTGCCCCTACAGCGATCTCTCACCAAAACTAGCTAACCCTCCTTCTGTGCTGGACAGAATAAACACGCTGAGTTTCTGGGTTTCACAGTAGGTGCCTTTCATCAGAGGAGGCACAGCCCACAGAACCCCAACTTTTTCTACATGTGTATCTATTGTTTCTTCAGGGTCTGCCACTTCCTCATTCGTGAATCCCAGGACCAAGCGGTGCAGGATGAGGCACAATGGCCCAGAGGGGCAAGCTAGTGCCACTGCTCCTAGAACCCGCCAGTCTGCAGGTTCCAGGCAGCAGGCTATCTCCTCCCAATGTCTGGGACCTGGTCCTGCCGAGCTGACCTTCTGCCCACCTGGTAGTCCCTTCTCCACCTGCTCCTAGGAAGTGGCCCAGCATCTGGTTTCCTGGGATTGTTTAGTCCATTCGCCATGTGACTTCCAGAGTCGAGTGCAGGCCATCTGTTTTTGCATCCCAGGCCTCCTTAAAGATGGTTCCCTGCTGCCTGAATGGATTCCGTTAGACTGGTCTGGATGCATGGCTTTAAGTTGTCAGCTCTTAGCATATTTCTCAATGACACCCCACCCCAACTCATTTATTTTAGGAAAGATGCAGAGAGGACAGAATTCCAAAGGTACAGGAAGGCACTAACTGGGCAATGTCCTTGAGAGTGATGGCCCAGGAGTCCCTACCCTCTCCAGCCACTGTGGACTTTTGAGGTCAGTTTAAAACACTCAGCAGTTCCCCTTCTGATTTATTGAAACCTAATCTTATTCCCTCTATTGATCTGAAATCTCTCGGAGATCCACCAGTAACACTTCAAATCCCACTAAGGTCTCCAAGATACATGCTCGGGCTGCCTTCCTAGTCACAGCCCTGGGCCCTGCCCAGCATCAGAGGATGGCTGGGTATAGGCTGCTCAGAAATGCTCTCTAAAAGCTGTCCCCTGCCTGGCCTGTCATCCATCCATCCATCCCCCAGTCATTGTGGAAAGCACAAAGAAATGTAGGACACCCCTCCTCCCATTCCACCATCATGGGAGTGGGGGAGGCTCAGGAGTTTCTACCAGAGAAGCCAGGAACCCCTTAACAGCTGTTTCCTTGAGCCTAAAATACCCCCAGAACAATAATTCCTCTCTTAGCAACCACTGTTGCCCCTAGAAATGTGCTGCTGGGGGCTGTGGCCATCAGTCTCACCTAATACCTCCCTCCGGTACACCTTTAAGTGGCTTTTCCCACATGCTGCCAGACTGCGCTGGAGCAACGCCTGCCTTGTTGAACTTGAGCGGCCTTCGTCCCTGGTTGCTATTGTTGCCACCATTATCATCATCATTTTATTATTGTAGGAGAACTGCGGATGGAACCCAGGGCCCTGCACCCGCTAGGCGAGAGCTGTACCACTGAGCTACACCCCAGCCTCTTTTTCACTTTTTATTTTGAGATAAGGTCTCACTAAGTTACCTTGGTTCTCCTTTACCTCACTCTAGAGTCCAGGTCAGCCTTGAACTTGCAATCCTCTTGCTTAATTCTCTTGAGTAGCTGGCATGACAGGTTTGCCTGAATCACCAGGTCTGGCTCATCCTTAGTTATTCCTTCCTCACACTGGTCATACCCTCCCCTTTGCTAAAGCCTTTGCATATTCTCTGACAACTGCTGAGCTGCCTAGTTTGGGATGAACTGTGTGGATCAGGACCCTGACGGGTCTTCCCTCCTCCCTGGGTGAAGATCTGGCATCTCAGTTCAAAGCAGTGGAAGCATGTCTAACAAGGATGATGTAGCACAGTCAGGATGATGTCACTCTACAGCATCCTTCATTGGCCAAAGCTGAGCCTTTCCCATCATCCCCACTCAGCAAGACCACTGAGTGCTGGGTTCGAGGCCCCAGGCGAGCTGGACAGGTGGAATGCTATGGGGACCTGACTAGTCCTTCAACATAGAGGCAGCATGAGGTGAAGATCTATAATGGGCCATCCACAGTAGTCTGCTCAGCTGTCTCCAGAATCAGGTCACATCTGCTGCTGTGCATTTACAGCCCTCGGTGGGTGAGGGGTGGTGTCCCCTCATTAGCCTCACTGGACAAGACCTCATACTGGTCCACCACATGGATGACATTGTGGTCAGCGATTTCATGGGACTGTGTCATTAGTCCCCACAGCTACCCTAGTGATGGGGTAGCAGTTATTCCCATTCTGCAAACAAGGGGTTGAAGGTAGCACAGATGTGGGCCATTCTTCTTCTGCCTGGAGAGGGGGGCAGAGGAAGTCCTACAGCCTGGGGCACGTGTAAGAACAGACACAGATGCATCACGGAGAACCATACCACACAAAGAAACACCTAAGAGTCAGGAAATGTTTAGGAAGAGGATGCAGAAAGATTGTGGAGGGGGGACACCAGGATGCCTGCTGTTAGATAGTTTCTTCTAGATAGAAAGAGAATGCTGCAACCATGAAATCTCGACCATGTGGATGCCTAAACAAGGCCTGCATAACGACAACCCCAGTTGACACACTAGCTGCACAGGGAATTCACAAGGCTGTATCCCTAGACAAAGAGCCATAGCAAGGAAAAATTAGCTATATGCAGGAATGAACCCCCAATAGGTCATCTAATACCAAATGCCCTACACCCATGTACATATGAGCAACATTAAATGGGTACAATAGTAGGGGTTTTGTGTGTAAAACAATAGAGATTGTAGAAGAAGTCATAAAAAGGAGTGGGGGACATGAGAAGTTGGAGAGGGAGAGGGAGGGGTGGAAATGAGGTAAACACAGTCAGTACTCATATATGAAATTCTCAAAAAATTAAAGAATAAAAAAAGAACTTCATTGCACAGAACCTGTCAGACCCACAAATGTCTAGGTTTTCCCTCGCAAGGAAGATGATACATTTCTGTCTTTCCTATGACCTCACACACATACATGTTCCTGAGCTCAAGTACACGTGCAAAGTATTTACAGATCTTCTAGAATGTGGAAGTCATGCAGGCCACATTGGAACATGGCATAATGGTTCGTTCTCATTGTCACCTGACTAGATTTGGAAACACCTGGGAGACACGCCTCTGAGCATGTCCAGGGGCCCTTTCCAGAGTTGACTGAGGAGGGACGACTCATCCTGAGTGTGGCCTGAAACATCCCACGAGCTGGGATCTTTTTCTTTTTTTAAAGATTTATTTTATTTTTACTTTATACATGAGAATGTTTTGCCTGCATGTATGTACCACATGCCTTCTTCCAGCACCCTCTGTCCCTCTGGGCAGATCTGCTTTTCTGACTGAGGACCTACCAAGTTCACAGGTGCCAGGTCTGGGGCTCACTTGGTCACCTGCTCCACGCTTCTGAGCTGGAGCCCTTGCAGCCTGTGGCGGTCAGTGTCTGTCTTCTTGCTTCACCAACTCCCTGACCCTAACCTTAACCCCGAGGTCGGCCAGGGAAGCGGGTGTGCCATCACGCACCCAGGCTGTAACCCTGGGCTGAGTGCTCCATTCGAGAATACTGGTGTGGGCTCTGACCAGTTTCTTCTGTCATGGTCCTCCTCCCTCTGACTCACTTGGCCAGAAGGGCAATGAAACCTTTCCAGATTTTTTACCATCTGTGAGAACCCAGGGTTTGCCAAATGCAAATTGATGTGGTAACGGGTGCTTTCAGAAGCACGTCAGACTCACAAGGCACAGCTCCCATCGAGTGTGAGCTGAATGGGCTTCCAGTTGTTGCCAGGTAGGGCCACCCTATATGGCCGTGCTGGTTGTTCACTGTGCAAGAGTGTGCACTGGGTGTGTGTGTGTGTGAGTCTAGCCTGCTCCTGGCTCTGCATGCGGTGCCCAGCTGCTAGCATGCTTGCACAGAGGGGTGACTTTTCATACTTGCACAGAGATTTTAGATCATTTGAGGCAGGAAGATCTACCCTAAGTCTGGGTGGCACCTTCTGGTGTCAGCCCAGATAAAAGGACATGGGAGAAGGGAACTTTGCCTTTTCCATGTTTGCCCTCACTCTCACTGACAAGTTCACCTAGCCTGCAGTGGCAGCATTCCTTCACTGATATTAGAACCTACTTCTTCTGGATTCTAACAGCCTGGAGAGCAGAGGCTTTTCAGACTAGGACCACTGAAACATCCAGCCTCGAGGACTGAACAACTGTGAGATTCCCAGCCATTGTTAGACCTCTTGGACTACAGCCTGTGAGCCAGCCTAATAAATCTCCTACACATATGCACACACAGGTATGCACACAGATGCACCCCCATTGGTTCAGCACCTTTAGGCCCTGGGTAAGACACACGTTCACAGTTGAAATGAGTGGGACCCAGCCCAGCAACCACACCACAGTCTGGGCTCTCCTTCCAACCAAGCAGCCTTCCTACAGGTACCACTGAGACTTGGAGACCACAGGGAGGTCACAGGTTGGTGACTCTGTTCCAGTATTGCCATCTCTTCCTGTAATTCACAGTCACTTGCAGCTCAGTGATCAGGTGACTCCAGGACACTCCCAAGAGCATTCTAGAAAACGTGTGTGTATACGTGTGTGTGTGTGGGGGGGTGGTCTGGGGATGTTACTATGTGTGGGGACCTGGGCCTGACACAACCTCAGCAGTGGCACTTGGGACCATGGAGCTATATTGGACCAGCAGAGATGAGGACGGTCTCATCCAGGTAGGCCAGCCTACCAGTTTAACAGATGAAAAGGGGTTGGACTAGAGCTGAGTGCTCCCAGAAGAGAACACTGGCTGAGGCCACCCCTGGTAGGACCAGCCAGAGGTCCTCCCAATCCTTCCTCCCTCCTTGTCCACACTGAAATGGCCAACTGAGAGAAGGCAGGTATGTGGAGTGGGTGGTGCTCACAGTAAGGGGCGGTACTCACAGCAAAGGGAGCCTCCCACAATGCACTTAGCCCTGGTCCATCACCTGTTATCCCTCTCTTGGTCCATCTAGTCATCACCTGTCTGTCCATCTCCCCTCTCACCCCCCCTCTTTCACCGTCTATCCACCTATCCCTCTGCCTGTGGCTCATCTCTTGTCTGTGAGCTGACCCTGAGGTTGAAGCTAGGAGACGTGATGTGTGGCCCTGCCTTTGATGGAGGTACTCTCGAGAAAGATGAATAGCCAGGGAGCCCAGGCTAGACTGCAGTCAGGCTTTGGGGGATCCCATTTTTGCCTGCTGGAGGCATCAGCCCAGAGGCCCTGCTTCCAACCTCTGCCTTATGCAGGCCCAGCATCACCTGTAGGTTGGAAGAGCCTGTAGAGGCAGACTGGGCTTGTCATTCTTTGCTTTATTAAAGTTCAAGTGTGCTGGACTGAGCAGAATGGGAGGCTTTGGTCTAAAATAAACCTGAGTTGCGTCAGCGTGTGAACTGGCTCTGGAGGCTGGCGGCTGGCTCTGTAGCAGCCGAGAAGCGGCTGCAAAGCCCAGGGGCTGCCACCACCAGGGTCAAGAGCTGCCCTCAGGAGCTGAGCCACCCACTTCTGAGAACCCAAGGGCAGGATGCTGCCCTGAGCCCCAAACCCATTTGAACCCAGTTGGACACAGCACAAAACCTAATCCTAGGTCCATTTCTGTACTTGCTAACCCTGGGAGCTCCCAGCTCTGGGGCCTGCTGGTGCCTTTCATGGTAGTGGGGCTACAGCAATAGAAGCCTTTTACCAAGGACACAGGCATGGCCTGATCTGGGCTCCTAGGTACTGTGGTGCTTATAGCTAGAAGGGTACTAACTGATGGGGCTGGAGGGCTGTTTCAACCCCTTTCCCTTTCTTGGAGCTGCAAGGACCAGGATTCTAGGGCCATGGTTTGAACATGCTTGAAGTTCATCGAAGGAAGAGCTGCCAGGAGCCCGCTGGACATCAGGCCTCAGATTCCCTGAGCTTGCCGCCATCTTGATGACTGAGTAGAGACGTTCTAAATGTCTGTGTGATTCCGAAAATGTGAGAGGTAGACACAGATCTCTTGGGGAGTTACATCATGGGCTGGCCTCCCTCTAGCCCTCTACGTGTGTGTGTGTGTGTGTGTGTGTGTGTGTGTGTGTGTGTGTGTTGTGTTGGTGTCCCTTAGGAGCAGTTTGTCACTGGTCTGAAACTCACCAACTAGACTAGGCTGCCTAGGAAGCCCCAGGAATCCACCTGTCTCCCTTTTGCTGCATTGGGCTTATACACCTGCGCCACCATGCCCAGCTTTATAGGTCGGTACTGAAGGCTGGATGGACCCAGGTCCTCAAGCTTGCAAACTTTGCTAGCAACATCTCCACAGCTCTCCAGTGGTCCTTTAATGAAGCACGTTCTCTGTGGGCTTCTCACTGGGAGGACAGTCAGAGACTTCCATTCGCCAGATTGGTTCCACAGCTGGGAGGTGCAGGGAGCAGGGTCACCCCATGCATTCCACCATCTGGCCTTAGTCTAGCAAACCTGAGTCAGGAGTCCAGTGGTGAGCCAACGGAGGGATGGGGGTGGACAGTGGACTGCGGATTAGGGAGTCTCTTTCTGGACCTGGGGTCTAAAATTCAGGTGTCACCCCTGGGTTCCAATGGCCTGTCATGGGCACAACCAACTGGAATCCATATAGAGTCTCCCCTCGGAGTGAACAACACCTTCCTAGGCAGCGTCTCCAGTCCATCTCTGTGATGACGTGGCTTCCTGTTGACAGGAAATAGAGGGCTCCTGCCACCCACACTATGACCTGGAGTCCCTGTCTCAGCTGGTGGGCCAGCCACCCAGCCACCCAGCCACCTAGGCAAAGGAGAGACCTCAACTTACTTAGGAAGCAAAAGTCACCAGGGTTGCCCTCCCTGAGCGCCTGCTGGGGTCTCACCACCTGTTGGGGTCTCTGCCTGAAAGAGCCTGGACCAACCCAGAAACCAACAGTGATGTCAGCCCCAGGAGCCAGGACTCTGTGCTAGCCTGGCTGTTTGGAGAGCCTGTGACTGCATGGGAGAGGAAAGACTGGTGCCCAGTGCCCAGGCTGGCAGGTCCAGGAGCAATGGGAGCGCATGGCTGCACCTTGTATCCGATCCTCTCATCAGCACTACACAGCTGTGCTGGGGAAGATTATTTTAAGGTGTGCTACTTTGGTTTATGCTGCATTTGTTTAACTCTGTGAAGCTGTATTACTGTGCCTGTCTAAAACACCCGATGGTCTAATAAAGAGCTGAACGGCTGATAGCGAGGCAGGAGAGAGAAATAGGCAGGGCTGGCAGGCAGAGAGGATAAATAGAAGGAGAAATCTGGAAAAAAAAGATCTGGGAACAAGAGAGAAAGGAGGAGGACTTCAGGGGCCAGCCACCCAGCTACCCAGCTACCCAGCTACCCAGCCACCCAGCCACCCAGCCACCCAGCTACCCAGCCACCCAGCCACCCAGCCACCCAGCCACCCAGCTACCCAGCCACCCAGACACCCTGGCAGATATGGAGCTTGGCTTGTTTCTTGCAAACTTTTCTTAACTTATCCCATCTATCTTTGGTCTCAGGACTTTTATATTTCTCTTCTTCTGTACACCTTTTCTTTCCTTCTTACTCCATGATATGACTTCACTTCTAATTGAACAAATCTCTGCTGCCATTTAGGCTGTCCCTGGCTAAATCACGGGCTGGTCATGATCAGTGCCTTCTCTAGACAGTCAAGTAGGCAGAGGTAGGGGACTCCCAACCCTGTTTTTCTGGCAACAGCCCCTGCTCAGAAGCTATGGAGGCCACCCCACAAATACTTTAACAGACAAAGAGAAACCTTTCACTTTTGATCAGAGCAGCAAGTCTCTCAGATGCCCAGTCTTACACTGTGGCCTTCCTTATGAATCAGACTGTGGGGCTGAAAGATGGCTTAGTAGGGAAGAGAGCATACTGCTCCTGTAGAGGACCTGGGTTTGCTTCCCAGGGTCTGCATCAAGTAGCTCACAACCACTTTTAACTCCGGCTCTAGGGGCTTTGATGCCTCTGGCCTCTACTCACATGAAAACACTCAGACATACACACACACACACACAGAGACAGACGTACCCACAAACAGACAAATACACACATACATGGATACACACACATACACACATGGACACACACCCACACAGACACAAACACATGGATACAGACACATGGACACATACATGGACATACCCACACATGAACACAAACACATGGACACATACACTCACACATACATGGATACACACATACATACACATGGGCACACACATGGACACACACAGATACCACATACACATAGACTTACATACATGGACACATACCCACACAGACACACACACACACCCATGAACCACACATGGACACAGACATATGGACACATATATATGAACATATCCACACATGGACAAACACACACGGACACACACAGACACAGACATATGGACACACACACATGGCCATACCCACACATGGACACACATACACAGACATAGACACAAGGGCACACATACACAGATGCACACACAGACACACACACTCATGGACACAGGCATGGGCACACATGAACACACACGGACACAAACACACACAGAGACACGCACGCACTAAAATAAATCTTACAAAAAAGAACCAGATCCTGCTTCCTGCACTCATATTGGGGTTCCCCTGCTCTGTGTGGTCCTGGACAACTGCCCATCTGCCAGCTGAGCTGGGTCAGGCCCTTGTGGGTCCCTGGAAGTGTGCCCACTGCTCTGCTGACCTGTGCAGCAGTTGGGTAGCCCAGGCTTTCCCCAGCTTTGGTCTTAGAATGTGGGGTTCATACTTCACTGCTGGCCCTGTGGTCATGCCAACTCTGGAATGATTTGGGCATAATATTGTATATCTAGTCCTGTGCTTACCAAGGAAGGATGAAGGGTATTTGCTTGTCCAGACACCTGAACCTTCTCCCAGGCACAGGTCACCAGTTTCTCATAGCTGTGAGCAGAATAGTGTAAGGGAGGAAGGGTTTATCTGGCTCATAATTTTGAAGGCATCAGTAAATACCCGTGGCCTGTGGAGCTCAGGTGCTTTTGAGATAAAAATCTTGTTAACTTAGCTGGGTGGGGTCTTGTCCTGAGGGAATTCTTCCCTTTTATCCAGGGTACAGCAGGCCTCTCCTTAATGGTGCTCATATTACCAATGATTACAGTCTCTCTCCTGGCACAAGCCTTGGCTGTAACATTCAGCTTCCTGCTCTTTCTCTTCACACTGTATCTTGTGTTTCTTTCTGCCCAATCTGTTTTTTTCCCACCATAGACCTGCATAACTGCTATCAGTAACATCCATGTTACAGATTCAACATCATGTTCTTTTGAAATTTCCTCTGCCAAAGAAATTAGTATTTCCTTAAATGTCAGCCCCAGGCAAGTTCTCAGGACAAGGGCAGAAAAGTAGCCACATTCTTTGCCCAAGCATCACATAAATGATTTCTAGCCTAGTTACTAAAATTCTTCCCCTCTGAAGCCTCTTGAGGGGGTGTGGTGGCTTGGAGCAATACACTTCATGTTGGGGCGGGGGGTGTTCAGGCAGGTCTTCTGGCCTCGGTTAATCTCCCCTGGCAATGCCTTCAGAGATACATGCAGGACGCTAACCTCTTAGGTATTTCTCCATCTAGTTCAGCTGCCACTCAGGCTGAACTTTCACAGTAAGCCGCCTTATAAGATTTATCCAATCAGACAGCTTGGCATTTAAAAATCTAATCCCTTCCCTGAAAACATCTGGCCACCTTGGTTGCTCATCTTTCGCATGTGGTCTCACTTAGCCAGCATGGGCCTCAATCCCACCATGCCTTCTTAGGCACTTCCCTCTGCAGACTGTGCAGTTCATCAGTCCTAACCACATCTCCATGCAGCATTGGGCAGTGTACTCAGCTCTGTGCCGAGGTCTTGCCTTGTGTGGTGTCATTCTAATCCATTTTCTATTTTCCTATCGCTAATAGCCCTGTTGGGGGCAGGAGCTCGAAACTAAAAAGAAATCTTGTTATGTAGCCCAGGCTAGCCTTCAATCCCACCTGAGCCTTCTAAGGCCAGCACCATGGGCATGAGTCATGGCACCCAGCCCAGGAAGTCTGCTTGGCTTTCTTCTCTGTGCACCTCAGGCTCTCCTTTCAGCCGGCACTCAGGCTGCTCAGAGCCTGGACTGAAGAGCGCTCCCAGCATTAGCTTGTGTCTCCCAGTCTCGAAGACGCAGACACATTTGGAATAAGAAAATCACTTTCTCAGGTAAGCCCAAGAACAGTTGGCTTTCTGTGATGCTTTCCCAAGAAGAAGTGCCCGCTAAAGAGTCTTGTGGCTGTTTAACTGGCATCCCAAACCAAAGATGACACCTCCTCAGCCCCTGCACCATAGTGAAGCCGAGCCTGTCACCAGCTCACACAGCACAGTGCCTAGCACTGGACATGCCTGTCTCCCTACTAATTGCAAAGAATGCTCTAGAAGACTGAGCTGCGGACAGGATGGCTGGTGGGAGTCTCCTCTTCACTGGCCATGTTCCCCTAGCACTCTGTACCTTCCTGGTGGAGGAGGGAGGTAGAGGTGCCCAGGGCCCTGGCAAGGAGTGTCCCATAGGCAACAGTCTGAGAGCCCAGTCCATCTTTCCTGTGTGGCTGCCATCTTTCTGGGTGGTGTCTCCCACCTGAGCGCATGCACGCCAGATGCTAGGAGCACCCCTCCCTCACTCCTGGGACTGCCCTGCCTTAGGCAGGGGGACTTTTCTTCTGAGACTAGCTCTTCTTGTCCTTCTGTCCACTTCTTTTTTTTTTTTAAAAAAAAAAGATTTATTTATTTTTTATGTATACAACATTCCTTCCATGTATACTTGCATGCCAGAAGAGGACACGAAATCTCATTATAGATGGCTGTGAGCCACCATGTGGTTTCTGGGAATTGAACTCAGGACCTCTGGAAGAGCAGTCAGTGCTCTTAACCTCTGAGCCATCTCTCCAGCCCCCTGTTCACTTCTTTACTCTCAAATGTCTCTGTCTGAAGGGAGCACCTGGAGCTGTGCAGAGGCTGGCCAGCAGCCTGTGCTCCGCTAGGGTCTGTACATCTGCCAGATGTTCCCACATGTTCAAGAACAGGAGTTGAAGGACCATTACCTCCATCCCTCAGGGTCAGGCCTGGTGTCTGGGGCAGTTGGCTGGAGCCAGGGCTGCACCTTCACTTTAGGGTCACAGTCTGCTATGGGTTGAAAAGGATCTCCCAGGTGCATGTTTTGGCATGAACCTGAATCTGAGCTTCCAGAAAGGCCAAGGTAGGGAGATTGCAAGTTCAAGGGCATCTCAAAACAAAATAAAACAAAACACACCCCAAACAAAAGAAAACACTCAAAATAACAACCTCAGAAATGGGTACGCAAAGGTCTTGAACCTGTGAAGGTGGCCTTGTTGCCTTGTTGTTGACATAATTAAGTTGAAGTTGTTAGGGAAGATGATACCACTAGTCTTATTACTGATGACAGTTAGACACCAGACGATGAGGCTTGGGCCACACTACCTGTCTGTGGCAGATTCTCCATCTTACAGATACTAACATGCCACTTAAAAACTGGGAATCCCTACCCCAGAGACTCACAGGAGCATGGGTTTCTCACTTGGGGAAGTAAGTCAGCTGGACTCAGCATAGGACCTCAGTGGCTACATGTCACCCTCCCCATCCTCCTCCTTGTAGCTTACTGAGGATTCAGAGAGCCTGGCTGCAGGCTCATGCTGTGAAACCACCCCCTTCTTCAGAGAACTGGAAGAGAGAAGCCACACTCCCTCCTTATGGGCCTAACTCCTCCTCAGAGGCCCTGCCATGCTGCCGTGCTGCCAGTCTCTGGTGCTGGGGCTTGAACTCTCCTCAGAGCCTCCACCATTCTGTTGTCTGTCTGTCCACAGCATTAATGACTCTTCTAATAAATTACTTTTAAGAAAATTATGTTTTTTCTAGACATCTGTTGTTTTCTAATGAGAGAGCAAGAAAGGGTGTGGATGTGGGTGAGCGGGGAGGATGGGAGGATCTGGGAAGAGTTGGAGGAGGGAAACTATAATGAGAATATATTGTATCAGCACTCAAGAGGCAGAGGTAGGTAGATATCACTGAGTTCAAGGCCAGCCTCATCTATATAGTAGGTTCAAGGTCACTCAGGGCTCTGTAGAGAGACCCTGTCTTAAAATATCAAAAAAGAATATATTGTATGAAAGAATTATTTTCAATAAAATATATTTCTTTTATTTTTGGAGATTATAATAACCAATTAGTGTGCTCTTCCTTGGAGAGGATTATTTCTCCAGCATTCCTTGGTTGCCTGTAGTGTCTATGTAGTGCCTTTTAGGGTCCCCCAGAGCCCTAACCTGCAATCCACTTTACCACATCTATTGTTGCTGCCCTACTTCAGCTCATGTCAGGCAGTCAGGTTAGTGAGACTTTACGGGTGAAGCATCTAACATTACTAGCAGACACAATCTCACAGCAAACTCCCTGAGTCTCTTTAGTTTGCAGTACCCATGGAGGCCAGAAGAGGTCATCAGGTCCCCTGGAACTGGTGTTAAAGATGGTTGTGAGCTGCCATGTGGGTACCAAGAACCAAGCCTGGGTCCTCTGCAAGACAATAAACACTCTTAACCTCTGAGCCATCTATGCAGCCCCATGAGTTGGTATTTTCAATCTGTAAGAACTTTTAATTAATTTTTAATTTTATTATGTCCTTCTCAAGCATGGATTCTGTAGATGATGGTATCTTGCTGCAATGTCAGAAAGTTGGGCATGCCTGGTATACTCTCACCCAATTCCACAACCATATTTGCCTCCTTGTGGATGTCCCAAGGACATAGGGATCGTGGGGTGGGGATGTAGCTAAGTGGCAGAGTGTTTGCTCAGTATACACAAGACCCTAAATGTCTATCCCTATCACTGAGATGGGGAGGGAAAATGCCTAGAAATGGGGTTCTGTGAGCCTAGAAGTGCATTCCCATTTGTGGGAGCTGGAGGCTTCCTGCTCCTCGGAGGAGTCGGGACATCAACTATCAAGGATGGCCTCAAGGACCTTCTGGCAAAGTGATCTCAGTGCCTTCTGCTGTGTTCTGGCTGTCAAGGCAGCATGGTGAGGCAGGATGTGACCTGCCAACGCCACTGGTCAGAGAGCTCTGGTGCCCAGCTTTGTCTCTGAGTCAAGACTCCCTCATCAGAAATCCTCAGGGAGAGAGGGAGCGCTTCAGCTTTGGAGGTCTTCCTAGGAATTCCCTAGGAAGCTATGGCCCTGGGAGGTAGCAGTTGGCCAGTGAGGTTCGACACCAGCACACTCAGGCCAGAGCACCAGCAGCCTGCATGTCCTGTCAACATGTGATGGCTCATCTTTAAATGCAACTTGACTCAACCTTGAATCACCCAGACAGTCTTAAAGCATTGTCTTTATCAGCATGATTCTCTTGATCATTAACTGATTTGGGAAGACCCAGTCCATGGTTGGCAGCATCGTTTGCTAGGCTGGGCCCTGATGAAGGAGGAGAAGGCAAGTGAGCAAGCAAGCCTGCATGCATTGCTTTCCCTCCGTTTTCGACTACAGATGGATGTGAGCATCTGCTTTATGTCCCTGCCACTGTGACTTCTCTGCTATGACAGACTGACCTGGAAGTGGGAGCCAGACAAGCCCTTTCTCCTCCAAGCTGCTTTAAGTCAGGGTATTTTTTTTTAATTACAGAAATAGAAGTGAATCTAGAACGCATGCCAACTGCCTCTCCAGGCCCCCACCACGGCCGCAGCTGGGGCAGCTGAAGAGACACGGAGACACCCCCGCCCATTTCCAGACAGCTCCAGCATAGTCAACCAGTGTCTGAGCCCTACTCAGGAGGCATGCTCCCCAAGACTGATCTGGAAACAGGTCCACGAGTCCCAAGATATCATCACATTACACTGCAAGCAGCCTTGGGGATGAGGGCATGGGATGGCTTCTGCCACCAGCTTCCATGCCCAGCTTTAGCTTGGGTTCCCAGGCTCCTTGCTTGGGTGTGGGCAGTCAGGCCTGCCTCTCCTCACATCTCTTTTTTCTGAGCCCACCAGTCCTACAGGGTTCTGGGGAGACAGGAACAGACACAGACACTGAGGGTTTTAGTTCCCTCATGGTCAACAGTTCACAACCCATAGGGGCTGTGATCTGTCAGGTCTGTCAGTTCCAACTGCAGTGGACGGACTATGCTCATCTGGAGCTCCTAAGGTACGGAGCTTCAAGCAGACAGATAGGAACCCAAGTGAGTCTGATAGGAGGCCAAATGACCCCACGGGACCTTCCCCTCACCAAACCTGTGCTGTCCACCTTCCCATCCCACAATGAGGGGGAGCCCAAGATATATAGGGTTGCTTTTTCTGATGTCTGAACAGCTTTGTTGGAAGGGGGTGGATGATCCAATAATTCCAGCCTTACTGGTGACAAAGGCCAGCATGACTGCACAGAGGGTTTCTGGAAGGAGGTAACAAGCTGAAGGAGGAGGGGATAGACTGCTTTCCAGGGCACCGTCAACAGGACCACTAGCTGATACTAAAAAGCAAGCAGTAGCTGGCCTTTCCTGAGACAGGAGCATGACAGAACACAGGCCTCTCCAATGTAGACGGAACTCAGGAGGCACGCTCCCAGATAGCTCACACAACCTCAAGGGGTCCCCAGGTTCCCATCTGCCCTCTTGCAGCGAGTTCAGACTGAGGCTGAAATCCAGCCTGGGGAGATTTACGGCTCCATTTGGCACCCGCGTGCTCCACCTTACCACAAACCATTTAATGAGTGCTCCAGCTCAAGGAAAACAGCAAAAAATTAATCCCCTCTCCAAGGGATGAGACACCTCATTACCGAGGCTCTGATCTGTGGACTTTCATCTTCGAAGGCCATTTGTCACTTTCCCATCAACGCCTGCGCAGTGGAGCTGGCTAGAGACAAGTCACAGGTTACCTAAGGCAGCCACCAGGGTCCATCACTTGGTGTTAATTAGACCCATTGCTGGTGGCCTGGGTATAGGGCTATAGGCCAGTCACCCCGGCAATCTGGGGGGCTAAGGCAGTAACATAAAATCAGCCTTTGTTTTCTAGCAAGATCTGTCTGAGAAACAAAGCAGGGCTGGAGAGGCATCTCAGAAGTTAAGCACTGGCTGCTCTTGCGGAGGAACCATGCTCAGTTTCTAACACCCACATCAGACCACAATCACTTACACTGCAGTATTGAGGCATCTAACACCCACTTCTGGCCTCCAAGGGCACTGCACGAATAGACAAGCAGACACACATATAGATGATCATGCATTCACATATAGACAAGCAGGCACACATATAGATGATCATGCATACACATATAGACAAG
This sequence comes from Ondatra zibethicus, assembly GCA_004026605.1. Lineage (NCBI taxonomy): Eukaryota > Metazoa > Chordata > Mammalia > Rodentia > Cricetidae > Ondatra > Ondatra zibethicus. The sequence goes on from PVIU01000306.1 coordinate 152,606, forward strand.
CAGGCACACATACAGACAAGCAGACACACATATAGATGATCATGCATACACATATAGACAAGCAGGCACATATATAGACAAGCAGGCACACATATAGACGATCATGCACATAGCAAATGTCACATGTGTCCCCATCACCGTGCCACAGGCATCTTGTCACTGTCCCTACAACTCCCTGGCCACAAGTCCTCTCCTTCATCCCACCACGGCTGTTTCCTTCGGGTCTCCTCCCCATTGCCTTTTTCAGAGTTCCATGGTGTTGGAATCATTTTGCACGCCACCTTTCTAGTCTCCCGTCTTTTGCTCAGTCATAGTCTCACTTCCTCTGTCCTCTGTGGCGCCACGGCTCACTTCTCAGTGGCATGCCACTGTCTGGAGGTGTGGTCTGTCCATTCACCTCCTGCAGCACTTGTTGCTTGGATCTGGACAATTCTGAACACAAACTGCTAGATGCACTCAGACGGCTCGGTCTTATTTTTCCAAAGCCATGGCCACCTGTGTGGTGACATCACTGCTGTGACTCAGGTCCTGGTGGCTTCCCTGCCCCATGTGTTCACTGCCAGGCACGGCATGGAAGGGTTCCCTTGCTCGTTCAGATGTACTTCAGCTCCTGTCTAGATGCTTGCCCTGGCCTAGGGTCCATCACCTGGCCTCAGGACCATGCAAATTAGACAAAAGCAAGCAAATATAACATCATATAACAAGTTCCCAAGGAGGGCTCAAACCCAGGTTGCCTATCTAAGAGTCCAAAAGAAGGACCAAGATGAAAAAGAGGTTCCCACAGAATTGTCTTTTCTTCTTTTCGAAAAGATTATCCTCCCTTGCTCTCCCTGTGTGTATGTTGTATGTATGTGTTTGTGCATGCATGTGCATGTAGTGTCTGCGGAGGCCAGAAGAGGGCATCTAATCCCCAGAACTAGAGGTACAGAAGGTTATGAACCACCTGAGGTGTGGATACTGTGACGTCAGGTCTTCTGTAAGAGGAGCAAACACTCTCATTGGCTGAGCTATTTCTCTAACTATTTGCCTTCTACCTCCTGTAGAAGTTTCTAGAACCATGCTTTGGAGAAGCAATGAGGGAAAGAGCTCTGATGAACTAGGAGGCCCTGGAACATGTGTGTGGATGGGGAGCCTGGGGAGGCTGGAGCGGAGTCGGGGGGGGGAAGGTGGCAGTGGGATGTGAAGTACGGTGGGCAGGAGTATGGCAAGGGAGACCTGGCTCTCAGAGACTACTATGCTCCTGAGATTCTTCTCATTAGGAAGGACTCCTCTGGAGCCTGGCCCTATTTGAACAGAAGGCTGTAATCCCTTGAGTCTTAGGAAGCCAGGCACAGGAACACCTATGCGGCTACCTAGCTTTCTGGTGCTCCCAAGGGCAGAAGAGCCCATTCTTGACCCCGTGGCCAGGCTCTCTGCTGCCATCATCCCCAGGGGTGCCGAGCTGGGGTCTGAGTCACTCCTGCTGTTTGAACACGTTCCCCTTCAAAATGACAGCCTTTGGCAAACATATTAAGTAGCAGTTGAGAATAAATGCCACCAGGAGCTCTGATCATCCATCTTTTCAGCATACAAATGCCACCAGGAGCTGGGGGAGGAGGTGAAACTGCAGAGGGGGCCTTAGGCCCACTCTTCCCAGCTGGCACGTGGCGAGGTTCCAGCGGTCCACCCAGGAGGCTTGGCTCTCCTGAGGAGTCTGAAAGAGAGGCGTCCCACTCACACTCGTCCCCAGGCTGCAGGCTCAACGGGACTCACTCACCATCTACCCTCTGGGGCTCATGTGGGAATAGCAGGCTGGGGGCTCATCAACTTGGTGTCACATGAGGGCAATATCTGAAGGGAAGCAATATCCTGAAGGAAAGGCGGAGCCCCCTTCCTTCCAGGATGGAGTCGGTCGGCTAGGGTTCAAACTCCACGTTTGGCACACCTCAGCTGGGCAATCTTAGCCACATTGGGTCCACATTCAGGACTTGAGGTTTTATACCCCTCTTCTTGTTTACCCTCTCCATGTCTTCATCTGTAACACAAGGACAATATCCATGTTTCCCCACCAAAATGCTAGGTATCTGAAGCTATGTAGGGAGGTAGCACTCAGCACACACGTGGGCCCTGACTCTTCTTTGGGGCCGGAGTCTCAGCAGAGCCACGTTCTGCGCTCAGTACCATCTACACTCATGCAACACCAGCTGTGCACGCCCATCCTTTGTGGGGGGTGGACAGAGGGGGACACAACTAGCCCTGGGGGTGACCCAGGCTCAGGTAGAGCCAGGGAAGCAGTGCTGCACAGTGGAAATGGAGACCTGCTCAAGCTCTGCAACCCCCCCCCCCACAGCCCACAGGTAAGCAAGCAAGCCTTATGTTACTCTGTCCACCCAGCCATATCCCTTCCTGTCTCCACCTCCCTAGTGCTGGAATTAAAGATGTGTGACTCCCAAGTACTGGAATTAAAGGTGTGAGCCACCACCACTTGGCCTCTAGTAGCTTAGCCCTGCACTCTGATCTTCTGGAAAGCTTTATCTGTTAAAACACAAACAAAATATCACTACATCAGGGTTTGCATCCAGGTGGGCAAAGCTGGTCCCAGAGTGCACAGTGTTCAGAGCACATGGCACTTTGTGTTCTTGTAGCAATGGCCCTTCTGCGTTCTTCAGGGGGTGTGTGCCACTGTGATTCTCCTAAATGTAAGAAGGTGCCTGCTTTCCATCTACTCTGCACAAATGGTAGAGACTGACTTTGATAAGGAAGGGCTTCAAGACCAAATCCCCTTGTATCTTCCTTCTTTGAGGCTGCATGCAGAATAAAATGTACAGGCTCCTTAGGGAAGCCCATAGGCCCCAAGTCAACTGTAATGTAATACCAGAGCATCAAGTGGCCACCAAGAGAAATTTAAAGATATTTCTATATTATTTCCAAAAACCACAAGCAAGGATAAATCTGAAAAAAGTTAAAAGATTTAGACACCAAACCTAAGAAGGCACTGCTGAGAGAAGCGGAAGAAGCCCCAAGAATGAGAGCACCCCTGTTGACAGAGGTTTCTGTTCTGCCCGGTCCCACAGCCGTTCAGCCCCAAAGAAACACACAGAGGTCTACATTATTTACACACTGGTTGCCTATTAGCTCAGGCTTCTTGTTAATGTTTATATCCTACATAAACCCATAATTCTGGTCTGTGTTAGCTATGTGGCTTGGTACCTTTATCAGTGAGGCATTCTCATCTTGCTTCCTCTGTGTCTGGGTGATGACTGCAGACTGCATTTTTCCTCTTCCCAGAATTTTCCTTTTCTAGTTGCCCTGCTTCTACTTCCTGTCTGGCTACTGGCCAATCAGCGTTTTATTAAAACAATACAATATAAGTGACAGGGTACAAGACCATTGTCCCACAGCACTTCCCTCCCCTCAATGGTGCAGAAGGCAGCTCAAAGCTGTCTCATTACAGTGTGGCTGCCTCCACGTCAGATTATGGAGTAAATATGTTCCCAATCAAAGGGCCACAGGACTTTGGTAAAGAAATGACAGCTCAAATACACACTGAAATGAAAAAAAGTACCAGCTAGACATAGTGAGTCCTTGAAAGAACAGAGCTGAAGGGCTGGCTACCCCAACCCAGTCCAGGACCTGTTACAAGGATGCAATGATCGAGGGTAGGGAGGAGGGAAGGACCTGGAAGAAGTTGGGAGAGGGGAAAACGTGGTTAAAATATATTGTATGGAAGTCTTTCTTTTCAATACAAAAATAAAAATAAAACAACAGAAGGCCAAGGTCATGGGAAAGATACAGCAATCAAGGCTGGCCTGGAGACAGATAGATGGATGGATGGATGGATGGATGGATGGATGGGCAGATGGACAATGGAGGGATGGATGCACAAGAGAACAAAGCAGAGAAGAGAAAGGCATCCTTGTGCACAAGTGTGAGCAAGCCCTGACAAGGTGCACAGTGGGCTTACCTGCAGGATGGACCCGTCCTCACTCCACTGCTACTAATTTTTTTTTTCCAGAGAGGGTGTCTCTGTAGCTTTGGAACCTGTCCTGGAACTCGCTCCATAGACCAGGCTGGCCTTGAACTCACAGAGATTCACCTGCCTCTGCCTCCTGAGTGCTGGAATTAAGTCCACCATGGCCTGGCTTAACTTGCATTTTCTTTTGAGCACCAAGGAGTTCCTACAGCAAACAGCTTCTTGTTATATCCCCACTAATTTTCTTTTTAGTTCTTGTTCATCTTCACACATGTGTGTCATGTGCTCGGTATGCATGCACAAGGAAGCCCAAGGCTGATGTCAGTGTTGAATTTTCTTCTGCCGTTCCACAGAGCTGGCCCCTTTACCACTACAAAATGCTTTTCCCCACTCTGCCCTTTGCTCTGGGATTTACCTTCATGATAATATAGATAAACTTTCACTGGATTCATGTCAGTGTGGTATATATATTTTCACCTTTTGAACATATGTGTGTCTGTATAATCAAAGCGCTTTGAAAACAAGTGTCTAACCTTAAAATTCTGCCTTTTAGTTGGGCTATTTATGTCATTTATGGTTAGCGTAATTACTGATGTGGTTGGATTGAATATTTTTGAGTTGTTGTTTTTTGGGTTTTTTTTTTGTGGGATGCTGAGGATTGAACCTAGGACTTTGTGTACCTTGCTGTGGTCAGAGTGGCCTTGAATTCAGCAACCCCTAGCACCTCAGCCATTTGAGTGCTGGATAAAAACAAAAACAAAAACAAAAAACAGTTCACCAGGGTTGAACCTTTTTTACAACTCTATTTTGTTTCTTCCATCAGCCTTGACTCTAGTTCTGTTATTTTAGCAGCTGGTGTTCATTTCCAACATCCTTGCGTGTGCTCCGCATATAATTAACTGAGGCCCCGCCAGTTCACAGGTGCTCTATATGGGCACAGTCCCTTCTCCTTCAGCTTTTGCTGCTGTATGCATCACCTCCCCACACCACAGTCTCCAAACTGCTTTATCACCCCCGTCTAAAGCCAGATAGTGTGCATGACGTGTGTGCCTGTAATCCCAGCTCCCATGAGGCTGAGACAGGAGTATTGCAAATTTGAGGCTAACTTTATAGTGAGACCCTCATTCGAAAAGCCAGAATAAGTGAATAAATAAATCAGTCTAGTTGCTATTTGAGTAGATTTAAATTTTATGTGTATTACATTTGAGTATTTATTGTGTGTGTGTGTGTGTGTGTGTGTGTGTGTGTGTGTGTGTGTGTAGATGGAAGGTGTTCTCTCCATCTTCCATGTGGGTCCCAGGGATTGAGCTCAGGTAATCAGGCTGCAAGGTAGGTACGTCACCCACTGAGCCACCCCATCTGCCCTGGATAGGTTTAAATAAGCAGAAAATAGTTCCTGTATTTACCCATACAGTGAAGCCTTTCACCCCTGCATGTGTTTCCATGGGCAGTTGTTTCTCGTTACCCAGGAGATGCCTGATGGAGAGGTCTTCTGGGATGAACTGGCAAAGCTCTTGTGTTTGTACCATGACTCTTTATTTTCCTCTCAGAAATGTCATTTTTTTTTCCTTCTGACAATGTAAAGGTGTCTCCCCACTGCCCCCTTCTCATGTCCTTCCTGACCACACATCTGTCCTTGGCCTGATCTTTCTCTTTTGTATATAAGATGCTCTTTAGAAAAATCATTTAATTAGTGTATATGTGTATGCCTGTGTGTGGCTTTGTGCACAAAAGTGCAGTGCCTACAGAGGCCAGAAGAGGGCATAAGATCCTCCCAGAGCTGGGGCTGTGGTTTGGAGCGATTAGAAAGCTGTGTGTTCTGGTGTTTCTGTAGTTTCTCTTCTCTAAAATGTGTCCTGAGTTTGGGGTTCGCGGCTGCTTGAATCTGTGAATTCACAGTTTATTTCACGTTGAGAAAATTTTACATAATTATTTTTTCAACTTTGTCTTCTGTCTTCCTCACCCCAGTTCCTCCTTCCTCAAGACTGCTGGTGTCCTCAGGCTGCCAGGGTCCTGTGGCTCCAATGTTCTTCCAAGGGGGGAGGGTTTGGGGGGAGGGCACAGGAAGTCATCTTCCTCTTCTTCATTTGAGATGGTTCTCTCACACAGCTGCCTCTCCATATCCACTGCTTTTCTTCCACAATGTCTGAACGTCTAGGAAGCCTGGCCTGAGTATTTTTTAAAGAGTTATCTATTTTTATTGAATGTTCACGAAGTGTTTGCCTGGATGTGTGTTATGTATATCCCATGTGTGTGCAGTGCCCATAGAGACCAGAAGAGGGCACTGGATCCCATGGAACTGGAGTACTAGAGGGTTGTGAGCCACCATGGGGGTCCTGCAAACTGAACTTAGTCCTCTGGAAGAGTAGCCAGAGCTCAGCCAGAATTGCTGAGCCATCTCTCTAGTGCCCTCTGTTGGGTATTCTTTACCTCAGACAGTACAGTTACTGTCTCTGGAACTCTGATTTTGGTAAAAACAATAACTTTCAATTATGGAAAAATACACAAAACATTTAAAGATGTATATTTCTCTGGGTTTTCATTTTTTTTTTTGAGTCTCTTAAGACAAGGTCTCACTTTGTAGACTAGGCTAGTCTAGCACTTTCTATGTATATTAGGCTGGCCTGGAACTCACAGAGATCCACCTGCCTCTTATTCTTTTGTTCCAGGATTAAATGCAAGGCCCATCATACCTGGCAACCTTTTCTTTCCATAGCCCAGGCTGTCCTTGATCTTTATACATAGCTAAGGATGGCCTTGAATTAGATGCTGGGGTTACATGTGTGCACTTCCATACAGTTTATGCTGTGCTACATACTAAACCCAGGACTTCGTCTGCTAGGCAAACCTCTACCAGCTGAGCATTTAAATTTTTTTTTTAATTTGAGACAGGGTCTCCCTAACCTATCCCAGCTGGTCTTGAACTTGCAAAGTCCCTGCTTTAGCTTTACCAGTACTTGGGGTTATAGGACTGTGCCACTAGGGCTGACTTTACCTAACCCTTTGGCCACGTGGAACATAGTTACAATGACTATTTCAATGCCTTTCCGCTATCTGTGTGGATAACAGCGACTGTGTACTGTAGTTATCGTGGTGCTGTGGTTAACTGAGCTTGGGTGGACTGTAGTTGCTGTGGTTAACTGAGTCTCTTTCTCTCATGGGCCATGTCTCCTTGCCTCACCTCCTGAGCTGGAACCCCTAAGAGATGTCAGACATTACAGATTTTGTCTTGCTGGCAGCTGACAATATCTGTTCCTTTACAAATACTCTTGAGTTTCTCCTGGGTGCATTTATTTGAAAATGTGTTAGGTGGGGTTAAAATCTCCTTCAGCCACAGGCTGGCCCTCCTTCATGGTTGAGGCCCTCCAAGAACTCCACAAGCTTTAAGCAGTTTGAGGTCTGGTGGAAGGGAGGTACACCGCTCAGTAGTATGTAGGTGGGACAGGGTCTCTCATCTTTTGGGTGACACTTTATCCAGCTTCTAGAAGTTTCTTCTCTCCCATGTACTGATCAGCTGACCCCTGGGGGCTCTGAGTTCTCCTGGGCCCCTTTGGGCACCATGTCTCCCCTGGCTCTCCTCACGCTAAGTGCTTGCTCTGTCTTGTTCTCTCCAGACCCTTAGTGCGCTCTCTCTGTAGCCTCGTTCCCTCCCATGTGTGGGGCCCTCTCCCCACATGTTCCTGCAGCTGGGAGCACACAGAACCCATGCTGGCTTCTTTCTGTATCTCATCCCTCAATGACTGCTGTCCTTTGTCACCTGACAGCCTGTCCGAGATTCCAGCACCTCACCTACCTGCTGAGTGTCTGGATGCTTCAGGGGAATGGTGACTCCTATCTATATCTCTACAAGTAGAAACAGATGCTTCTTAAATAGTTTAATTTTCTTGTTTTGCTTTACTTTGGAGACAGGCTCTCTCTATGTAGCTCTGGCCAGCCTAGAACCACTATGTAAAGTGGGCTGGCCTTGAACTCACAGGGATCCGCCTGCCTCTGCTTCCCCAGTGCTGGGATTAAAGGTGTTTGTCACCAAACCCAGCTTCTTGTTCCCTTAAAGGAAGATTGTGACAGAAGCAAAGAAAGAGGCAAGACTCCGCCCTCCCTGAGGCTTCCCTGGCTGGGTTTGCAGCATCACCCTCAATAAAACAAACCACACTTCCCACCTTTAATGATCTCTGGCGGATGGGGCATGAGCTGCCCCCCTTCCCAGCTGAAGTCACAGTAAGTACTCCACACAGCGAACCGTGAGCCCCTTCAGACCCCAAGGCTAAGGTAGCCGGCACCCTCAGCCCACCTAGGAGGTGGCTCCACCGCCTGATCACCAGATCAGTTCTAGAACACCTGCCTGGCTCAATCTGAGGTTCATTATCATGATGGACAGGCCTGGGTGAGCACTGAGCTTGGAAATTAGCCCCTGCTGCTCCAGAATTCGGGACCCCCTCCTTCCCTCCCTCCCACATAGGCTGGATCCTGCGCTGAGCATCTAGGCCAGCTTACAGACCCTCAATCAGACCCGATCTGTCATATAGTCAACGAGCAATCGATTTAGTCCCCTTCATAACTGCTTAGCCATCTCTTCTCTATTTCCTGTTCCCAGACCTTTGGAGGTGTCGATCTTGAATAATTGATATGAGCAGGAACGCCCTGAGCCCTTGAAGCCCTTCATTAATTACCTGGGCAGGAAGCAGGAGGGCTCTCTGTCAGCCATGCATTTGCCAAACACGATCAGAGAGACCCCCTGCTGGCTTTGATCCATCCCTTGGATACTCAGATATGCTTCCCTCTGGCACAGATGGCAAAATGCTCGAGAATGCTCTCTGTGGCTGCCAGATGCCATCAGCATTGTCAGAGGTAGGTGGCCCTCCACCCTAAGTCAGAAACTCCTGGTTCTAACTGGTGGAAGGATGTCAACAGAGTTTGTGGCATGGGATCTTGCCATGGACTGACAGTGATCCTTTTCCAAGGTCACTGTAGAACTTCTAACTCCTCATCTCTCAGAATGTTGCTGTTTGAAGTCAGGGTCTTTCAGGAGGTTATTATGTTAAAACGAGGTCAGTAGGTTATCCCCTGCCCCTACTGTCTTTGTAAGAGGACACTGGGACACAAACATGCAAATGAGGACATAGGATGGAGATGCATTTACAAACCAAGGAGAGGGACTTTGGGAGGAGCCCAGCCTGCCCCCGAGACCTCCAGCCTCTTGGATGGGGGGGGGTTGGATTCCTGCTGTTGATACTGCCCGGCCTTTGGAGTTCTGCCATAGCTTCAGTGCCCAGAGCTGAAATGGGAGCTGTTTGAAGGGAGGAAATGGCATTTCGATGACCTGGACACTTCAAATGGACTGAGCTGCTCAAGCCGACACAGTGAGGCACAAGGGAGGCACAGCGGAGCTCTGTGAGGTTGGGCTCCTTAGCTGGGACAGTGTGTGAGTGAGAGTGACAGCCCTTGTCTTTCCTCACTGCCATCACCCCCACCCAGGAGGAGCTGCTGAGCCCCTGGACACCTGCCTCCTGCCCATCTCTTCCTAGGTCAGTGCTGTGTTCCCTGCAGAGTGAGGAGCTGTGGAGAAAGCCAGGTGGGTCAGGCATGGTCTGCATGGGCAAAAGGTGTGAAGGAAGCTGGGCAGAGAAACCACCATGCTGAGAAGTCAGTGCTTGCAATAGGGGCAGCCCAAGGCATGATCAGTGCATGGAGTTGGCTCATGGGCTCTGCAGACAGTCAAGGCCACCCACTTGCCTATCCTCCAGCTTCAGCCATGCACCATGAGAGCTGTTCCTTCTTCTTGACTTTGGGGGACAGCAGGAGGATACTGTGAGACCCATCCTATCACAGCCTGGTGCGGGAGAATTGTCTGTATTCTGTCAATCATGATTTAAATAAACACTGATTGGCCATTAGCCAGGATGTATAGGTGGGACAACCAGACAGGAAGTAGAGGTGGAGCAAGGAGAATAGGAGAATTCTGGGAAGCAGGAAGCTCTCTTGGCACTCCTGCTTGGACCACCGAAGAAGCAGGATGTGACCTGACCCGCTGAGAAAGGTACTGAGCCATGTGGCTAACATAGATAAGAATAATGGGTTAAAATAAGCTACAAGAACTAGTACGAAACCTGAGCTAATGGGCCAATCAGTTTATAATCTTATTGAGACCTCTGTGTGATCTTTTCTGGGGCTAAACGGCTGGGGGACTGGGCGGGACATAAATCCCAACAAGCCTGGTCCTCATGCTACAACAGCCGGAGGCCCAAGTGGGCAACAGGGTGCTGTTGACCGTCCATCTACTCCTAAGACAACATAGTCCTGGGTTCTGGGTACTGGGTCCCTTCCTTATAACTGTATGACACAGACTTGATGTGTTGCTGGTTTCCCTGGATCACATGTTCAGTGACCAGGCCTGTTGACCTCTGGCAGAAGACACCTGGCTCCAGGAATGGCATGGCAAGGGTCTCATGTCTGATGGCCTCAGGAACGTTGGGTGGATGTCTTAGTTCCTTAGCTGCTGCTGTGATAAGACACCATGATGAAGCCACTTACAGAAGAGCTCCTTTTGACTTATGGCTTGAGAGTCTGTCATGGTAGCAAGTGGCGGTAGGTGCAGGAGGCTGGGAGTTCACACCCTTCCCCCAAACCAGGAAGCAGAGAGAGTGAACCAAAAGAAAGGTGGGGCTTTAAGCTCTCAAAGCTCACCCCTAGTCCTCTGGCAAGCCTACACCCCCCCTATTAACCCCCCCACAGAGGAGGTAAACACAGACTTAGATTCAAGTGAGGGGAAGATCTTTTCTAATCCTCTGTGCTGGGTGGACAATGGGGCTGACTCAGGGAACCCCAGAGAGGAAGAAAATGGACAGCGGTGGTGCCTGACCAGACTGACTTTCCTTCTGTTCTCCTTCTTTCTCCCTCTGAGAGTCCAAACACTGCCATCTTTCTGGAGGAGGGCCCCAACACCCTAAGCAACCCTTGACACTATGAGCCAACTAACCGCAAGGCGTCACCTGACCCAGCAGGGTGATTAGCACCTTCAGGATAGGGAGGACAGGTGTGGCCATGCAGGCACTAAGCCTGGACCAGAAGGCGTAAGGCAAGGTGGGGCTGGCGGAGAGGGAAGGGTAAGAATTCAAGCCTAGCTAGAGTAGGCACTGGAAAGAGGCTGTGGGGCACTTATCTGTGTCAATAGCCCAGGTAACAGGCTGAAACCTACCTGAAGGAGAGGGGGTTTGGGGCTAGAGCCTCTGGGAAGGGAGTTGGTCACCAGGGTAGAGACCTCCTGACAGGACTGGAGCCTTATGAAAGAGGCTCTGGCCAACTGCCTTGTCCCTTGTCCCCTGTGGGCCCAGCAGAGGTTTCTAGAAATCCATCCGTGTAGATCTCTAGATCCAGAACCCTGAGAAGTAATGTCTGTTGCTCTTTTGGCCCCTGGATTGAGCTCAGATGGAGGGAAGGGAGAAAATGAGGAAAGGAAGAGAGTGAGAGACCAAGAGGGAAAGCCTTCTCTTGGTAAAATCCTACCAACAATTGCCAACACAGATGGGCAGATGCCGACATCAGTAGCCACACGGGAGATGTACATAGCAGCCATGGGGCCAATTTGTCTCTCACCATAATCCAGAGGTATAAGGACTATGAAGGAGAAATGGGGGCCCCTAGTTCTCCACCTTGTGCTGGAGAGTGGGCTTAGGGTGTGTGTGTGTGTGTGTGTGTGTGTGTGTGTGTGTGTGTGTGTGTGTATGTGTGTGTGTGTGTGTGTAGCTGGGCTCAGGGTAGGGGGTAGGGAGGTAGGAATGCAGACGGTGAGACTGCCTGGAAGTAGCTTGGTAAGGCTTCTCTTCAATATGTGATCCTACCACGAGACATCCCCTCCCCACAGTTCCCAAATGGACTATTTCTTTGAAATCAAGTGTCCACATAGGGCAGAAACATCAATATCCACAGAAACTAAAGCATCAGTGAGGGGACAGGTAGACACAGATTGACCACGTTGTTGATGACATCACTCATGGATAGGAAGGGATAGTACTGATATAGGTCTCAGGATGGTGATGTGGAGCTCAGGAAGGCAACTGCCCACGGACGACGATTCCACTTATAAGTCCAGGACGGGCCAAGTGCCTCAAGGCACACATCTGATTTTGCTGCAGCTGAGAGCAGGAGGATGGGAGGTGGGATTGGCCCTCCTCCAGTGCACAAAGGACCATCATCTGTTAGCTTTGTAATTAACCTTGACCTGGTTGGTGCCACATAAATGTTGATGCGCATAAAACTGTATCTGGAAATGGGAGCTATTTACTGTGTGCTGATATGGTGGCTCTATGAAACTCTTGGGAAACCCAATTGCATCCCATCACAGGGCTCCAAGGGACAAGCCACCTTTGTGTGTGTGTGTGTGTGTGTGTGTGTGTGTGTGTGTGTCTGCACGGGTGGGAATAATGACATTCAGTATGGAAGAAGGCTACTGGGACAAAGACAGGATAATGACCTCCCAGACAGCCCTTGCATTGTTGACTGGATCAAGCTTCAAGTTTGGGTGCACAGTGCCTGAGTCACTGTTTCTTGTTGCTGCTCTTTGGGCTGATGAAGGGGCCAGGTGGAGGTGAGGTGAGTTAACTGATCTCTGAGCCCCATATCTGATGGTACTTCAGGAATTGGCCACTTTTATATTCTGAGTCTGTGGTAGTTTGAATACGAATGACCCCCATAAGCTCAAATATTTGAAAGCTTGGTGATCAGGGAGGGGCACTACTTGAGAAGGATTAGGAAATGTGGCCTTGTTGAAGAAAGTGTGTCACTGGGCTGGGCTTTGTGGCTTTAAAGCCCAAGCCAGTCACAGTGTCTCTGGCTCTTCCTGCTGCCTTCAGATCCATATGTAGAACTCTCAGCTACTTCTGCCTGCTTGCTGCCATGCTCCCCACCATGACAATAATGGACTAAACCTCTGAAACTGTAAGCCAGCCCCAATTAAATGCTTTCTTTTATGAGTGGCTGTAGTCATGGTGTCTCTTCACAGAAAAAAAAATGTCAGAACACTGACTCAGACAGTCTATCATGCACTTCCCATTCTGAAGATTCGGGAGCTTGGCTGCCACTCTGGTAACAGTAGGGGACCTAAGTGACAGTGTACCCTGGGTTCCACACTCCCTCCCAGAGGGATATCAAATAGCACAGTGCCTACCCTTCTTGCCCAAAGCTCTACACAAGCCTCTCTCTACTCTACATATCTATTCTATTCCAGTGAATGCCCGCTTTTCTACCCAGGGTTGAGGTCGGATTAGTTAGTGGTGGAGAACTCACTCATTTCTCTGCCTCATTGTGCAGGAAGCTCACAGTGGTCTCTTCCTAACCATCTTGGGTCTGCTCTCAATTTATGCTGGCTGATCAACCTCCAGTGCTGTAGTCCATACCAGGGCAATGTAGGTTTTGGGTTTTCTGTATGGAGTACAGTGCCATCCACTCAGGTTGCCTGGCACAGCATGCTTGAGTGACTGTGGTCTGAATGCCTACCCCAAGTTTGTGTGAAAATATAGCTGTTAAGTTGCCACACACCTGACATTGTGGTACTTGTGAGAGGGAGGCAGGAGGATTGAAAGCTTGAGGCTAGTCAGTGCTACAAAAGCATGACTGTCCCAAAACAATAAAAAAGAAAGCAACTGACACTGTAGCCCCTGGAGAGGGCTCAAACCTGAGATGAACACAGGGTCTGAGCCTCCGCTGCTTTGGCATGTTCTCCTGCCATCCAAGGTCCTAGTGCTCAGAGCAGGAAGTTGCAGTCTGGCAACTTATCAGACTCCTCACCTTCAGAACAGAGAGCCGAATAAATGTTTCTTGCTTATCATTTACTCAAACTGAGATGTTCTATCAGAGTCGTGGAAGGTCGCCTACACACGAGTACTGGAGGGAGGCATCCTGCTGGAGACAAGCAACTGGACGCCAGATTCCTTGTGTCCTTGTGTGGTAGTTTGAATAAGAATGGTCTCAAAGGCCCATATATTTGGATGCTTAGTCATCCGGGAGTGGCACTACTTGGGAAGGATTAGGATGTGTGGCCTTGTTGAAGAAAGTGTGTCACTAGGGGTGGGCTTGGAGGCTTCAAAAGCCCAAGCCAGGCCTAGTGTTGTTCTCTCTGTCTGTGAATCAGGATGTGATATGGGATGTCCTCCTGTATATGTGTTGCTTTTATTGGTTGATGAATAAAGCTATTTCAGCCAATGGCTTAGCAGAGTAAAGCCAGGCAGGAAATCTGAACAGAGATATTGAGAGAGAGTAGGCAGAGTCAGGGAGACACTATGTAGCTGCCAAAGGAGAAAGATGCTGAAAACTTACTGGTAGGCCACAGCCTCATGGTGATACACAGATGAATAGAAATAGGTTCATTTAAGATGTAAGAGCTAGCTAGAAATATGCCTGAGCCATCAGTCAAACAGTACTGTAATTAATACAGTCTTTGTGTGATTGTTTGGGTCTGGGCAGCTGGGAACAAAAGTGCAGTCTCTGTTTACAAGGATGTAGCTTTCAGTTACTGTTCCAGTGCCATGAGCACTGTCATGCTCCCACTGTGCCTCTGCCATGCCCACAACATGTTTCCACATGTCCCTGTCATGCTTCCACCATGCCTCTGCCATGCCCACGACATGTTTCCACATGTCCCTGTCATGCTCCCACTGTGCCTCTGCCATGCCCACAACATGTTTCCACATGTCCCTGTCATGCTCCCACCATGCCTCTGCCATGCCCACGACATGTTTCCACATGTAGCTGCCATGCTCCCACCATGCCTCTGCCATGCCCACGACATGTTTCCACCATGCCCCCACCAAGATGATAATGGACGAATCCAATGAAATTGTAAGCAAGTCACCAATTAAAATTCTTTTATTAGAGTTGCCTTGGTCATGGGGCCTCTTTGCAGCAATAGAATGGTGAGAAAGACATCCTGTATCCCCAAAGTAGAGGCTCCAGTAAGGGGCCTTGGATACAAGAAACAGGCTGGCAGGCAGGATGCCTACCTCTGCCCTATCTTTTATAGTACAGTTTTTGGCTTATTATCGCCTTTTCATTCTTTCATTTATCAATTATTCTTGGCACTGATAAGGAATTTATGTGGCCGCTTCCCTCTGCCCTTTGGAGACAAGGTCTCACTATGTAGCTCTAGCAGGCATAGAACTCATTATGTACACCAGCAGACTTCAAACTCATGGAGACCCTCATGCCTCTGCCTCTTGAGTGCTGGGATTAAAGGTGTGCACTACCACACCCAGCAAGTGGCTATCCTTTTTGCCCACAAGGATCGTCTAGGATGAAGGCCTGCACCTTTCCCATGATGGTTAATATGTCTGTCAATGTGGTGGAATTTAAAATCACCATGGAAACAAACCACGGGGCAAATCTGTAAGAAGTTTCTAGACTGGGCTGGTGGAGGAGGGAAGACCTACCCTGAATTATAATTCCATGAGTTGGGACCCAGGGTAAATGAAAGAGAAAGCAAGTTGAGCACCAACACCATCTCCCTCTGCTTCCTGTATGACCAGCTGCCTCCCACTATTGCTGCCATGCCTTCCCCACCGTGATGAACTGGACCCTCAGAAGGCAAGGCTGGCATGGCACTTCAACAGCTGGTCACTCCACATCCACACTCAAGAGCAGAGAGAAATGAACGCACAAATGCTCGCATGCTTGCTTGTTCCGAGTGTCATCAAAGTCAGAACGAGGTATATGGAGTGTTAGATGGGGTTAGAAATCTGGGAAATAAACTTGGGAGTCTGAGTGCTGGCTTCTGGGTTGGCTTCATCCATAGCCTCAAAGTCTTTACCTTAGTTGGTATCAGTGATGTAGCTGGGAACAGAGACGATGGGGACAGAGGTGACTGGGGCACTCGACCTGTTACAGAGGCCTAGTAAGGATCCTACTCATGAGGGAGGGGTGGCAGGTGGGACCCTGTGCCTCAGGCTGGGCATCAGTGTCAGCAGGAAGTATAGGACTGGAGCCAGGGGACCATATTAGCATCTATGCCCCACCAGCTGGAATAGGGGCTAGGATCTTTGTTCCCTTGCTTAAAGTAGAGGATAGTCAAGGTTACTGTGCAGCTCCAAAGAAGTCTCCAGAACAAGCTTTTGCCCTCTCCTCAGGCCTCATTTTCTTGTCAGTGGTGTCATCCACTTGGGAGGATTTGGGGTGATAGATCGGTGGGTGCTGAGGCCCAAGCCAAGGGCCCAGGGAATATGGTACC
Organism: Ondatra zibethicus; assembly: GCA_004026605.1. Lineage (NCBI taxonomy): Eukaryota > Metazoa > Chordata > Mammalia > Rodentia > Cricetidae > Ondatra > Ondatra zibethicus. Next base: position 168,772 of record PVIU01000306.1, read on the forward strand.
TGGCTATAAATGAAGCACCCATGAAGGTAGGAAGGATGACAGTCACCTTTACTCAGGTCCCTGGACAGCTTCAGATACCATGGAGACTTGAAAATGCTTTCGTCTTTTACCTGTCATCCTGAGGCTTCCTCTCTGGGGAGCAGTTTGGGTGGTAAACCTCAAGCCTGCAGGCCACCTGGCTGTGCCCTAGCCTTGCATCACAAGGGTACAGCCTCTTCTATCTGCAGACTGGGAAAGCAAGGAGCCCAGACACCCCCTGAGGGGATTTGTAATCCCCAGTCAATGGAGGAAGGAAGAGTGACTCAGAACCCACTCTGGGACACCTAGCAAGGGGTGCTGATGTCAGAACCTGAGCTCCAGCTAGGTGGGTTGTCAGCTCAAAGATTCATGGCCACCAGGAATGATGCAGACCCCAGAGACAGAGCGTACCTGGATATGCCTATCTGGGGGTGAGCAACTCCATGGTTCATATCCCTCTGGAAGGCTGTGGGAGACAGTCCTCTGCAAGCTGTGAGTGGGCCAGGTCTGACCCAGACCCTGGGCAAACCACCAAAGCTCAAAGGAGTTACAAGTCTCTGGGTGATTTCCACTCAGGGTTATCTAACCTTTCAGCTTCTCTGGACCACATCAGGAAAGGTGTAGAGAAAAAATAAGGATACAGAAGAATAAAGAAAGAGTCAGAAGGAAACCATCAAGAGAGTGTGTGTGTCTTTTCCCTTACTCCTTCAGATAAAAAAGTCTGAGTTCATGGACTCCAGAAGGAAACCATCAAGAGAGTGTGTGTGTCTTTTCCCTTACTCCTTCAGATAAAAAAGCCTGAGTTCATGGACTCCGCGGATCCCCACTGAGCTTTGCGCTGCTGGAGGCTGAGCCTCACTGCAGAGGTAGAAGTTCACCCCAAAGAGCCACAGGAACAAATCATGAAGAATTCTCAGTGTTTTAAGTAAGTTCACAATTTTGTGTTGGGACTCACATTCATAGCTATCCTGGGTGGCCTGTGGCCTGTGGGCTGCGGGTTGGACACAGAGTTGCCACTTTGACCCATAAAAGAGTGTTACAAGCCTCAGGCTAGTGTTTAGAGTTAATCCACGGACCACACAAGTCCCCCCTAGGGCTGGGGAAGGCTAGTGTGCTGGTTCTTTGTCAACCTGATACAAGCTAGGGCTTCTGTGAAGAGGGAACCACAAATGAGAGAATGTCTTTATCAGATTGGCCTGTGGACAAGTGGCAGCCGCTTTATTATTATTATTATTATTATTATTATTATTATTATTATTATTATTATTATTATTGATGTAGGAGAACCCAGCTACCTTAGGGTGGTGCCACCCCTGGTTAGGTGGTCCTGGGTTCTATTAAAAAAGGCAGACTGAGCAAGCCATGAGAAATAAGCCAGGAAGCAATGTTTCTCCAAGGCTTCTGCTTGAGTTCTTGCCCTGCCTTTCCTCCACAATGGAGTGAGTGGAAGCTGTTAGCAGAAATGAACCCTTCCCTTTCCAAGCTGCTTTTGCTCATGGTGTTTATCATAGCAATATAAAGCAAACTCAGACAAGGAGGAAATGGGCCTTCCCTGGGTTTTGGGACTGGACCAACTCTGCTACACTTTGCCTTTAGTCCACGGAACCAGTCACTTTCCAGGAACACAAAATTATTACGTGTGTGGTGTTCATCAGTAGCGTGGGTGCTGATGGGACCAAGGCCTGGTGCTGAGGCATGGCATGACCCTACTATGTGCATTTTGCCATTGAATCCTTTACAAATGAGGTGCTGGGTAAAGGTTCAGTCCTGTACAGTGAACGGTCCAGGTGCCCAGGGGACACTAGGAAGTATCTATGAACACTCCTCAATGCTGCAGCTCTTGTCAGTGGCCCGCGCATGGGCTGGGGGCCTGAGCACAGGTGTCATGGCCGCCTTCCAGACAGTCTGGGTTCTATGTGGGTGGTGAGAGGTATCAAGGGTGGCTCATGAAGCAAGACGTTAGACAGGTTTTCTGCCACGGACCAAGGACAGCACTGGGTGATGTCTTAGCTGGATCTTTCAAAACTGCCTCCTCTTCTTCAGGCCTGAAGTCATTTTCAGCCTTGGCATAACCAGGATTTTTTTTGCTATTGTGGTGGTTACTGAAGCCCTACTCTGTCACTCTAGGGCTGGGTTGGGGGATATATAGGGCCAACACCTCAGTGCATAGGCCATGTCTTTCTGCCAGTGTGGGATCTGAAGCCTTAGCTTCAGAGGTTAGCCAAGCTGGCAGGTATTGGCAGCTTCCAGAAGTATTAAGAGACTATCTTTCCTTCCCTGGCCTCGGGGACTCTGACAGTAGCCTGAGAGTATCCACCCAGTGCCAGGCCAGGGGAAGCCTTTGGGAGAAAGCTTAGGCTGAGAAGGCAAGTAGATACTACAAAGAGAGGCTGTCTCAGGGATGCGTCAAGGGCCAAGACGTAACACCAATACCCGCAGGGCCAGACTCCTAGGGTGCTGAGCAGGGGTGCCAGGAGCTTGAGACTCGGTGTCAATTAAGGGTGGACACTGTCAGTCCATGAAGCCCACGCTCAGCAGGGGTGAGCCCCAGTTGCCCAGCAGAAACGTCTAGAGTACTCTGGAGTCCTCTTTGCTTTCTTTGACTTCAGACCATCTGCTGACCAGCCCAGTTCCCACCTTTGCTATAGACCTGAAGTCCATGTGCCCTGTGGCCTGCTGCTAGGAACCTCTTATAGACTCCAAGGCTGTTCCCATGATCTATGGTCAGCTCCCAACCCAGTAGCCAAAATAATCTTGGCAAATGGAAGGTCTCACCTACCATACAATGCTGTGTGTGATTCAGAGAGATGGCCACCACCGCACAGTGCCTGGGGTCGCAGTGACCTGGCCAGGCCACACCTCTTATCTCCCTACCTGCAGTTCACAGGCTCAGCCCAGCCATAAGCTACAATTGCTTTCCTCACTCTCCAAAAAAGCCTCAGCATCCTCTCTCTCCTCCTCTGCAGCAGCCCTGAGGTCTCATTGGCCCCTGTGTGGACTCTGTATCCACTTCTGTGTTCCCTGATGATCATACCTTCTACAGTGCCTTCATCCTCTGTGCATAACCCAGACTGCCATGGATTGGCTTTGGTTCTGACTCGGGTCTGTCTGCTCACCAGAAGGGAGAATGACCCTGTGCAGGAGGCTAGAGGATTTCCGGGGGCCTCGCCTCATGGTGTATGGCTCCTGGCCAACACTGGGTATAGGAGGCCTGTAGTCCTTGTGCTCACGGATAAGCACTAGGGAAACGGGGAATGTTAAACACACAGGTTACCTCTTCAATGAGAGAGATGTATAGCCTGTTTTCTACCCAGAAGCCTGGGAAGGAAGGTGGTTAATAGTCTGTGACCTGTGCCATCTGTATGGTCAAGACTGGAGACCACACTGGCTCCCTCAGATTCGCACTTGAGCCTGCTTATCTCAGTTAGTCCATAGCGCTATCCTCTCTCAGAACCTTATCTTGACTTTGCTTACGTTGAGCCTTATTTCCCAGTAAATCTATGGAACCTATCTCTATGAAAGAGGCTGCATGTACTTTACAGAGTTTCGATGTAATCAGTCTTAAACTTTGTTGCATCACCAGGAAATTTTTTTTTTCCAAATTGTGCTGTGCTTAAATACACTGTGGTAGTTTGAATGAAAATGGCCTCCATAGGTCCATAGGAAGAGGCACTATTAGGAGGCATGGCCTTGTTGGAGTAGGTGTGGTCTTGTATATCACTGGAGGAAGTAGTATATCACTGGGATGGGCTTTGAAGTTTCAGACACTCAAACCAGGCCCAGTGCCACTCTCTCTTCCTGCTGTCTGTGGATCCAGAGGAAGACTCTCAGCTACATTTCCAGCACTGTATCTGCCTGAATGCTGCCATGCTTCCTGCCATGATGATAATGGACTGAACCTCTGAAACTGTTAGCTATCCCCAAGTAAATGTTTTCCTTTCTAAGAGTTTCTATGCTCATAGTGTCTCTTCACAGCAACAGAAACCCTAACTAAGACATTATGCCTACAACAAACTTTCCGGTGTCAGACTCTTGAAGTCTGAACCCACACCAGCTACTGACAGTGTTGAACTGGACTTCCTTCTTGCCTCTTGTGGAATGGCACTGATGGCTGTGATGTTTGCAGAGGTCCCCACAACTGGGTGTATCTATCTTTTTGTTCCCATACCTCAGGCCTGAGCTCACCACTGCTGACCCTCAAAGTGCCCCAACAAGAATGTACACATGTCCATACAGGTCATTTTTGGTTGTTAGACATTTTGAGGATACTGGTCACACTTATTTCTGTGACTGAAGTCGGGCGTGACTTCTGTTCAGGGAGTGGCCTGTCTGCCTCTGATCTCTAACAGCTCTTGCTATCTGAGACTCTAACTTGGCAACCTTGTATATGAATGTGAAACCCAGCACATGAAGGGCTGCACAGCACGGTGAGGCATTCATGCAATGGCTCCATTGTCTACTGCGTTGTTCTGCCTCGAAAGGTCTTGGCTCAAGGATGTCCTGGAGGAGGGTGTGCTATTCCACCAACCCATGCCTTCGTTCCCCACACAAGCAGTAGCGGCTGCCCTGCCTGCTGGTGTTCACACTATTCCAGTCAGCACCTCAGAGGGAATGAGAGGGAAACTGCTGACAGATGCTGAGGAAGGGGAAGCCCTTGGGAAGGGCTGGGCCATCACTCCTGACTCTGCCAGTGAGGAACACTTACATTAGGGATCCAGGGATCCAGGCATGTGAGGCATGGTGGCTGATCTTGGCCATGCAGATGCCTTGAAATACACTAGGTTAAGTAAGGCTCCTGATTCTAGGGATGAGAACACGAGAGTGTGGGCGGAGCCCAAAGAGATTTCCCTCTCCCCAATCCTGCATAGGCTGAAAGGCTGTGACATCAGGTTCTTTCCTAGTGACAGGCAGGCTGGGAGTTCAAAGTAGCATCCAGAGCCAGGTGCACTTCCCAGTTCACAGCATGAACAGAAGGATGAGAAACCGAAGTGCATCCTTCATTGACAACTGTCTCCCTTTTGGTCCTGGACAGGCCTCCCAGAATTCATAGTCAGAGGCCCCAGTCATGAGGCGAGTGTAGGAACCCAAATAAGGAGCCAAAGGAGCTGTGAGAAGGACAGACCCCAGCCGAAAGACTGGATAGCTGTTGTCAGGTCATTAATACGTGCATGTACACATGTATCCACCCACCCATCCATCCATCCATCCATCCATCCATGTGTATATGCATGTATGTACCTCTTCACCCACTAATTCATTCATCCATTCATTCATGAATGCATTAATTTATTCATGTACCCAATCATTCATGCATGCACAAATGTGATCATCTACCCACCTGTGAATTTATCCGTGAATTGACCTATCCATTCATTCACACATTCATTTACTCATTCATATATCCATCCATGCATGTATCTATCCATTTGTCTATCTCTGTCTGTCTGGTTTAGTTAGGGTTTCTATTGCTGCGATGAGACACACCATGACCAAAAAGCAAGTTGGGGAGGAAATACACCTCAGCATTGCTGTTCATCACTGAAGGAAATTAGGACAGGAACTCAAACAGGGCAGGATCCTAGAGGCAGGAGCTGATGCAGAGGCCATGGAGGGGAACTGTTTACTGGCTTCCTTCCCATGGCTTGCTCAGCCTGCTTTCTTATAGAACCCAGGCAGGATCAGCAGCCCAGGGATGGCACCACTCGCCATGGGCTGGGTCCTCCCTCACCGATCGCTAAATGAGAAAATGCCTTACTGCTGGATCTCATGGAGGCAATTCCTCAACTGAGGCACCTTCCTCTCTGAAGTCTCTAGCTTTTGTTAAGTTGACACATAAAATCAGCCAGTACTCACTCTATCCCTGTCTGTCTGTCTAATCTATGCACTCATTCTCCGTCCATTCATTCTTTCATGCACTCATTCACTTAACCACCCACCCATTCATTTGTTTGCACATCCATCCATCCACCCACCCACCCACCCACCCACCCACCTACCTATGTACTTCTTTATGAATCCATATATGCATCTGTTAACCCATGAAGTCATCATTCATTTATTCATTCATTCACTCATTCATGCATGCATGTATTCATCTATCCAGTTATTTATAAATGCACACATCCATGCATCCATGTATTCATGTATGCAAACATTCAATAGGCACACCTCATTTTCTGTTCCAGGTTGCAGTGGTACAGCAATGAGTGACACATTCATGGGGGGTAGGGTCCACAGAATTGTGTACAGCCCAGCTCTCCAGGCACTGACTTTCTTATAGTTTTCAAATTCTGGAGACTTCCCTGATCTAAGTGTCCTGCCTATAGCTGCTTTGCAGTAGCCACTAGCCACTGGGCAAAGCTGAGCCACAGAGACTGTCTTATAATTGTCAGCCCAAGGCTGCAGCCACACCCCAGCCTCCCTATGTGGTTCTGGTTGTGTCCACAGCTCTGACACGCAGGGCCACACCTAGTATCTTGCTGTCAGAGGGTCAAAACCAGGCACGGAAGGCCAGATACCTGTGATGCTGACCTTCTGACTTCCTCATCCTCAGGGATATGTTGTGGTCATGTGACACAGCAAGCCTGGAAAGTAAGCTCAAGGCCAGGAGCCCTCTGTACCCTCAGAGAGCTGGTCCCTCAACCAGCAAACTTGATGCAAGACAGAGTTAAACTGCAGAACAGACCCAAAGAATCCCAATCAGGGAGGCCAGCACTTTGTCCCTGACCGTGCCTGAGAGGTGACTTGGGCAACTGTCTAAGCTGAAGAAGAGCAGAAGTCATGCCAATCAGTCAGGAACACCGTAGCTCACAATTAAACAACAGCTCTGAGCTAGGACTGATCACAGGGGTGGCTGAGAAAGCACAGTGCAGAGGGCCTTTTTCCTTCTGCTTCCACATTGTCTGGGAAGGCTGTCCGTCCCCCATGCTCAGCTTTAACCAGAAACACTCTGCGTCAGTTGCCTGACTCATGGAATGACTGTTTGCTCAAAAATTAAAGGAAAATTCTTGAAAATGGTAATCACTCTGGCTCTCCTTTTAATAATGCCCAATGCAGATTAACAGATAATCAAGATGCGGCGTACCCGTACAGTGATCTATTTACTACTCAACCAAGGAAAGGAACGGAGTCCTTGTCTACACTCTAGGAACGGATGGCGCTCTACGGTCATGAGTAATGGAGGACACCAGATGTGAAACGAGATGTCTGAGACGAGAAAGTCCACAGAGACAGCTGCACAGTGCTGCCAGGTCGGGGGGGCGGGGATGTGGAGGAGCGGGGATGCAGCATGGTGGGTTCAGGGAGTCACCTCACATGTGTGTGAGAGAATGTTTTGGAAACAGATAAACGGATAGTCAAACAACAGCACAAGGGTACCTAAACTGCACATTTTAAATGCAAGTTTCTGGACACCTGTAACCCCAGTATATGTCTGCAAAACTGAGGCAGGAGGATACTAAGTTTGAGGCTGGCCTAGGTTACCTTGGCCACCCAAAAGGGCTTCACTTTTAGCTTGGAGATGTTTTAACATAAACTTGAACAAACTACAGGACAGAGGAGGCCTGGGGTCCCCCAGAGCAGACAGAGGACCTAGGAAGAGGAGAGGTCGGGCCCTCCACTTACCACCACTCTGGTATCTGTGGTCAGCTGCTGCTTCTTCTCACCCATTCAGCCACCGGGTCATCCAGATGCCACTTCCTTGCCATGGTACAGAGGATCCATGATGCCTCCTGATCAGCCTCAGGAATGAGGGTGACCTAAAGGACCACCCCAGGAAGCCTTGTGCCAGCTCTCCTGCATGTATCCTGCAGCCAGCTGTCTGCCTGCATCTGTTAAAAATACCAGCGCCATCTGTGGCAACTTGTAATTTAATAAATGCATTTATAAGATGGTGGGGGTTTAAGCCGGGTGGTGGTGGCACATGCCTTTAATCCCAGTACTCGAGAGGCAGAGGCAGGTGAATCTTTGTGAGTTCGAGGCCAACGTGGTCTACAAGAACTAGTTCCAGGAAGCTCCAAAGCAACAGAGAAACCCTGTCTCAAAAAACCAAAAGAAAAAAAAAAGAAAAGAAAAAAAGACCATGGCTTGTTCTGAAGACAAGCTTGTATCTCTGAGATGCTGGTTTTGAGTCCTGTATATTTCAGTCTGAGACAATGCACCCTGCAAACCCACACAGATCCCTGCAGAGGGTCTGTCCAGGTAGGTGGGGCTTCCTGTTCTGTGGATGGCGTCAATATTAGTTTTGTATCTACTGCAGACTCACAGTGGAGCCTGCACCGGAAGCAGCAAAGATGCTTCCATGTTGCACTGGGGCTCCTACCACCCCACACAAGGGCCTACCTGACACACACCCAGAGAGACGCCAGTGATGGGGCCAGGAGTCAAAGAGTGCCGACGATGCTGGGGGTTCGTCATAAGCAGGAAGAGCGAGGCAGGACCTCCCACTGGAGCCTGTGGAGTATCCAACCCTGTGACTCTGAACTTCAGGCCTACAGAACTATGAAGGAGAAGCTAGGAAGATGGTTCAGTTCATTAAGTGCTTGCCTCACGAGCAAGAAGATCTGAGTTCAGTTCTCATCACCCATGTACAAAGTCAGGCCATGCTGCACACCTATAATCCCTGCACTGAGTGGGTGAGACAAATGGATCTCTGGGACCCATGGACCGGCAGCCTAGCGGAACGAATGAGCACCAGGTTTGGTAAGAGACCCGTTCTCAAAAATAGGATGGAGAGAAGTAGACGGAGACACCCGACACTGACCCCTGTTCTCCACACACGCGCACATATATGAACATTCACACACAGACTGGAAACACATCCAACCTCCGAGCAAGACTTCCACGCCAGCCCTTGTCATGGTGGCGCCTCTGGCACATGACAGTATGTCTTCAGGGGGCTTGAGGGGTGCCTAGCAGAACCCCAGCATTTCCTCAGGCTGAACAACTTCCTTGTCTCATTTCCTGAAGGCAGACCCAGTATGGAGGGGTGATGTGGACTCTCCTGGCTGTCAGGTCAGTCCCAGAAGGAACATCCTGTCACAGGAGGGTGTGGCCCAGGTACTTCTGATAGTGATGCGGGGGCAAAGAGAGGGGCCATGGAACCCCTTGTCCATGGGGGCCCTGGGTACTCAGATCTACAGACTTGGTCTTAAGTCTTGGTCTAGGACTCCAAGAACACAGCGTGGGGACAGATGGCCCAGTAGGCCAGGTACAGGATATGGAATGTGGTCAGCCGTGGCCACATCCCCTTCATATTTCCCATTGCAGGAGAAATGACAGCACACTCACCCGAGCCTCAGCAGAGCTCATTTTGCTGCAGACATGCCCAACCTGTGTGCGCATGGCTGAGGACAGCTATGAACATGGCCCAACACAAAATTAGAAATTTACTTAAGACATCACATAAAGTTTATTTCACAATGTGTGTGTGTGTGTATGTGTGTGTGTTAATTTGATTGCATGGTTCTTAAGAGTGATGTAATGTCCATGGCCTGTTGTAGTGCCAAGGATGGTGCCTGGAGTTGGACCCTCCCCCAGTGTGGGGATTCAGTGTCTCCCAGAAGAGGAAGTGAGGTCAGTGATTGGTGAGAATGGAGATAGCACATGGCTGAGGTCTAGCCTGGGATGAAGCTCATCTTCCCAGGATGTGCACTCTAGCTGTGGCCTGGTGACACAGGCAGTGGCTGGATTCTCAAGGCAGGGAAAGGGGCTCAGTCAACGTGTTAGATTAGAAGATTGGCTGTCGGTACCACAGTGATGGGCCAGTGGAATACCAATTAATGGTATTAATCAGGCATGTGCTCTTCTCAAATGATAAAAACAAGCACTAGAGGAAACTTAATGTCTCTAGCCAAGGCAATGAAGGGCACCGTTGTCAACCCAGCACTCAGAGGTCAGAGGTCATCCTCAGCCTTATAGTGAGTGGGAGGCTAGCCTGGGCTACATGAGACCCTGCCTCAAACAAACAAAACTAAAAATCTATTTTCAATTTAAGCAGAAACATCTCTGCACACTAGAAAAAGAAGATTCAAGTTTACAGAAATTTGGAAATCAAATCTTAAGGTCAGGAACACAAGGACCCCATCCTTTCCACTTCCCTACCCAGCAGGCAGAGAGAGGAAAGAGAGGACAATAAAAGGCACAAGCGACACATAAAATAGGAGAGTTAACTGGAGGATTCAGCAAGGTGAGGGTAGAAACCAGAACTGATACTCCACGGCCAGCCGCTTCTAGATATTTCAGCGAAAGCCGGCAACAGCGAGTTCAAAAAAGATCCATGAAGTGACAGTAGCTAATATCCTAAGGAATGAATAAAAATAAAACTATAAAATAATAATAATAATAATAAATACTGTGCGGGCTCCAGGTGGGCACGATCACAAGGAAGACATTAAAGAAGGCTGGAATGGAGAAATTCACCTGATCCTGGTTCAGCGGGCACCGTAAGGAAGACATTAATTTCCCTGGGGTCAGTGTGGGTGCAGTGAAGACCCTGACAGAGTTGCCGCCGCCGCCACCACTGCTGCTGTGTTTTAGAGTAAGCTGATAAAGTGAATTCTAAAACACACATGGAAGAGCGAAGAGCTAAGGGGCAGTGGAATACTGAAGGGGACACAGTGGGTGGGCAGGGGAGAAATGGCCAGATGCCTCAAAGGTGGGGCACTGGCTTATGGACCCACACACAGCATGTGGACACAGCCACCACCGAGTGGGGGCAGGGGCTCTAAGGAAGGCGAGTGTGATGGGATTGGAGTCACTTGTGAGGTACATGTGAGCATGTTGGCAAGGATATTTCCAGAGAGGATTAATGGGGAAAGACCCTCTATAGAGAGGGCATCATCCCATGAACTTGGCCCGTGAATAAAGAGGGGAGAGTGAGCTGGGCTCACTCTCCTGCAGCCGCGCCTTCCCGCCATGATGGACTATGCCCTCAAAGTGTGAGCCAAATGAACTCTTCTCCTCTTAAGTTGCTTTTTACTACTAATACAATGTGATACTCACAAATGTCACAGAAGACCGTGTTAGCTACAGCAGAAGAAGTGAGCCTGGCTCCTGGCCTAGGAGCACACATAGGAAACAAATCCTTTGACACTAGCAAAAGGCAAGCATAAGAAATTTCTGGAAAATAAGTAGCCCTGAGACCTCATGATATGGAAGAAAGTCTCAGAGGAAGCCAGCAGTCACATGACTGGAAGCGGGGCTTGGCAAGAAAGAATTTTTTCTCACTAAATGAGAAACAACTGTCATCAAAGAGTGGAGACACAAACTGGGGATTAATAAGCAGAATACACAAAGAACACAAAGTCAAGTAAGAGAACAACACATAGAAAACTGGGGAAACGCAAGAGTCTTTCACAGGAGAAAAAAGGGATGCACAGTCCAGAAACAAGAAAAATCCTGGGCTCTGTGGTGCACACTGGTAACCCTAGCACTCAGAAGGCTGAGGCAGGAGGATTGAAAGTTCTGGGTCAGTTTGAGCTGACTAGAGAGAGCCCGTTCCCCCTAAAAGCAAGGGCCAGGGTGTAGGTCAGCACTAGAATATTTGTTCAGCATGTGCCAGGCCCTGGGTCCACCCTTAGCTCTGAAAAACAAAGAAACAGAAAAGATACTCCAGTCTGCTATAGTCAGGAAATGCAAATCAAGAATCAAGACGCCTTTGAAATCCCGTGAAAACTTCTCTATAGCAAGAACTTTCTGCGTTGGGAGAATTGCCACCCAGGACTCTGGAGTGCCACCATGGAAAGTCACTTGCCACCATCTGGCCAAACTGAACACTTGGCTCCTGTGGACTATCACCTGTTCTGTGGCCACTGGTGATGTCAGGAGGTACACACTGCAAGCTTGTCTGGTCAGTCACAAAACTGGGGACCCACACAGCGCTACACCCCGACTTCCTACCTGGACCAAGCTCTGGAAACAAAGGGTGTTTCCCTTCTATGTCAACGAATGAACTGAGACCGCGGTGGACATCAGTGCCTGATTTTTTTCCTTGCTCCACCTAATCGTCCTGTGTTTCCAGGTAAGAAAAACAAACAAAAAAAATGTGTTTAGACCTATGGTGTTACCTGGCTGGGGCTTTATGTACACACCCAGCAAGATACACTTTGCGGTGTAAACATTACATTTTCAAATGTGAGCATGAATGTGTGTGTGTGCATGTGTGTATGGGTAGGTGAGAGGTCAGCTTCAGGTACTGGCCCTCAGGCATCTACCACTTTGGATTTTGCCACAAGCCTCTCATTGTCCTGGAACTCACAGATTCAGCTAGACTGCCTAGAATTCTCCTGTCTCTCCCTCCCCAATGCTAAGCCACTTACAAAGTTAATTATTTTTATTCACACACACACCACACACACACCACACACACATCACACAAAAAGGGTGTTGGATACCATTTGGAACTGGAGTTATAGAAGTTGTGAGCCACCATGTGCATGTGCATGCTGAGAACTGAACCCAGGTCCTCTGAGCCATCTCTCCAGCCCCAAGTCTGGCTGCCTTACATGGGGACTGACACAGGTACCCATGTTTATGTGACAAGCATGTTACCCACTGAACTGTCCCCTTAGCCCCGAACATGGAATTTTGTGATATAATGTGTGTGTGTGTGCTTCACTCTTGTTTCGTAAGGTCCCTGGGCCCTGGGCTCTGGGTGAGGGACTCAGGACCTGTGTTGTCCTTTGCCGAGCCTGGAACTGTGGAACAGTCCTGCTCTCAGAGGCTCCCAGGACGTCTGAGTCCGTCTGTGAGAGCTAGCATGGCCAAACTCAGGAGAGGAAGCTGACAGAGCATTCAGGGGCCTCTGCTGGTGGCAGATCCCAGGGACAGCCCTGGAGAGGCAGAGGCCCCTCACCGCAGGTGCCAGCTGTCCTAACTGTGTCCCTTAACTGCCCTTGACTGCCAGTTCCTCTCAGGTGCCTCTAGGACAGGGGCATAAGTCATCATCCAGGCCGGGACAGTGAGTGCCTGGAGTCCAGGCCACAGGTACCATGCTGGGCAAGGGCCAGGAGGGGCTGTGACATTGTCACAAGACCCTCCCTACAGTTGCCTCTCCTGTCCCCTCCCCACTTTCTCCATGCAGCAGCCCACCCCCCGGGGCACAGAAATGGGTCCTGATTCCCCTCACCTTCCTTGAACCTGGCCAGTGGCTTGTGCGTAGCTGTGATGACCATCAGACAGGTCACCTACCTGTGTGAAACTCTGGTTGGGACAAAGCCTGGGGCCTTCTGAAGCCCTCTCCTCCCTGGCAGCAGCTCATCTGGCCGTGCCTGTCTCGTGTCCTGCTCATCCCTCACACAGGTCATCGTCCTCTGAAGCCCTCTAGGATCACACAGGGTCCCCAGCACCACCACCTGTCAGCTACCATTCACGCTCTGCCTCCTTGGACAGCAAGCTCATTGATTGCGGTAAATATTTTCTGCCATTGCCAACTCTGTCCAGCAGAACTCTTACTGACAGAGACATAAATCATTCCTAGCAGGTGGAACAATAATAAACACCACAATGATGCTAAGGAACAGAGAGGCTGAGTAATCTGCCCAAGGTCACATAGCAGTAAGGTGTTGAGCTGCAATACTGGGGAAGCACCTTCTCCATTCACCCTCAGGCTCTGGTGCTTTTGTGAAAACCCAAGAGGATGCATGTTACCTGATGCCCCATCTTTCCCCGTCTGCAGTTTCTGGGTAGGCTAGGAATGCGGGTGGACCTGTCCCTGCCTGCAGACATGCAGAAGTGACAGCCACAGTGGTGCTGGGCATTGACACCCAGAGAAGGGTGGGGGTGCAGGACAATGTAAACAAACCCAGAAGGACAATATAAACAAACAATTAACCTTGGGCAATGAAGCAGGGGAAGGGAAGTGGAGGGGCAGGAGTGGGACAAGGGGAACCACCAGTGAGCCACAGGCAGCTGGCACAGGGTGTACAGGCCAGGGACCAGAGTCAGCCAAAGCCACCCCAGGGCAGGATGTGGACTAACCCGAAACAGCCCTCGGAGAGCCTTCCAGAACCCTCCACCCTTCCTTTGACATCACATAGAGTCTGTCAGTGGCCACCAGAACCTGATGGCAGGGTGAACTCAAAAGGGCATTGACCAAACCCCTGGTGCCTAGGGGCTGCCTTCTGGCCCCTGCTCTTTTCTGGGGAGTGGCCTCCACCCTGTTATCAGAACCGTCAGGGTTGGAGGTTGGGTCCATGCAGCCTAAAACAGCCAGGCTCAGCCACTGTAACCGTAAAAAGCAGAGAGGAGAGTCACTCTGTGCGGCCACCTTGGGAAGAGGGACAAAGAGGTCCAGAGACCCCTGAGTCTGTCCTTAGGGTCTGGACATGAGGTTCAGGGTTAAGCAGAGGGCAGGAGGTGTGCATAGCTAAGCAGTCCCGGTCAGGGTGTGGTCCTGTCCATCACTGGTCCATCACTGTCAGGCTCTTCTGCAAGGTGGTCTGACAAGTTCTCAGAACTCTGTGAGGTCTCTCTGGGAGACAGGCTCCCCCTCTGGCTGGCACCGGGCTTCAGCCTTTCCCTTCCCCAGCTGAGACTCCTGGGAAAATTCCAGTGCCTTGGGGTCCACAAGTCTGATGGCTGAAGGGAGGGGCACAGGTGTCTCTTCAGAATATCTGCCCTTCTGCAGGATGCTTACAAGCCCAGCTCCTGGGGGCCCTGTAGCCTTCAGAAGGGCCTGGGCTAGGGCTAGCATGGGCAAAGTGATGCTTGGCTCCTAGGATAAGCACTGTGGCCACATCCATAGAAAGAGACGACTTTGGACCCAGGGAAGGTCTGAGCTCCTCTCAGTAGTCATGGGTTGGGAAACAGAAGGCCTAGAGATTTCCCCCTCTTGTATGTGACAGAGAACACACACACACACACACACACACACACACACACACACACACACACACCCACACACACACCCACACCCATGTGGCCATATACATTTAGTGTAGTATTCTCAGTTCCTGAAGATGGGCTGCCAATCCCCTCCCCCATCTCATAGGGGACACAGGAACAGGGCTGAGGGACTTGCTGGCCAATGGTGAGGATGGCCTCAAATCACTGTGCTGGGGCTGGACCTTCCTGATCCTTGTCCTGGGGTAAGGACTGCAGCCCCCACAGGGCAAGCATCAGAACCTCTCACCGAAGGCAAAGGGCAGCTCAAACCTGGATACCTATCTCCACCCTCAGGACACTTGATCCCACAAGTCAGCTGCCTTGGTTTCTGTGCCTGCCCTGCTGCTGTGGCTCCGTGGTGGGTGCCAGCCCAAAATGGGCAGGGCTCCTGAGACACAGGCTGGCCAATCAGGTGACAGGTTTGTGTGCTATGAGCAACAAGAATGTTTGCTTAGAAAGGGGCCCTCCCTGGAAAGCCCCCACTGCCACCAGTGCACTTGCAGGTTCAAGACCCTGAACTTCCCTAAGACTCTGGGCGCTTGCCCTTCATCCATCCACAATGTGGAATCAAAGGGCCATGCCTTCTGCAGGCTTCCACGACTTCTCAACAAACCACAGTCCCCAGGGGCCTCATTTTACAGGTCTTCTATTCTAGTGACTGAGCCTTCCCAAAGAGGAGGGAACACGAACCCCATGACTCACACAACTTATGGCCAGCCTCTGTGCTCCCCAGAAGTTGGCAGCCACCTCTGCCCATGGTTGCCACTGAAGCTGGAGTGTGTTAGATGAGACCTGGGAAGGACGCCACTCCTCTTTGGGGCTGGATTTAGGGAGCTGCAGTCTGTTCAGAGACTTTCTTGCCCACATCCTTTCCTGGAGGTCCACAGGAGGAAGCAGGCTATTGGATCACATTTATCTATTTGTGCATATGTGGTTCTTTTCTTTCACCATGTGGGTCCCAGGAATTGAACCCTGGTCCTTGGGCTTGGCAGCAAGGGCCTTTATTCGCTGTACCTCTCACAGCCCCATTTAAAGGCTGCTTATGGGACAATCTGTAATTGTCTCACTCATTTCACAGGGATAAAAAAGATGCCTCAAGTATTACCATTTCAGAGCCTCGGTGGGAAAGCCCATCAGAGGGCAGAGGGGTCACAGACGATGTCTATGGATGGGACCACACTGGCTGGGGTGTGTGGGGCAGCTAAGACTGTGCTGAGCTACCTCAGTCTTACACAAAACCAGTCTGCCCATATTTGGAAACTCACTGTTCCTGCATTTTCTGCCTTTTCCCTGTGACTGTGAAGCGGCCCTGGGGCCTTTGCACAGCCTGACCCTGACTCCCTTGGCCAAGTCAACCAGTCCTAGCAGGCTCCTATGTCTGGCCATGGGCTTAGGGCCATTCTGGGAGGTCAAGGATCCAGAACTCTGGCCACTACAGCCTTCTGCTGTGACCCTGCACTCTTTCCAATCCCTTCTGTCCTTGAGGGCCGTCCCACATCCTGGCCATCTCAGCAGCTCCAGGACCGCACCCGGGGCTATAACATGCCAGGTGTGGCTTGGGATAGAGCAGCTTGCCTGCCCCCTGCCTCAGGCACCCTAACTCAAGCCTGATCTGAAAGCTGGGTCAAGTGGTGTGTGCAGGGATCTGGGGATGGACAGGCCTGCACTGGGCATCCTTGCTCTTCCAATGCTGCCCCTCCTCACCATGGCTCTGGAAGCAGATATTGCTATCCACTCCCTGCCATCTGTACCTTGCCCCAGCCTCTGCACAGAAGTAGGCCAGTGGAAATGCAAGGTAACAGCGTTCTGAGGCCTGGGCCTCTTGGGAGAAGGCTTTCCTGGAAGCATTGATCTGTTCTCTGGGCACTGAGGGATGCCAGTACCCACAACGGGAAGGCTCTCCCAGCTCTAGGTACCAGCCATATGCTTTCCCTGGATGCATGCTGGGGCCTGGGCAGCTATGCCTAGCGGCAACCCCTGCCAAAACCTATTCAAAGGCCAATGAGACACTGGCTGACACTGGCCATGTTGCGTATAATGGGCCAGAGACCTCTCAGAGACACCATGGACACCAGAGGTGAGTGACTGGTCTTGGGGGCGAGGCAAAGTCCCCACCCTCTTCTCTGACCTTGCCAAGAGAGAGAAAGGTCACAGCTTCTTGCAGACACCAGAGTCTGGTTGTGCCACCACCCCGCACTGGCTGTCCCATTGTGCTCAGAAGCCATCACAGCCTGACGATCACCTGGCTGATTCCTTGTGATGTCAGTGGGGGGCCAGGGTGAAAGTTATGTGAGGTGGCAGGGGCAGGCCACAAGATATGGATCACATACATGTGTAAGGGAGGCAGGTGTGCCTGTGTGTGCATGGGTGTTAGGGTCAGAGGATGACATCAGGTATCTTCCCCAATTTCTCCTGACAGTGTTCTGTGAGACAGAGTCTCTTTGAACCTGGAGCTCACCTACCCATTCAAGTAGGCTGGCTGGCCAGTGAGCCCCAGGATCCTTCTGTTTCTGCCTCCGCAGGGCTGGGATCACAGGACCGCATGCCACCATGGTGCTGGGGATAAGCATTTAGGTCTCCAGCTTGTGTGACAAGCACTTTAACTATGGGGCCATTTCCTTTCCAGCACAGAACTCTATTTAGAGTTCTCAGCTCTGCCCAATGTCCCCACAGGGCAGGTGAGTAACTGCTTGTTTCTCCACTTGATTCTGACCAGAGATGCTGAGTGAGCAATCCAAGGTCACACAGCATAGACAGCCTCTTTTCTCCCGACTGTGTGCCCCATGTCTGATGCAGGCACCTTCTCCATAGAAATAGTAGGAAGTCCACTGAATACCAGGCTGGGGATTTCAATTCTTCATATTAGCCACCCCGCCTTTGCCTCTTAGTCAAAAGAGCCACAGACGGAGGCTTAGTTGGACATGTAGAGAGTCCTGTCCCCTGGGGGTCCCCAGAAATAGCAACTGATTCTCTGAGCCATTGAGCTCCTGGTGAGGGGCAGGTTTGAACCTTCAGCAAGACACCCCACCTTTCTCTGAGCTGCAGCCTCTTCATCTGCACCATGGGGTAGTGCTTGGGTCTGTGGGCAGGCACAGTGGCTGGCTGATGTCCAGCAGCAGGGACAGGGCAGTGGAGCCTGTATCCCTGTCCTCCCGTGGGGGGACTTGCTCCCCATGGGGCAGGGGGACTGGGTGGTCCTGAAGAACCAAGCCTTTGCCTGGCTCACGTCTCTTGCTAGTTCGTTATGCTGTCCAGGAACTTTCTGGAAAGACATTGCATGGGGTAGAGTGAAACAGAAACACAGCCCTGTGCTAATAGTCTTGTTCAGGGAACTTCCCCACTCAGGACACCCTGGGAAGGGAAAGGTGGGTGTGCATGAGCCTTGGCTTTAGTCACCTGAGGGCTGGACCTCCTGCTGTGATGTTTGTGTCACAAGCCACCCAGTGACTAGGGACCCTGATACCAGCTCTAGCTTGCCCATCCTGGGCAGACTGAGGAAATATTCATAGCACAAAGAGCCAGAAATGACAGCAGCTGGCTATGACTGGGCAGATACTTCCAGAATGGGAGGAGGGGAGCTCAGGGCACTCCTGCTGCAGGAAGGGACACGGTCCAGGGGCAGCTGAACCTATTTTAATCTGCCCTGGTCCTCGCAGAGCTGGGGCCACAGAACAGTCACATGGTCATCCTGTGGTTTTTCAAGGCTTGCTTCTGAGTGTGACCCAGTGGCTGAGGAGTCCCCGAGAACTGAAAACATAGAAGACACGCAGGCTCATACTTGTATCCAGCCCCATTCACAAGAGCTGAGGTGGTGGAAAGTGGGCAAAACCCACAACACACACCCACTGTGGGTATGATATGCACACACCACGCGCGTGCGCGCGTGCGCGCGCGCGCACACACACACACACACACACACTAGCACAAACCTGTTTCACACTACTATAATGAACTCATTGAGGTGATTCGCTCACGAAGAGAGGTTTATCAGCTGACAGGCCTGGACAATGCAGTCTAGGACTGTGCAGCCATTTTGCTTTGGACTGCAATGGGCATGGCACATTGTGGCAAGAGGTTGACAGGAGAAGGTGAGGTTCCAAAGTCCCCTTCAAGGACATGACCCAGTGACTTGAGGGCCTCCCAAAGGACCTCCTCATAGAGTTCACAATATCTTCAATAAGAACCTAGAGCCAGGAGACACGGGGACCTTGGAGGAAAGCACCTCCCTCTGTAGTATATATAGAATGAAATATTTGTAATACATAACATGAAATACAACTAAGTTATGAACAGGAACAAAACATAGATACACACTGGAACGCAGATAAAAGGCTATGTGCTGTGTTACTCATGACAAGAGACACCCAGAACATGTGAATTCACGTGAGTCCCACGTGAGTCCACGGGGAAGATACAAAGAGCTGGTTGTGCAGTGCTGGGGGGGGGCTAGAGGAGTGACTACTAGTGAGTGTGGGCTTCTTTTCGGGGTGACACACATCCAGGAAAGCTACCCTGCCCTAGGAGTGTGGGACACTGCCAACATTCACTTTTAAATACCTCCACCTGGAAAAGAGGACTGACGTGCTCCTATTACAGTTAAAGCTGGAATCCAAGGGTGGGCGTTGATAGCACTCATGACAGCAGTGTGGTCCCTGCACAGCTCACCTCTTTCTAGGAGCATGTGCGCATGTCTGTGGTATATGTGTGCATATGGGTTTGTAGTACATGTTTGAGGCTGCTGTTGAGGGTTTGCTCAGTCACTCCCCACCTTATTTTTTGAGGCAGGGTCTCTCTCTGATCCCAGAGCTCACTGATTCGGCAAGGCTGGCTGGCTGGTAGGTCCCAGGGATCTGCTTGTCTTTGCCTCCCCAGTGCTGGGGTGCTACGATTATGTTCCAGCACACTCAGCTTTTCTACATAGGTTCTGAGACTCTGAACTCATGACCTCATGCTTACCCAGCAAGCACTTTACCATCTGAGTCATCTTCCCACCCCTTAAGGCTGTAGCAGCCACTGCAGACGTAGCAGCCAGGCCTCTCCACCTGCCCAGCTGCCCAGGAGCCAGGCAGGACCAGTTTATCACCAGTCTGGCTTTCTAGCCCCAGCGCAAGACCTGGGGTCTGTTGGATGTCACAGTGGTACCCACAATCCCAGGCCAATTCCCCTCATCCCTCAGCTCCCCCCAAACAAGAGCAGGACTCTGGGACAGGTAGAGGTTCCAAAGGGCCCTTTTTCTCTGCTGTCCCTGACTCAAAGGGTGGCAGCTTTCTGAGTGGACCACACTTAAAATAACTAAGTCTCCATTTCATAATAATTAGAGACAATGAACTACCAGGCAGAGCGGCTGGCTGGTGCGGGCTGGAGCAGGCCTGGCAGTCAATGCAGTTCTGCCAACGGTGGGTGAGACATCAAGGCTGTTGCTCTTCCAAAGCCAGAGAACAAAGCTCCTGGGACCGTGAGCACCTAGAGAGCCGGTGACCCAAAGTCAGGGTGGAAGGGACAGATTTGGGTTCCGTTCCGGGAGCCTGCAGTACAGTTTTGCCTGCCCACATTGGGAAGTCTCAAACTAGTGGCAGTGGCAGCCCCTCCAGGAAGGTACTTTGAGGTTCTGGAAGGAGTGTGGCAGTGTGCAAAGGGCTCATTATGGAAGCCCCAACAGCTGGCACAGGGCAAGTTCACAGTCACCTGTTGACTTTGGCATTGCAAGCCCATCATCCCAACCTGTCACCTCAGCTCAAGGGGGACCCTAACTGTTGCCCATCTGTCCTTCTTGGGGTTTCCTAGGAGTGGTCACAGAAGTTTCAGGAACTTGGAACCTTTTCTTTGGAGACTTCCTTAGCTTAGGGACCTCAAGGCTGTCTCTGCCTTCACTCATCTTTTGGGTTCTTTCTATGCTAAATTAATCCTTGATTTGGGAAAGATAAAAAAATGTGTGCAAGTCAACCCCAATGTCTGGGAGGGCTTCCTGGGGGTGCTGTCAACAGAGGGAGGATTTCTAGGCAGGCCATCAGAATGGGCCTTGCAGGAGAAATGGCAGTGCTGAGAAAACCGGCTTTATTTGTACTGAACATGACAGATAAAGGCAATTGTCTGTTCTCCTGGCAACACTTGGGAGCGAGAAACTGGCTGCTTCTTGAAGGGAACAAAACGCCTCCTTCCCTGCCACCTGCCAGCTGCTGATGGCGCCCACGGTGGGGACAGGAATGTGGACATGGATGACAGGCTGGAGGAAAGCTTGGGGCTGAGATCCTGGGGAAGGGGAAGCAGAGGGCCAGGGTATGGAGGACTGGATGGGCCGGCTCTGTATGGCTGTTGCCACAGAGCAAGGGGAAAGCTATCAGAACTAGGCCCTTGGGGCACAGGAGGCCCTACAGGGAGCTTATCTGATCCAATGTAGGGGCAAGTGCATCAAGACCTTCCTCACAGTGCACAGCGGTGTCCTGACAGGCAACTGCAGACGGAGGTACCCACCCATGCCTCAATGACTCAACTCTGTTATGTCTAAGCTGCCAGGTTCATTGTCTCCTGAAGGATCCTCTAGGTCAGGGTTAAATGCTTGGTCCCTAGGGAAAGTCCCATGGAACCTTCAGGAGATGGCTCAAGGGAGAGGCCAGGTCATTTGGAAGCATCTTCAGCTGGCAGGTTGGGAGAGAGAGGATTGTTACAAGAGCTGGAGTCTGACAGTCCCTCTGCTCTGGTCGAAGAGGTGACTTATTGAAGGCTGATTCCTCCACCCTCACCAGACATCAAATCAGTGAGTCATCCCTGCCCTTACTGCCCCCAGCATGGATTTGAACCCTCCAGAACCTGAGCTAAACAACCCTTTCTCCTAGTGAAGTAGCCGTCTGAGGTGTGTCAGCCACAGTAGTGTCGTGAGCTGAAGATACACACACGCACACACGCACGCACAAACGTGGTTTCTACAACAGACTTTCTTCTCCAGTGACAACTATATTTAGATAAGCTCACAATTACAAAGAGAACAGCCAGGAAGGCTCATGACAAATAAGGGAGAAGGAACGTGTGCTGAGGACTAGGCCAGAGTCCCTTGTGGCCACTCCTGGGGACCTGAGGCCTGTGTCTGTTCTCAGTGCACCGGTTTTCTTTTCTTGCTTTGTTGCTGCCCGTGCACGCCTCTCCGACAGGAAGCGTGAAGTCATTGTCTCTTGTGAGATGTTTGTGACAAATGTGGGGTTGTCCCCACATGCCATGTGAGCCAATTATTCTGTGGTGGCCCAAGCCCACTGGGTGTCCCCAGACTAGTTCTGTCACTGTGGACCTGGGCACAGTTTCAGATCCCATTTTCAAGTGCCAATCACAGTCTCAGGCTGTGACTTGGACCCCATAGACTGGTAGACATAGGGACCCTGTTGACCCCTTCTTTGGTTTGTTTCCTTGCTAAGAGGCTTCAAGTGCAGAGGATTGCTGCTGATTTCCAGGGTCCTCAGCTGTGCAAGAGTGCATGGCTGTAGGAACCTAGAAAGTTCTCCTTAGCCTTGGATGGCCTAGCAACAGGACCCTGGGCTTCTCTTGTCCTCTACTCTCTATAAACAACAAATCTGCTAATGTCATGTGTATGATGTGGCTCCCCTTGGATTTAGATACACCAATGATAGGGTTACTGAGCTCAGGTTCCATGGCGTAGGCCAGAGTCACCTGGCCAGGCAGACTGGTTCTCAGCATATGGCTTTTGGAGCAAGTCCCTGCCCCATCTGGGTCTCAGCCACCTTGATGGTGTTGACTCCATGGGCCATGATGACTGCTCACTGCCCCTTTCCCCACCTTTCTTCTTGACTGGACCAGAGGTAAGGAAGAGCTAGTGTGTTTCCTGGCATTCGCCACCCTGCTTGTGCTACAGATGGCCAATAAAGCATGAAAGATGGGGTTAGGGGTTGGGCTCAGGCAGGGGGCAGAGCATGCATGAAGCCTTGGGTTGTTCCTGGTACCATTAACTAGGCACATG
The DNA here is from genome assembly GCA_004026605.1 of Ondatra zibethicus. NCBI lineage: Eukaryota > Metazoa > Chordata > Mammalia > Rodentia > Cricetidae > Ondatra > Ondatra zibethicus. Next base: position 191,636 of record PVIU01000306.1, read on the forward strand.
GTACATGCTGATAATACTAATACTAGGGAGGTGGAAATAGGAAGGTCATGAGTTCAAAGTCATTCTCAGCTTTATATTGGGTTTTAGGTAGCCTGGGCTACGTGAGACTTTGTCTCAAAAAAAGAAAAGGAAAAAAGAAAGAAAGAAAAAAGCATTATATGCAGAAGCTCAATATTAGAGTCACTCCTGGGTGTGCAAGCCCTCCCATGCTCTCTCACTGTCTCCCTCATCAGCACTCCCTTCAAGCCCTGACACTTCTCCTAAGGTACAGCCACCTGAAATAGCCACTTTTGTAGGTCAAAGACTGTTAAATGTTGCCAGTTGGGTGTAACACATCCTGACAGGCTCCTTGATCAGCACCCGATCCCAAAAAGCATTTTTCTTCCCTTCGTGACCTCCCAGAGACTCAGAGAACAGGAGGCACAGGACCTCGGTGGCCTCACCTCATCCTGAGTCAAGCACTGTCAGAGTCAGAGACACAAGAATCAGCTCTCTGATGGACTACGACCTAGAGGAAGTTCTCAGTTCAGGAGGGAGGGGTGTGTGGGTGATTCCTGCTAGGAGCGGAGGCAGGGGACCAAGCAGAAGGCAGGGTTGGAGTCAGAGCTGTTAGGTACCCAGGAGGCAGAGGCGGTTGGGAGGCTGAGGGCGCAGCACAGAGGGGACAGGACTGCCCATGAGGGTGGAACAGGGGAACTGACTCCGGCAGGCCCTGTACCAGGTCTTCAGTGTCCAGCTATGGGGCCTGAGTAAGCTCTTTGGATCAAGAGTGCCTGCAGTTCAAGTGGAGGTTGGGGCTGGAAGCTACTGATTATCCAGGCCCAAGGAAGCCTCTGCCAGGTAGGCCACACAACAGGGCCACAGTTGAGCAGGAGGAGGGGACACATGGGTACCACTGGAAAGAAGGTTCATCTGTGAGCCACTTCCATTACTAAGCCTCGTACAGTGAAGTGTCAGAGGTCAGTCTGATGGGGGGAGGGATGTCTGGGTCCAGGTGATTTTAAAGCTGAAAAATGAGCCTACTCAGGGGTGAAAGGTTCGAATCAAGACCGAAGTCTGCTGAACGAGTTGGTGTTTACGTCCAATGGAGCAGGAGGCTTGTACCCATGGTTACCTCCTACAGAGTTCCAGTGAGTGGCAAGGATGACCAGGTCAGTCCTCAACTCAGGTCTCTCTCCCTGGAAACTTTTACATTGCTGGGACTCGGTAATTAAGTCACAAAACACAGCCTGGTACTTAGAGAAGAATGCTAAGACACGAGAGGTTTATGAGGACATAATTTGGTGTGATTGTCAAGGCTCCTGAGCAGCGTGCACATGCCTGAGTTAAGTCAGCCCACATCCACGTGACCACCTCTGTCATCACAAGACTCAGAATGCTTCGTCCACAGTAAAAACGTGGCCCAAGAAACTGGGTAGAAGACCCCACAGAGACCTGGACCGTCCCCAAAGCTCACAGGGGCACTTATGTCAGAACTAATTTACCAAGCCTGGGGGTCATGTCAAGCAGATCCAGCTTCATGCTGGGAGCAGGGAACATACCCAGTTTGCATCTGACCCCAGTGGCCAGAAGGAGGTAGATGAGGAGAAGTCACTGCAGGCTCTTACCCTGTCGATGTACGCTCTCGCTCCACATCCTTCTCCCTGCATCCCTCCTGATTCTTGCACAGAAATCCCCACCTGGCCCTGGCATTGCTTTTGGTCTATCTTCTAATACACCTGCCACGGTTGGAGGTGAGCTCTCCCAATGGGCACGTGAATTTTAACACTTAGAGCCTAGCAGGTGGCACAACCTGTAGAGGGGCCTTGCTGTAGGATGTGTAGGGGCAAGTGTTGGGGGGTCACAGCCTGCCCTGTTTCCTGTCCTGTCTCTGCTTCTGGATCTGTCCAGTTATACACAAGCAGCTTCACTCCTGTAGCCAAGAGCCATTCCAACCTCCATGTCTTTCCCACCATGATGGACAGCACCCAAAACCATGAGTCAGGGCACAACCGTTCTCCCTGAGGGACTTCTTGATATTTGATACAGTGACAAGAATACTAGATCTCCTATAATGGCACTTGGCTTCCACCTGGATGCTCCAAGACAGCCCCATTGTAAGGTTCCTCACCCAATATACCAGTAGGCCCCTTTAGCATAGAAGACAACGGGTTCTGGGGATCAGGATAATGATATCTTGGGGACCATAGCTGGCAGGTCACAGAAGTCTCTCTACTCTGGAAGGATGTGACAGGCAGGGCTCAGAGGGGAGGCAGTGGGAGTGATGACACCTCTAGCTACAGAGTCCTCCTTACCTATTGTATTCTGTCATCTTCCAGGCTGGTCCTAGCTACTGCCATCTGGGTGCTCCCAGCCTGTGTTGCTCCAGGTTCGTATAGGAATGGGCCAAACTCAGGCTGCCTCACATTGGAGGGTACACTGGCCCTCCGGAGTGCTTAGCTCAGAGTTCACCTGTGAGAAGTATGATCTGTGGCTCAGAAGTTGATCTGAAACCTTGCTGTGACTCAGACACGCCTGGGGAACCAGACGGGGAGAATTTTGAAGGAGCCATGAAGTAACCAGGAAATTGAGGTGAGCATTTCACATTTGAGGGCTCTGTTAGCTACTGTCCTTGAAGACAGAGCCCTGGGCTCTGCCTCTCCATAGAGGGCATTAATCCCACTGTGAGGCCCACTCTTCCAGCCTCATCTGAGCCCAATATCCCCCTAAAGCTCCACTGGACATTAGGAGAGAGCACCAGTGTGTATGTGTGTGTGTATGAGAGAGAGAGACAGAGAGAGAGAGAGAGAGAGACACGGAGAGACAGAGACAGAGAGATACGGAGAGAGAGAGAGAGAGAGAGAGAGAGAGAGAGAGAGAGAGAGAGAGAGAGAGTCCAGTCTGTGTTGCTTGCCCCGTGCTTGCCCCAGGCTCTCGAGACCCAGGCAGTCACATAGATATCCTGAGACCCCATCCTTTCCAAGGCAGAAGTGTCCTAACTTGCTATATGATTTTGCCTTTAAGACACCTCCTCGGGGCTTCGAGGATTCTGGTTGCCAGTTAAGTAAGTGGCGCAGATGGCCTGCCAAGTGAGCAGCAACACTGGGCTGCCGTCCTGTGGGAACCTCATTTTTTTTCTACCTGCTCCAAAGGACACTTAAGAGGCCTCAGGTGTGATGTGACATCTGTGTGACACCTACCAGGTCTCAGTTTCCCCAACTGTAATAGGATGGTGACAACACCTGTTTCATAGGCAATGGGGATCTGATAGAGGCAACAGGTTGGGAAGGCATCTTCCTGACTCACATCTCCATATGAACAAGCCCTCCCTGCCTTCCTGGGCGACCCCATTTCTGGGATATATATATCTCATGGTGGTCCTGAATGGTACTCAGAAAGCCCTCCATACTGATCCCCATCTTACAGATAAGGAAACTGAGGCAAGACTTGCCAGGAATCTGTCTAAGGCTACAGCAGGAAACCATGAGCTGGGCAGGACATGAGCTCTTTGGTTGAGCCAGGCTGATGTCCCTGGTTGGGACTCTGGCACAGGAGGGGACACTGCTAGAGGATAGGAGCAGGGAAATCTATCTTGGTGGGTGTTCATGAATGTGATCAGCATGTCACTAAGGGGATAGGTGAACCTCACAAGAGCAGCCAGCTAGCCCCTCCTTGGCACCTTCAGAATCAATATGGACCTGTCAGGACATGTCAGGGTAATGCTATCATAGCACAGTGGCCTCTGTGTCCTGTCTATGCCCCACCTACCCCAGACTTCCTGATCCAAACAAGGGTCATCAGGGCCAGGAATTGCCCATATTAGTCTCACCTGAGAAGAAGAGAAGAAGGGAGGGAGAGAGGGGGGTAAGAAAGAAGGAAGGAAGGGAACGAGGGAGCAATGGAGGGAGGGAGGAAGGGTTGGTCTGACTCCTCTGTACTTCAGTGTCATGATGACAATGCTGAGAATGACTGACTATGACTGTCCACATGGTCAGAGCACTGTGGATGGCTTCCTGCCTGTCAGAATTCCAGGGATACTGAGCAAAGCATCATGGGCTGAGGATTCAGACACTGCCTGAGCATCTCAGCTTTGACTTCAGGTCAGAGGTCAAAAGTGAGATCTAGGATTGGGGGAGCATCTGCTCTTCTGCCCTCCAGCTCTTGAGTGGTTTGACACCCATCCCATCCTTCCATTTCTGGCTCAAGGTCCTCTTTTATGCTTTCAATCGTGTCTCCTCACCACAGGACTGAGGGAGCACCCCTTTCAGGAATGACCATGTCTTAGTACCTTCAACTGATAACCTCTGCAAAGGTCCCACTTCCAAAGGAGGCTCCCTGCGGCATCAATTTTAGGGATACTCCCCACCTTTAAACAGACATTTAAAAAAGAAATGAAGCACCCTGCAACAAGTCTGGACCCACTGCACATCCCCTTCACTGTGGAAGTAAAATCGGAAGTGCTTGCTGAGTCCTGGGGGGCCTCTGGGGGCTCCTCCCCGACTCCCCACACTTGGGTGTACATGAATCGCTAAGCCTGCTGGGCTCTAGCTGGGCCTCTGGGTTTTACAGCTATGCTCCCAGCCTTGGAAGAGGCAGTGGTTTCCCCAGCTCCAGCTCCAGGCTCTGAACTGAGCTTTGGACCACATTGGGAAGGGGCTTCTTGCCTTCCCTGCAGCTCACATGGTACCACGCTATGCTCTGAGCACCACTGGACCTCCTGGGGAAAAACTTAATTTATTTATTTACTACCCACCTCCACACACATCCCGTGCCACGCTCCCAAACATCAGGAGGGCAGGCCTAGTGTGCCATGTTCCCCAGAACAATGGCAGTGGTCCAGCAGAGGGCATAGGATGGGTGCCTGGAAGTACAGGGGGACTGATGGGAAAGGAAGACGGAAGGAGGGGAAGAATATTTTGCTCAGGAGCCATATGTGGCCCCTCATACTCTGTCAAGTGTACTGGACAGCTGCTCCAGAACAATGAGAGAATTAGAGGTGGCCACAAGTACTGTGATGGCTCTGAGCTTCTCATCTATTCCTAGGACTCAGACTCTACAGCTGGGTGGGATGGAGGATAGGGACACAGAGTCAGCGACACACAGCTGGGGATATGGATGAGGGTAGCGGGTCAACGCAGTGGGACTAAGTGCCATCAAGGAGTGCAGCCAACCCTGTGCCATCACCCCTGTAGGCACAGTCGCGATTGTAGATACAGCAGAGCCCCAGGATCTCCTGGTGGGCTGAGCTCAGCCTGCGACTCACAGCCTTGGGGGCAGCCCTCCAAAACTGGCAGGCGAGCCTTGCTCGGGGTCTGGGCTAGGAAGGGGCAAGGCTGGAGAAGACAGAGGAATTGATGTAAAGCCACTTCCGCTCACTGAGAGATGACGAATGGATCCCATTAGCTCAAGTCAGGCATCTTCTAATTCTCCTGGCAAGTCTCACAGCAGGGTTCCCCTCCTGTTTCTCTCCCCAGAGAAGGGAAGAGATGGAACCCAGATGCTAGCGCTGACCCAGCCGGAGGATGGGGACCCCTTGGCTCCCTTGTTTGTGGGAGGGGGTATGTGTTTCTCTGGAGACACCCTGGCTCTCTCAGAGGGACAGCAGACTACATACCCTGCTCAGACTCTCCTAGTTGGTCTCCCATAGAGGGCTCTATGACCAGCCAGCCTGCCCCAGAAACAGCAGAAGACATCAAGTAATCTCTCCTTGTAGTGAGTCCTCAACCAGGGTTGCTCTTGCCCCCTTCTACCTCCAGGAGGCATTTCTCAATACCTGGAGACATTTTGGGTTATCACAACTCGGGGAATGCTGTGATATACAGGGTAGACTCTAGCAGGGGACTGGCCCAAGTGTGTCTAAAAGTACTGCCCCTGTCTCAGGCCTGAAGATTAGTTTTGCAAATGTTACCACCTGGAGTGCCACTTCCATCTGCCAGCTTTCCTGATGGCTCATGAGAGAGGTTTGTGGATCCTGTCCTCACAAGGAAAGGTTGTCCCACACTTACTTTGGACACCAGCTACAGGTTTTGGAGTTCCCACGACCTGGGAGATTTGTAAGAAAGACTCTCAGGTCTCACTGGATGCTCCTGCACCCTCCGCACCACTTTTAGGAAAGGGACTGGGTGAAAATCCACCACAGACTGAGAGGAAGACAAGCCCGGGGTGGGGGTGGGAGTCCTCCTTCCTTCTTGGAAAGCCTGGAGCTGCAGGCCTCTGGGACCATCCCCTCCACTTCCGTTGCCTTGTTCTCTCCTGGCAGCCTCTATCCCAGCCACCCATCCCGGCTGAGCTAGGTACCCCGCATGCACGGTTGCTAGGAGACAGTTGCTGAGAGTCACAACTCAGCTGGCAATGGAGAACACCCCCAGCCACACAGTTTGCCAGCCCATTTTGGGAGGCCTGTTTTCCTGTCCACTCACCACCGCCTCAGCCCTGCGCAAACATTTCCAGCATTTTCCTTTACCTGGCTCCTCGCTAGCACTTTGACACTCTCTTTCGTGAGGATTACGCAACAGAAGCATCTCCCCCACTTCTTTGTGGAAGAAAGCGAAGCCTACAGGGACATGGCACTGCTGTAGGAGAGCCCCGTTTCTGGTCCCTGGTGAGCCTGGTGCTCTTCACAGAGGAGGGGCTTCAGGTCTGGTCTCAGGAACCAGTTCCACATTCCCAGGCGTGGAATCTGAACCATTAAGTTCAAGGAGAAGCAGGAGCCTCAGGGTAGCAAGAGGGAAGACACTATGTGTGCAGAGGCTAAGGCAATGGCCACTCACTCTTCTATTTACTTGCTAGGCCCTGAACTTAGAGACCCTGGGGAGGACCTCAGCTGGTCTTGGGATAGCCTGGCACTCAGGCATGTGTGGGGATGCCCTTTTTGACTGGCCTCACTGCAGGAGGCACTTGCTTCCAGGGTTCTGCATCTTAGTGCTCTGCCCACTGCATTCCTCATTTCCTACTTCTGACTGTGTGGGGGATTGTGCTCAGCCATGCTCCGGAAGCTGGGTGTGGTCAGTGAGAGAGGCTGGCAGCGCTGTGCTCAGGAAAAGCCGGGAGCAACATGACTTTTATCACATTGTCTTCAACTCAGCTTCTGAGACCGACAGGGGGGGATTGTCCATTTGGTTGGAGCTCTGTCCACCCACGGTCAGAGGGAACTGCTGGGGACAGGGTCATAAAAGTGGGCAAGAATCCCTTTGCATTTTTAAGCCATTGTAAACTTGGGATTGCTTGTTACTGCAGCCTAATCTATGCATTCCTGACTAGCACAGATTAGGCAGATGTCAAACCTTACAAGGTGCCCTCACAATGCCAATGTCACTGTGAGGGGAGACAAGTCTCAAAACAGAAGACTGAGGCCTGGAAAGATGCCCCAGTGGTTACGAGCCCCTGCTGCACAACCACGAGGACTAGAGTTTGGATCTCAACACCACTGTAACAAGTCAGGCCTCCCATAACTCTAGTTCCAAGGAGGACAGACCCAGGATCATTGAGGTTCGCTGTCTTCCGGCTTTGCTGAGAAAATGTGAGGTCTGGGTCCAGGGTGAGACCATGCCTCAGAAGAAGAGGCCAAGGCTGATGGGGGGACGCCTGGTGTTCTCTGGCTCCAACAGGTGCACACATATGGAAGAGTCTACAGCTAGCAGTGCATGTATGTATATGTATATGTATGAGTGACTGTGCATTTGTTTACATTTGTGTGTATGGGTGTATATATCTGAGTGTTACTATGTATGCTTCTGTGTGCATATGTGTGTGAATGTGTGCATGTATGTGTAGTGTGTGGTGTGTGTGTGTGTGTTCTAAGATCTGTCTAGAGGATGGTGTCCCTGGGTGGTGGCAGTATAGACAGGCTGCCAAGATGACTCTTGAGGAAGCAAAAACTGTTAGTCCAGGCTGGGGAGATGGCAGGGGGTCAGGAGGGAAGTTCACACAGTGCAACACATGCTGGACCAGGTGGGCCCTCAGCCCTGTGTCTGGAGTCCTGGTGGGAAGAGGGGATAAAACAAGATAGAGGGATGGGGGGGTCCCCACACCTGTCATGCCCCTTTCCTTGCCTGGGCCTCCATTTCCCTGTCTGCAGAGTGGGACTTGCCAGCCCTGGTCAGGTCAGAGCAGATGAGAATGTTCTTGGGGGCCAGCACTGTCTGCAGGATCCACTGAGGCAGCATCTCACTGCACAGAGCTCTATCTATAGGAACCTTAGGTCTCAGAGCAGCTCTTTAGTTGGGGACCCATCTCCCCGAAAGCCTAGAAGTCAGGTGACTCGTCCAAGGTCACCTTACCCTGAAGATGTGGAGTTGCTCCCTCCCCACACACCAGCACCAGGCTGCCATCTGGTTTCCATTCCCAGCTCCTGGCCTCCAGTTCCACCTCCTGTTAGCATCAGTGCCTCTGAGCTGGGTGGGGCTGCAGCAGGCCCCATATTTGGTCTCCAGTCTCTGCAGGGCAGGTACACACCTGGCAGAGTGGATGATGCTGAGGCTCTCTGGGTGGGTAAATACTCTGAGTTCTAGGGCTCAGGGGCCCAGCCCAATGAGGCAGCACATGTCCTGTGCAATTGGAGACGGGATGTTCTGGGAGAGGCCACAGCATTGTTGTGAAGCGGAAGAGAAATTAATTTTAAACCTGGAGTCTATTCCAGCCTGGGGGGTGGGGGGAAGACACCAACATTTGAAAGGGGTGGAGCTTGGGCATGCAAGCACATGCCTGCTGTAGCCTGAATTGAGGGGATATGGCATCCTGGGGACCCTGTCCTTACAAGCATTCTGAGCCACTCCCAGTCCCCAGCACCTAAAGAAGTCTTAGTCCCTTGTTCTGTCTGGAGGGCCTGGGTTATGTTGTGTTCCACTGGGCCATGTCCAGGCTGTCTATGGTTGTCAAACAAGGTGCAGTGGGGTGGAGGCGGGGCATAGGTCTGAAGGAAAACGCCTCTTGGAAGCCACCTGTGTGGGTAGCTGAGCAGTGCTCTGTCCCTCAGCTCAGTCCTTTGATGACTATGTTGGCCTCAGGGATCTTGTTCCTGACAGGTGGACAGGAACACTGATGTCCAGGTTGCTTCAGTCCTGGGGCCATACATGGTAGAGACTGTTACCGCTAGGAGCCTCCACCATCACTGCAGACCCTTAGAACTGCACACGCCTACTGATGGGGATGTGGGTGTGGGAACATGAGAAGACAGTCCTTGGACCTGCAAGTGGCTGTGTCCCCTGGTCCCTGGAAGTTTCCAGGCTCTTGTTCAGGTTCCTTTCAGGGGCCAAAGGGAAGGAGATATGTTGCCCAAGTGCCCTCTCCCAGTCACTTTAATACCTAAAGTACGCTTGCCCTGTGGCATTTAGGACACCAGGGTGTATCTGGCAGGGTCAGAGCTCCCTACCTCACTTACTTCCAGATCCATGGTCTAGGGTAGCCTTAATGATCCCTGGGCCTCAGGTGTACAATAGGGGCACATGGGGGGGGCACCTGACTCCCAGAAGAACCTGTCCACTGACACCCTAGTCTTATGGTCTCCTTCCTCATTGTGGGGGCCCTGGCTGTATGTACCTTAGGACTTTGATTGAGTTGTGTCCTCTCCCAGGGCCGATATGGCTCTCCAACAGCAGCAGGGGAGTAGTCCAGGGAAGACCAAGATAAAGATAACCCTACCTCTGCGGCTAGCCCTGACTGCACAGGCAACAGGAAGCAGAGAGGCCTCAGAAGGCCACTCATCTCTCAGGATAGGACTCACATCAAGGAAGGACAGCGAAGGCTAGAAACAGGGGTTACCTCCAGGCTGCCCAGACCTGATAGGAGAGAGGGGATTTGTGAGTGAAAACCCAGCATCCGGAGCCTTTGGACTGAATGTTAGTTCAAGTGGAGAGTGTAGACACATTAGACCTTCCATTCTTGTGGCAGATACAGCAGAGAAATGGTTTAAATGAGGAAATACTTATTTTGGCTCATGGCTTCCGGCTGTGGTGGGCTGGTTTTGTGTTTCTGGGCCGTGGTGAGGTACAGCATCGTGGGAGAAGCATGGGGTGTGGTGAAGTAGAGCCACTCACCTCAGGTGAGTGGGAAGCAGGCAGAGGGGGGAGGAAAGAGTGAGGAAGGGAGGGGACATGGGGGGATGAAGAGAGAGAGAGAGGGAGGCAAGAATGAGGGCGAGATGAGGAAGAGAGAGGGGAGGAGGAGAGGAAGGAAGAGAGAAAGGAGGAGAGAGAATGAAGGAGAGGAAGAGGGAAAGGAGAGATTCCTATTTCTCCATGGTCCCCAAGTGCCCCACTACTTTCCACATTCAGGAAAGGGGCAGGACTTTCTCTCTTAGTGGCTGTCCCACACGCCAATCATCTTTGGAACCACCCTCTCAGATACACCCACAGGGTGCTTTACTAATTTGCTCAGCAGCTTTCATTTCAATGTAATTGATAATTAAAACCAACCATTAAGTTGCATGTGGTAGTGCTTGCCTTTAACCTCAGCACCTGTATGTGGAGGTTGGAGGTCAACATTTGCTTCTGAAACTTTTTCTCTATTTTAATTTTTGAGACTGTGCCTGTGCTGGTTATTTTAATGTCAGCTTGACACAGGCTATAGTCATAAGGAAGGTGGGATCATCTATTGAGAAAATTCCTCCGTAAGACCAGGCAGTAGGTATTAGTGATCAGTGGGGGAGGGCCAAGCCCATTGTGGGTGGTGTCATCCCTGGGTTGGTGGTCCTGGATCCTATAAGAAAGCGGATTGAGCAAGCCTCGGGAAGCAAGCCAGTAAGCAGCACCCTCCATTGCCTCTGCATCAGGGCATGCCTCCAGGTTCCTGTCCTGCTGGAGTTCCTGCCCTGACTTCCTTCAGTGATGTGGAAGCATAAGCCAAATAAAGCCTTTCCTCCACAAGTTGCTTTGGCTGTGGTGTTTCACCACAGCTACAGTGACCCTGACTAGGACAGCATCTCCCCTCAACTGACTAAGCTGGTTATGGAGTCCAGGGATCCTCATGTCCACTTCCCGCCACACCCAGAGCTGGGGTTACGGCTGTGAGCTGCTTGCCAGGGATCTGAACTCATGTCCTTGTGCTTCTGCAACAAGCACTTTCTAGACTCAGCCATCTCCCTGGCTGTGGCTAGAGTCCTCATAAGAGAAAACAAGACGTGGAGGCACAGGCTGAAAGTTCTGTGAAGATGGTGTCAGGGACAAGGGCGATACAGCCACAAGCCAGCTCTGACGACTGGCCTCTTTGAAGGCCGAGAGATCATCTGCTGTGTGAGACCACTCTGTGGTTGTCTTTGGTTCTTAGTGAGGACCCAGGAAGCACCTAAGGGTGGGGTGAGACCACAGCTCCTGCTGGAACATCTCTTCATCCAGAGAGCGTCCAGACTGGATACTGCATGCCTGGCTGCAGCAGGAGATAGGGGCTGTGTTCTAAACTGGTACCCTCAAAGAGCTCTGGTGTTGATGGGAGGGATAGCTGATGGCTTGTAGGAGGGGACTTAAGCAGGTGCAGCGCCCTGTGAGAGCTGGCTGCAGAGACAGAAGCAATGACTCTTGGCTGTCAGGCAATGATTGCATCTCGGGTTGCCTGAGGCATGGGAGGCTGGGCAGGGCTTCCCTAGAATCATGGCAACTTCCATCTACACACACAGCATGTTTGTAGAAATTGAAGAAGGGCCTGCTCTGTCCAGAGCCTTAGATCTTGGGTCACTTATATGCTCATCTTGCTGCAGTCCTCCCTCTCCCAACACTGCTGTGCTCCTGTTCCTCCTTATGTAGCATTCAATTTTACCTTGGAGGCAAGAATCCTGGGGACTCAGCTCCCAGTAATGCACTGGGCAAGGTGGCAGAGCAGCAAGGTGGTCGGAGATTGTGGCCTCCAGTCTGAGGTGGCCAACATGGCAAGTGTCTTTACATAAGGCATCTGAATATAACCACAAATGGCCTCAAAGTAGAGGACAGGTGGCTGGAGGAACAAGAGACCAGATGGAAGGAATGAGGCTGAGGGTCTTACAAGGATCTTGGAGTGACCATGCTCACAGGCCAGCTTGAATATCTGTGTTACACGGTGGGTGCAACATGGGCTCGGTGGGGGCAGGAGGCCTCCAGGGGCAATTCCCTACTTGCTGTTTGCCAGAATCATGTGGGAAACCAGAAGATTCAATTTCTCTTTACATTTGAAAGAAAAGAAAAAAGATGACTTTGAAGACTGTTTTCTGGGCACAAAGACAGTCCTCCTGCACTCCTGGAAGCTAAGCACTGGGTGGTACAATTTACTCTCCAGCTGGGATGAGTGTGGAGGCAAGTGTCATAGAGACTTCTGGGTCTGGTGTTCCAGCTCCATCTAAACTCCGGCACAGTTTGGGGAGGCAGGCCAGAGGCCCCTGCGTCCGACCGCATTCCTAATGCCCCAGACTCCTTTCTTTGCTTGGTAAAACTCCACATTCTAATATTCTGGGCAGAAAACCTTCTCTAATGAAATCATCTGTTTATACGGGACACTGCCTGGCAACCCTGGTGTACCAGAGAGGTAGGCAAATAGCCGCAGGCTGGCATCACCTTGTACATGGTGGACGTGCTGTGACACTGTTACCACAGTGACCAACCCGGGAGAAGAGGAAATGGATATCAGAGCTTCAGAACTTTTTGAAAGGAGATACATCAATATCGTTGATTTGGAAGGTGTGATGGTTAGTTGTTACTGGTACCTAGATGGGATCTAGAATCGCCATGGGAAGAGAGCTCTGGGCATGTCTATGAGGAAGGTTCTAGACTAGGTTAGCTGAGGTGGAAGACCCACCATGAATGTGGATGGTATGGGTGGGGGTCCAAGACTGGATAAAAAGAATAAAACAATTTGAGTACCAGCATCCATCTCTCTCTGCTTCCCGACGGTGGGCACATGACCAGCTGCCTTACGCGCCGGCCTCCATGCCTTTCCCACCACGGTGGGCTACGCCCTCAGGCTCTGCAGCAAAATAAACCCATTCTCCCTTAAGTTGTGTTTGTCCAGTATTTTCTTACAAAAAAGAGACAAGTAACTAAAATGAAGATAACTGAGTGGGGGACAGAAAAACATAGAAGCTGTGGGCTCCCCACACCTGGACACAGTGCAAAGGGGCAATCAATTCTCAGAGAGAACGATGTCTACAACTGATTTAGACACAGTCATCGTTTAAGGACTCCCAGCTCCACAGTGATACGTGTGGGGGAGGGGGTGGGATAAGACAGGGAGGCAGGAGAAATGTCACTTCCCGGTAGGGCAAAGGTCATCAGTGGAGAGCCTGGAAGTGTCAATTTCTCCCAGGGAAATCTATAAGAGCAAGGGGAGAATAAAGCAGGTGCTTTACCCCTCCTCCCTGTGCAAGTACTTCTGCTCAAGAGCTCAGCTCATAGTAGTATAGGGAGACCAGAGTCAGGATTCCATCACTAGCATGCCACACTGGCAGAGGTCACCCTACAGAGAGAGATGTTTCAGTGAGTGGTAGCTGGGGGCTTACTATGCTGGTGAGACACCTGATCTCTGAGTTTCTGGTGGGATGGGGCTGCTAAGCTCCCCTCATTCACAGACGGGAGGAGGAAGAGGGAGACCTGATGCAGGCAGGTAGCTTTCCTGAGACTCAGTCAGGGGCTGCAATACACAATAGAAGGATAAAGGTGGGGATGGCTCAGATGAAGAGACATTGGAGGATGGTTCTATCATGTACCATGTTGGTCCCAGATCAGATGAGATTGGGCATGCTCAAGGTGGTATGGCTATTAGACCTTGGTCCCAGACCAAAGTCACCACCATGAATGAATGCGGAGACCATCAGGGAACGTGTGAAGATGAATGGGTCTTAGATCCCACCAAGGGACTGTGGCTCGAGGTTTATGTGGGACAGTGGTGCTGGGTCCCATGCATACTTTTGAGAGACACTATAGATCAAAATGGAAGCAAGAAGACATGATACAATGTGCTGAAGAAAGGATGAGAGCTGGCAAGACGGCTCAGTGCGCAAACACACTTGCTACCAAGCCTGATGACCCCAGTTTGATTCCTGGGTCCCATATAATGGTGGAAAAAGAGAACTGGTGACTGAAAGCTGTACTCTGACCTCCATGCACGTGTGGTGTCACACCCATGTGCATAGCGCATGCTCACTTGTGCATCGGCACACAAAATAAACAAACATAATTTAAAACACTTTAAAGAAAAACAGTGAAAGGGGATTGATGGATGTGGTGACTTTCTGAACCTGACAGTGACAGGTGGGCCAACAAAAGTGGGACATAAATTAAACACCGTGGGAATTAAAGTTTATGTGCACCAAGGGTGCAATCAGCGGAGTGAAAGGTGACCGAGCAGAAGATGAGGAAACACTTGCAAATTACATATGCCAAAGAGTTTATACCCAGAGCGAGCAAAGAAGCTGGCAAATAGATCCACCACCACCACCACCACCACAATAACAACAATAAAAAATCCTAGGCAGGGATTAAAGAAGCTGGCAAATAGATCAACCACCACCACCACCACCCACCACCACCACCACCACAACAACAATAAAAAACCCTAGGCAGGGAGGGCTGGGGAGACAGTTCAGTTGCTGAGAGTGCTTGCTGCACACGCATGAGGAACTGAGTTCACATCCTGACATCCACATTAAAACAAAATAACAAAACAAAACCAGGCATTGTGAGTACCTGTAAACCAAGCCAGTGGGCAGAAGCAACAGGAGGCTCACTGGGGCATGCTGGGTACCAGTCTAGCTTCAGGTTGACTGACAGACCCTGTCTCAAGAGAATAAAGTAGAGAGAGTGGTAGAGCAGGACATCCAACGTCCTTCTCTGGCCTCTGCACGTATGTAGGTGCACACGCATATGTGCACGTATGTAGGTGCACACGCATATGTGCACAGATCATATACACACATATATAAATGTGGGCAGAGAAGGGACACACAGCCAAGAAGCGCATGGGATTATGCACGGCACCTACAGCATCCAGGGAAATGCAAGCTAGTAGATCCTGGGAGCGCATCAGAGAGATGCGCTGGGGAGAACAGTGGAGCACTTCCTAAGAGTCCCAGTGAGGCACATCCCTACTTGGGTGCCTAGACCTAGTGGAACTGCAGTCAGGGTCTCAAGAAATCTGCATGCTTGGCTCATAGCCGCTTCAGTCCCAACAGTCAAAGATAGAGCTACCAGGTGCCACAGGCAAGCGGATGGATGTACGTAGCCACTCGTCCCTGTGATGGAACTGGTTCTGCCTTGGGAAGGATAGGGCTCTAACACCTGCTGTAGCGGAGGTGACTCTGAACAATGCCATGCTCAGCAAAATGAGTCAGGCAGGAAAGGCCACATGCCACATGATCTATACATGTGAGGTCCCTTGAGTTGTTACAGTTCTAGAACATTCTTTATGGGTCAATCCTTACCTCCCCCTGCAAAGACCCACCCCCATTATTAGTTCGGCTCACAGGTTTCAGGGATTGAGATCTTCTAGTGTTGGAGAGAGAGAAAGGAGGGAGACACCTGGAGTTGGAGGGGGGTATGGAGTTGGTACTAAATTGGGGCACACAGGAAGGTGAGAACATTCTGCAGATAGATAGCTAGGTGTGACAGTTGCTCTTCACTGCCACATTGACTAGATTTAGAATCGCCGAGGAGACACAGCTTCGGCCATGTCTGTGTAGGTATTCCAGAGAGGTTTACTGGAGGAGGGAGCCTTTGGAGTGGGTGGCACTTTCCAATAGGCAGCCCAGACCCAGAGGTGCCCAAGGTAAAAGCAGATTTTTTTTTCTCATAGGCGTCAGATGCCCAGATAAGGCCCAGGAAGGCCCCTGGGAGGCTCCCCCTTGCTTGCCTAGCTCCTGGTTGCTCTGGGTAGTCCTTGTCACCTGGCAAAGACCCACCAATCTCATAAGGCAGGGCTTACAGGCTTCAGGGGCTGAGATCTTCGAGCGGCTATTGTTCTTCTACTGCAGCGATGTTTGTATGTCAACATGCATGTACATGTACATGTGTGTGCATCATGCACACGTGTATGCACACATACCTGCGTGCCGGTGCGTATGCGCATGCCTGTGTAGGTGTGTTCATGCGTGTACATGCATGCACATTTCCTTTCGTGCCATGAGCACTCCAGCGGCATGTGCTGGCTTCCATCTCCCAGCACAGTGCCAGCAGCCCAAGTCTTGTCTCGCTTTCAGCTGAGTTCCTTGAAAGGGGCAAAAACATAGATATCCAGTGGATGGTCTGCCCTCAAACCCATGGGCCAGATAACCATGGGAGTTTGCATGACCAAATGTCCCTGTGATAACAGAATCCCTGCTGGTCACAGCTAGGAAACAAACCCCTGTTCCTGCTACCTGGGGGTCTCTATATTTCTAGCCAGCACGTGGTAGCCTCGGAACATACCCAGGTATGTAGCCCAGGAGCTGACACAGGACAGGTGCATTCAGGGAAAAAACTCAGAACAGCTGTGCCCTGGAGGATTCAGCCAGACTGCTAGGGAGAGACTATCACTGGGAGGACACTACGGTATGAAGTACATAAGGCCAGGGAAGAAGGGACACAGGGCACATGAGTGTGCTGTGCCATCGCCCTGGGAAGTCTTAGACCCTGGAGGGCCTTGCAATTCCAGATCCCCAAAGCCCCAGGTGCCCTGCATCCCTGTTCCCAGCAGCCCTGCAAAACAGATGCACACTAGACCCCTTTATTTATGAACCCCAAACTCTGCACAGCCCAGTGTGGTCCCAGTGAGTTACTGCTGTGGCATTCAGCTATCTTTAGATGATCAGCCAGTCTGCTGTGTGCCCGCTTGAGCTCTATTTGGGATCTGCAGCTGCTGGCCACTCACACACCATTCACTATGCCCCTCCAAGGCTCACCTTCCAGGCCTGTGTAGGGCAGGCCCCGCTCCTGGGATCTGCTGCCAGCCTTGGAGGAAGGGCATGGCTGGGCATCCTCAGGACAGCGAGCAGCCCACAGTGGGCTGTGAGGCACACAGCAAATTGGGGCTAATTTTCTCCTGCAAAGCAGTTGATCCTCTAATCTGGTAAATACACTAATCTTCGCCCTACTGCTCCGAGCCCGAGCTTATATGCTCAGACCCAGGGGGGGATGGGCCTGGTATAGAACAAGACCACTGCTGAAGGCAGGAAGTACACACTGCCAGGAAATGCACTCTCAGAGCTGGTGAGGAGGGAAGCATTTCATCACCGAGAACCCACCCGGGCATGGGGCACTGAGCTAACTTGGGGCTTACTTGGCCACCCATGTACCCCAGTGTTAGCAGTGGAAAGCATTGGTCGGTGGCAGATCACCCTACAGTGCTGGAACCCCAACCCCACAAGCTGCTGCTGCTCCACCTCCCAAGCCTGCTTGCTTTCTATTAAAGCCAAGATGAGTCACTGTCGCAGAGAAGTGGGGCCACAACCCAGCTCAGGTGCACCATGAGATCGGGGCCGCTGTGGTCCGGTTTTCTTTAGTCTGCTGAAGAGTTACTTGTACAGTAATTTTTAAAATATCTTAATAATTACGAGTAGGAAAACTTCCTAGAAAAATCCCTGCTCTGACTTCACTTAAAGAGCTGAACATATATGACTGATATAGTGAGGTCCCCAGAGCAGGCATAGGCTGGCATGAGGAACTGCCTGAGCTAGGGGTTTCTCAGGGTACCCACAAGTCTCTGCACTGGGGACCCAGAGGGCAGTTTTATGTCTATTGGTGTTTTGCTTGCACATATGTATGTATACCACATGTGTGCAGTGCCCACAGAGGCCAGAAGAGGGCATGAGATCTCCTGAAATTGGGGTTACAGGCAGTTGTGAGTTGCCATGTTAGTGCTGGGGACTGAACCCCAGTACTCTGCAAAAGCCATCTCTCCAGTCCCTAGGGTCCTTTATAAATGTAGCAGTCCCAGCCTTGAGAGATGCTCACCTGCCCTGATATCCAAGAGCCTGCCGACTGCACTGTAGGAACAGGTGTGCACACATGAATCTCGGGGAGAGCACAGACATCCAGCCTGCAACACGGAGGGTCTAGGGAGGACTCAGATCCAGCCTGTAAAACAGAGGGTCTGGGGGAGGACTCAGACATCCAGCCTGTAACACGGAGGGTCTGGGGGAGGACGAAGACATCCAGCCTGTAACATGGAGGGTCTGGATTTTCTTTTGTCCTAAATTCATTTCTATCTGGTTCTTCTTACAACCCATTTACCTGAGGCCTGAACTGTGGGGATGGGCAGGCACCCTTAGGCAGTCTCTAGCATGATCTTGGATGGGGGAGGCAGAGTAGCAGCCTGGGACCAGGGCATCCCACTAGCCCATCTGCCCTCAAGAACCTCCTGACGTTCTTCTGCCTTCTAATCTCTCAGTCTAGTTCCACTGTCTGGGATATGGAGGTCAGTGGGGGTGGCTCAGTGAAGGGGCTGGAGACCCAGACTAGAGAGGGGGGACAGATCCTGCATCATCTTTATGGTCAGGGTGCTGGCCACTGAGGGTTGGGGTTAGGGCTCAGAGGAGGGCCTGGGAAATACGTCTAACAAAATGCTGGTAGCCAAAGTTAACTGAAGGTAGGGAACGGGGTGGGGTGGTTGCCTGAAAGAGACATGGGATGTCCTGATCTTTGGAATCTGTCTATGAAACTTGATTGGGATAAAAGTCTTTGTATATACAAATGAGTTTAGCACCTAGAGGTGGAAAGGTCACCCTGGTTTTCCTGTCTACTCTCTAAGTTCACCACCAATGGAACATACGGGAAGGGCAGAGGGAGATGTGAGGCCCTGACACAGAGGAACAGCCCATGAAGACAGAAACAGAGAGAAAAGAAATGTGACCACAAGCCAAGGGAAGCTGGGAGACCTCCAGGTAGAAGAGGAAGGAAGGACCCTGCAAGATGACAGCGACTACTTGTTCAAACCATCAGTTTGTTGTTACTCATGGGGGGCCTGCCACAGCTATGGCCCCAGTGGGTGGACAGGGTAGATGACACCTAGGTCACAGACCCTCCCTGTTCTCTTCCACAGAGCAGTCTCAAACTACACTCAAGTTAAACAAAACAAACAGATATGCCTCAGTTGGCAGAATGCTCACTGAGCAGGCAGAAAGAAGGTCCTAAGTTTAGCTCCCAGCACCATGTAAGTCAGATATGGGAACATATGGCTGTAATCTCTGCCCCTGGGAGATGGAGGGAGGAATCTCAGCTGTTCAAGGCCATCCACAGTGAGTTCAAGACTCTCTTAGGCTACATGAACCCCTGTCTTAAAAAATAAGAAAAAAAGCATCAAAACTAATGAGAATAACAAAAAAGCCCATATGTCTCTGCAATGTGTTTTTCTCACAAGGGCTTCAACCAAGGTCTAATATAAGGCCTGCCTCATCAGCACACAGGGTGGAATTTTCCTTCCTTCCAGGTCCACTGCGAGGCCTCTCCTGTGCCCCAGCCTCTGGACAATGGGGGGGCGGGAGCCACAAGGTGCAACTGCAGTTGATAGGTTATAAAGGAAGTGGGGTACTGTGGGCTTTCACTTCCTGATAGCTAGAGGTGGCCACAATAGAGGCTGGCAAGGCTGGATGGAAATGGTTGGCTCAGAGGAAAGCTGTGTTGGAGCAGGTAGTCAACTCTTTTTGTTCAAATGAATAGCCATATTCTTTCAGGGAAGGGCTTTTGTTACAGCATCTAGCAGTTTCCTAACTGATACAAAGTCTGGCATAAATTAAGTTCTGCGGAGGTTAGTTAAAGGTGGCACCAGGCACGGGGAGTGCATGGCTGGGTAAAGGGGGCTGGTCCATCTCTGTTCTCACTGGTTACACTGTTTCAGGAGCTCCTGGGGTGGAGAGGAGAGCACAAGGCCCTGTGTGCCAGGGCAAGCAAGACTCATAAGACACAGGGGACCCACCACATGCCACCGGCATTCTTCAGGGAGGCCCCCTGTCACACATTTCTCCAGTTGTCAGCAGGGTCTAAGGAACCCAGACCTAACCATACCAGTGCTTCTTGCCCATGGCCTAACCTCAGTCTTCTCTGCATAGCAGTGGGCCACCAGGTTGCCTAGGAACAAGCCTCCTTCCTTAACAGTGCCCCTGGGCTAGTAATGGATTTCCCTTTCTGCCTGCATTCAAATCTATGCTTGCAGAGCAGGCTGGAGATTGAGTTCCAGAGGATAAAGTAGCTAGGCGGTGACAAAGGTCCATTTAACAGTGACTGTGGGTGGAACAGGGCCCACACTGATGCTATCCAAGGGGAAGCAGCTTTTGTGGGTGGAGCAGAGGCTCAGCTTGGCTTAGGAGAGGTGGTGAAGACTGGTTAACTGCACTGGGGGTGTGGGAAGGTGTGTCCTCAGTGTACATGCTAGAGGAGGACATGCTTCCCTAGTCCACACAAACTCAAGATATGCCCCCCCCCATGTCCATACTAGCTTAAGATGTGCCGATCCCCATGTTTATACTGGGGGCCCTTCATGTCCAGTGACTTCACCAGCCACTACCACCCTTCACCCTCCCCAGCTCTACTGAGAAAAGGAAGTGTATACGGGGCTTCTGGCAGCACAAGCCAGAGGCAGAGAATGACAAGAGCAAGGTCTGTATGAGCAATGAACAGCAGCGATCCCTCAGCTGAGCTGGGATTTCCTGGGCTTACGCATGTGAGATATATAAAATATATATATACATACATATATATATACAAGATACAGAAAAGGAGGGGCTCTGAGCCCCCATCTAGATCAAGTACTGATCATGGTGAGGCTGTGGATTCCACGCTTGTTTCAGAGCTGAACAAACAACTGGAGACCCTAAAGATGGAGGTCACGGGGGCTGGAAGCTTATGTCTACAATCACAGTGCCAGAGACGCTATGCAAGAGCAACTTCTAGGTCAGACTGGGCTAGAGTAAGATACTGCTCCCCCCAAAACAGAAAAAAAAACCACAAAGACTAAGAATATTGCTGCTCCTTTATATTAAAATTTACTTCTTTTTTAAAGGATTTATTTTTGTTTCATGCATGTGAGTGTTTTGCCTGGGTGTGTGTCTGTGCATCACATGTGTGCAGTGCATGAGAAGGCCAGAAAGAAGAGGGTGCTGGAGTTCCTAGAACTGGAGTTACATGTGGGTGTTGAGAACTGAACCCGGGTCCTCTGTAAGAGCAGCCAGTGTTCCAAACCATGGAGTCATCTCTCCAGCCCCAGATTTATTTATCTTTGAGACAAGGTCTTAGGTCATACACGTTTTCTTTGAACTTGATTCTCCCTCCTTAGTCTTCTGGGCAACTGTGACTGTGGTCCTGTGCTGCCGTTTCCCCCTTCCCTCCATTTCTTTTTCTCTTTCCCCTCCTTCTCTCTCTGTCTCCCTCCCTCCCTCTCGCCCATCTCTGTCTCTCTCATCTCTTCCCTCTCCCTCCCTCCCTCTCTCCTTCCCTCCTTTCTTCTCAACACTAGAGATGGAGCCCAGAGCTTCAAGCAGGCTAGGCAGGTGCTGTACTGACCTATACCTCCAGTCTGTATCTTTTAAAAAATACTCACACATAGCTATAAATCGTCCCATCTTAGCTATGCGTAAGTGTGCAGCTGGATGGGTTCTGCATTTACAGTGCTGTGCAGCCATCCTCACCGCATTAAGCTCTGAGACTAAAACAATACTCACTTAGCAGTGACTCCCCACTGCCCTCCCCAGTCCCCATAACCATGGCCTTTCCTTGCTTTTTGCCTCTGGATCTGATGACTCTAAGGACCTTATGGGAGTGGATGCTACAACATTTTTTCCCTGTTAACCCAACATGACCACTTCAGGTTCTATTCAGCAACCCTACCCTCCATGTTTCCCAGTCCTGACCCCTTAGGGGTTTGGTGACAAGAACAGGAAGGGACTTCATCTCAGGGTCAGGCCAGCAGCCTCCTGCATGGCAGCTCCTACCTTGGGAGCAGGGTGCTAATGTCTCTGAAGATAAAGGTGTAAGAGACACACCTGTTCACAGGATCAGTGCTGATCTGGACAGGGGCAGGAGAGCAGTCGCCATGGAAGGCCGTCTCCAACCTGCCTGTCAAATCTCCCCTGGTCCCAGAGCCCAAGTTTGCTCAGGTCACTTTATTCCCATCTACTTTTCTTTTTTCTTTTTAAAAAAAATACAAAAAACAAAATTCCTCTCTCTATGTGGTGTCTGTACATGTAAGCCATGACGTGTGTG
This sequence comes from Ondatra zibethicus, assembly GCA_004026605.1. NCBI lineage: Eukaryota > Metazoa > Chordata > Mammalia > Rodentia > Cricetidae > Ondatra > Ondatra zibethicus. Next base: position 213,739 of record PVIU01000306.1, read on the forward strand.
GTCAAATGACAACTTATGCGTCTTCTGCCTTGCTTGAAGCAAAGGTTCATTGCTGTGAACATCACTCTAGCTGGGTGAGGTTCATGGGGATCCTCTTGTCTTCACCTCCCATCTCACTGTAGGGTGCTGGTACTACAGACATCCAGACATCCACAGCCAGATTTTTACACAGGTTCTGGGGATCTGAACTCAATTCCTCAGTTTTCATGGCAACCGCTTTACCCACCAACATACACATTACTTCCTTCTCTGTTCATGTGCCTAACAGACAACTGCTCCTGCCTTCTTGAAAGACCCCCACTATGACACACACACACACGCACGCATGCATGCACACACACACGAGAGAGAGAGAGAGAGAGAGAGAGAGAGAGAGAGAGAGAGAGAGAGAGAGAGAGAACCCAGCAGGGATGATGGTCATGTCTACAATTATCCAAAAGATCAGGGAGCATTGTGAATGGTGGCAGGTCCATGTAAACCCCTGCTGCCAGAAGCCAGAATTTTGGAGCACGAAGAGAGGACATAGGCTTGGCAAAGGAATGGCCTCGGGGCCTTCAGCCTACTCTCTGGGTATAAGGACCCAACGGAAGGACAGCTCAGGCCATTCTATCTAGAAGGCTCATCAAAACCACTCAGGGAACATTAACTGACAATAAATAAGATTTCTTCCCAGAGCAGATGAGGTCAGGCAAACACAGGAATGAAAACAAATCACTGCCCACCTCACGTGGGCACCGCAGTGGCCGAACTGCTATTCTAACCACATGAAGGTAACGAGGTGTATGCCATGGCTTAGAGGTGATGCTGCCTGCCACCAGGCCTGCAGGCTGAGTCAGCTCACATGCTGTGACTGACCGAGTGACCGACCAACACTTCTGTTTTGTGGGAAGAAGCCTGGAAGGCTAAGGCCAGGCAGATGAGCTGTGCCGGGACAGCCAGGATCCAAGAGTCCCTGACATCTTTGCTACCATGGAAGAGTCATATTCAGGAACTGTGGATCGAGTGTTGGATGTGGGTTGGAGTTCTGCCCCATCACTGCCTTCCCACCTTGCACCTCCTGACCACGTCATGCTCTTCCTCAGCTTCCCTCCTGGAGCCTTTGAGGGCAGGAAGATGCTGGCACCGACGGCATACGACAACACACAGAATGCTAGAAACATGCATTGTCATTATCCCTAACACTCTATGGACCCCAATGGCTTGCACAGCAGTGGCCAGACAAGGCCAGAAGCACTCTGGTATCCCATGTTTGGAGGCCTATATGCTTTCTGCCTGTTGCTGTCAGTGGCCCACCATGTTCCTTGGGCTGGAATGATTTTCTCTTCCGGGCAGGATGGGGAAGGTCCATCTGGATGTCTGACGTGCCTGGCTCTGCATGGTCAGCTGGTCAAATGGACTGCCAGCCCTTCCCCCAAGCCTGTCCCATCCAAGGTGCCCAAGCACGCTGGCTACCATCAACACTGTGCACCCAGTGGTCACAGCTCATTCCTCAGTGCACAGAATCCTCCAGGCCTCCTCGTGTAACTATGTCCCCCTTGTCCCTCTATTCTAGTTTCTTCTTTTATTCTTGCACTAGTTTGAAATCCTTGAGCCCTGGGTGTGGAGGATACAGGGACAAAGGCTGCAGGTCTCACTCACACCTGCTTCACCATCCACAAGCTCAAGCCCTGAGTCTACAGAAGCTGCTTCAGATACGGCTATAGACATATAACCCAGATGTACACCAGGGCCCCATGTGGTGCAGTCTCCACTGGGAAGGAGTTCCAGAGAACTAAGGGTCCAGGCACCAAGGAGAGAGTAACCAGGCTTCCAGTCTCTAGGGGCATTTCATACCCACTGATGGTGATCTGGCCAGAACCACATGGCACCATCTCTTAAAGGCTTCACTCTCCACAACTGGCACATAGAAGATCTGTCTTCAGGTTTTACTGCTGTTCCTTTATCGACTTCTGCCTAACTTCCATCTTTCCTGTTTCTCCCTTTCTTTCTCTTCTAGTATCTGCACCTCAAATACACCATATTGGCTAAGGCTCCCTCCTCTTTATCAGGTGAAAGAGGATGATGGGTATGAACCAATAAGTTACACCCCCAACTAACTGACTGACTGGATGGATGCATGGATGGTGGGTAGGTGGATAGATGAATAAATGATGGGTGAGATGGATAGATGGATTCTGGGTGGATTGGTAGATGAGATGATTCATTGGTGGATAGAGAGAGGAATGGGTGAATGGATGAATAGATGGTTGGGTAGATGGATGGAAGGATAGATAAATGGAGAAGGTAATAAGTGAATGGATAGATAGATGGGTAGATGGATGAGAGCATGTGTGGATAGATGAGTGGATATGTGGATGGATGATGGATGGATGGGTGGGTGGGTAGATGGATGGATGGGTGGATGGATGGATGGATAGGTGGATGGATGGATAGGTGGATGGATGGATGGGTGGATGGATGGGTGGGTGGGGGGATGGGTGGATGGATGGGTGGGAGGAAACTGGGCAGATGGATATACCACTTTCAACACATCCTCACTGATCACTTGCCTTCATTCTCTACATGTGCCATGCGGAGGTCTTTTTGGATCCTAGACATGTGGCTCTTTTATTATTAGGGCCAACAAAGATGTTGGGCTGATCCTGGGCCACAACTGAGGAGCTTAACTTTTGCTAGATGAGCCAGGGCTCCAAGGGTCACTGTACTCAACTGAAGCCAGCAAGCCTCATGGGCCAAGAGAAGAGTGTCCAACCCTCGGACACAGATGTGCATTCAGCCAGACCCAAAGAGGAAGGATGCAAGGATACTCCTTAGAAGCCTGGTGGCTTCTCATCTGACCTGTTCTCGGGGCCAGAGCTGGATGCCACAGAATGTGGCCATGCTGGCCTTTACTTTTCAAGGATGCTCAGTCCACTGAGTCAGCACCTCCCATGTCCTGATCTGTTTTATCTAGCTCCATTTGAGGTGAAGCTCCGAGATACCGCCTGCCAGGGATGCCTGAGCTCTGTACTTGCTGCCTGTACCCCCATGGGCAACCTGATAGATAGCCTCTGTATCTTACCCTCTTCATATTGAAAAAGGAGCCGATGGAAATATTTTAACTAAACTGAACATGTGAGTTTGTGAAGATGAAACTCCAAAAAAACGCTGTTTGCTGCACAGAGAGTGCCCAGGAGGCACAGGCATTTTACTTAACAGTGTGTCTTTGTGGTCGACGACTTTCTTGTAGTCAGCGCTGCGTTGCAACACAGTCGAGATTGGGATGTGTTGAGCTCAGCCTCTGTGGGTCAGGCTTCATTTCTTCTGCAGAACCATTGCTTCTGCCCATGAGGGGCAGTGGTGGGTATTGCCTAAGTGGACAGTGAGTGAGGCTGCTCAGATGAACACAGACTGGCCCTGTGATCCAGCAACTCAACTCACTAAGTGTGAACCCCAACAGACAGAAGCTGTGTACAAATGCTCCCAGAAGCCAACTTTGTCCATTTTCAGATGTTATAACAAAACACCTGTTTATGTGACTCGTGATTCTTGGGAGACTGGGGACCCTAGCAGCATGGAGCCAGCACTTGCTGACATCTGGTTGAAGGCCTGGGATGGGTCGCTGTGTGGTGAGGCAGAACCAGTGCACCAGCTCAGATCGTTTTCCGTCTTTGTATAAAGCTACAAAGGCCATCATTGAATACCACCCTCATGTCCTCATTTAATCCTACTGACTTCCCAAAGGGCCTGTCTCTTAAAACCACTGGCACGCGTGCACTCGTTACCTTTCTCACCACTGTGGTCAAATACCTGATGGGAGTGACTAAGGGAGGAGACTTATTTGGGCTCATGGTTTGAGATGATTCCAGTCTATCATGGTGGGGAAGGCTTGGTGGCTCTGGGGAGTGTGCAACAGCTGCTTTACATCCTAGCTGACCATGGCACAGAGATGGGACAGCAAGAGAGGCCAGCCTCAAGTCCCTCTCTCCTGAGCCCCGCTTCTTCCAGTGAGTTTCCACCTCCTAAGGGATCCATAGTTTTCCAAACAGCACCCAGCCGTCATGCACATTTCACACCCAAAATGTAGCGGTATGGAGTCCAGGATCATGTTTCTAACAGAGGAGTTCTTTCCGTGTTCGTGTGTGTGTGTGTTCACGTCCACACATATATTTGTGGTTTGCACGGGCAGTCAAAGGTTAGAGGAGGACATCCTGCTCTTTTATTTTGCACTTTATCCCCCGAGACAGGGTCTCTCACTGAACCTGGAGCTAGGCTAGGGACCAACAAGCCTCAAAGATAAGATCTCCCCTCTGTGCTGAGGTCACAGGTCACGCGTGGCTTTTTAGAGGAGTGCTGGGATCCAAACTCAGATCCTCAGCAAGTGTTCTCACACACTGAGCCATCCGCCCAGTCTCTAGCACGTGAATTTTGAGGGGAAGGAACAAACCACAGCGGCAACTTTACACATAAAAGCCAAAAGTGGAGATGACCCCAATCCCCCTGAATGATGAATAGGCACTGTTGATGTGATCAGGAGTGGAGACGACCCCAATCCTGCCTGATGAATAAGCACTGTTGATGTGAACAGGCTCACACCGTGGAGCTCATTTCCCTACAAGTGCACCAAGTACCAATACATGATGTAGCATGGATAAAACCAATGGTTAACCATGGTGCTGTGATGTGTCTTAGTTTCTTGTGTTGCTGTGATAAAATACCTTGATAGAAGCAGCCCAAGGAGAAAGGGTTTATTTTGACTCAAAGTTGTAGCTGCAGCCATCATGGCTGGGAAGTCACAAGTGCAGGGCAGTGGTGGGCATTTCCTAGGAGCCTGAGGGAGCTGGTCATGTTCCATGAACACTCAGGAAACAGACGGCAAGGAATTCATGCTTGCTAGTGCTCAGTTTGTTTCCCCCATCTCCTACAGCCAGGATTTCCTGCCCAGGGAGTGGTTCTGATAATATCGCACAATCATGCCCAGAGGCCTATCTCCCAGGTCATTCTGGATTCTGCCAAGTTGAGAACACTAACCTGAAGGCTTCACACTGCCTTGTCTGGAAACAGGAAGTAGAAGCAGCCATGTTTGAGGGCTGACATAAAGATGAAGGTTGATGGCTAATAGCAACAAAATTTGCCTCTGGGGTGAGAAAAATGTTCCAGAACTACAGTTGTGATGGCAGTGTGGCATGTTGAATGAGAATGCCACTGAGGGCTGGCAAGATGGCTCACTGGGTAAAGTCTTGTTACCAAGACTGATGATCTGAGTTCAATGGCAGAAGGAGAGAAGCAGCTCCCAAGAGTTGCCTTCTGACTTCCATGTGTATGAATCCCCCATGTACAAACACAATTAATTCATTAATTAAATGAGATTTAAAAATAGAAGGACATTGAGTTGCATACTTTAAGTTGCAAAAAATAATGTTCACAGCATGTATGTTTTAATTAAAAGCTATTTATGTGTATATATGTATGGAGATTTGTGCATGGGTGGGTATAGGTGCCCAAAGCATTAGATCCCTGGAGCTAGTGTAATAGGCAGTTGTGAGATACTTGGTGTGGGTGCTGGGAGCTGAGCCCAAGTCCTCTGCAAGAGCAGTAAGCACTCTCCAGCCCTGGCATGTATATTTCAGCACAAGGGGAAAAGATACACTCAAGTGATGATGTCTGTATACGCCTGATAACATAACACAGCGACCAGATAGATAAGACTATAAAGACAGCCAGTGAAGCCCATGGCGCAGCACAACCTCCTCCTGGTGGTCCTGTCATCCGCCTGTCTCACTGGCTTCCTTTTTCTGTGTGTGGATCATGACTACTCAAGCCAAGATGAAGGAATGCAAATGAAAGTCAGTCAGAGTGGGGGTGGAATTTTTAACAAAATCTTTAATATTTTTGAAGAGATCAGCACACACATTCTCTCCAAACTCCAAGGGGTTATAATGGGTGTGGAGTAGAGAGTTAGACACTGCCAGACTGGTTTGGATTGCTGTTTATGGCTCCCTGGTACTCTCGGGGTGTGTGACTCTGGGAAGAAGCAACCATCTCTCTGGCAGGAAAGGATCCAAAGTCTGCTGAGGTCCTGATCATGGCTGGCTGCTGTGTCATCTGTGTGACTGACATTCTGTGACTGGGGTTGTCAGCCTTTGGTGGCCTCAGGTTCTGGTGAGACTCACCACTAAGTCAAGATGCCGGGCAAATGGAACAAGCAGCAATGCTAAGATGAGACACAGCCCTAGTAGAGCCAGGCAGCTGGGGAGGTTCATGCCATGGAGGGAAGAAGGTCAGGAGAAATTTGGAGAAAGCAGACCATGAAAGGGGGAATAATGGTGTGCAAAAGAAGGGAGGGGGGAACATGGGAAAAACTAGAGGCAGAATTCTATCACTGGACCAGCAAAGAGGCAAGGTGTCAAGTCAAGGTAGGTGAAGGGTAGTGTGAAAGGCTAACCCTTCCAAGGCTGGACCCTAAGGCAAGGCTCAGCTTTTAGGACAGGACACTTGTCCCTGGAGCTGTAGACACAGCACAGACTGTAGGAGCAGGTGAGGAACGGGCATCAGTCCCCCAGGTGATAGGGAATGGCAACAATCATAGGACTAAGGTCTCACCACAATGGCAGAGAGACTGGAGTGTGCAATGGTTAGAGCCTAATTAAAGGACTAGGTCAGCTCAGAATTCCAGCTCTGCTACTCTGAAGCTCTGTGACCTGGAGGTTGCTATCTCAAGCCCACTATGCTTCAATATCTTAGGGAATTAGAGACTGCAGTTTGGTGAGGGTTAAATAAGTTAGCGATGCATGGGTCAGCTGTGATGAGGACCATACCAAAAAGAACCAGAATGGTGCTGGGGAGGGATGTCTGTCTAGAAAACCAGAAATCAGAGTTACTGTGTTGGGAACCAGGCCACCACCAGGCACTGGCCTGCCCAGCACTATTATGCCCAGGCCTACGAATCAGCTAGTCCTGGCTGCCTGTAGCATAAACTTGTGGCCATCTCAAGGACTAATTACCTTTTTCTTCAGCTTCAACCCCATCCCTCATGCCTGGGACCTAGCACAGGGCAGTCAGAATGATCTGGGCTCTGCTTTTGTGATGCTCACAGCTTATGAGAGAGCATATCCCATGGTTTGTCCCATGGGGAAATTCCCTGACAGTTGTATGTACCTGGCTAGGCAGTTTCTGCCCTTTCCATGGACGAACAACAACCCATAATAGTAATAGCTCTTTTTGCACTAGCCAGGGGCACCCTGATCATAGTGATGGAGGTTCCTATGCTCCCACTCTCTCTCACCTTGTCCCCTCCCCAGGGCAGTCTGGTTGGAGGAAAGTAGTGAATTTGTTAATGAATGGTTGATCCTGTGGGACTAAATGGCAGAGGTCATTCTCAGACTCGAGGTCATTCTCAGACTCCCACGGCCTCACAAGGTGGCTTTCCACAGCCCCTCTCCCCTTCCTTCCCATCTCACTTCCACTAGTGCTGTGTGCACACACTAACTCCCAGGGCAGAGGAGCCCCATCAATTATAGTCCTACAGGACATTTAGCCCACACCCTTCCCTCAGTTCATTTACCAGCCTAACCACTTGGATCATAAAACTCCCTAGCACAAAAGGGCACCACAGACAGAAACAAATCAATGTTAACAAGATGCCTGCCAGGCACTCTGGGAGATGGGCAGCTGGGCAGGATGGACGGAAGGCAGAAAGAACCCTATGTTCTCCTTCTGGGGTTAACCAATGGGTGCATCGGAAGACCCTGTGCCCCAAACTTCCAATCTGAATATAATCATCTACTTAGGACCTCATCTTTTGTAGTCTGGGCAGGGTAGAGACAGCTTTAGACAGAGATGGATGGAAATAAGATACAACCGCATGACTCAGGACTTAGCCAGGGTACTAACCAGACATGCAAAAAGAGAGACATGCTTTGCAGGCCGCCAAGATTCAAACCTCCTGTGAGGTCCCAGGCAGGCAGCTTTTCTGAGGCTCGGTTTTATTCTCTGAAAGATGGTAGTGAAAGATTCCCAGGGCTGACCATCACCAGACTCACGCTGTGTGACAGGTGCTGTGTTGGCAGCCTGTCTGACCCACAGGGAGAGACACCGTACAAGGGAAATGGATGTAAGTCAACCACCAGACACCGGAGATGACTCTGACAGTGACGGAAGCATGCAGCATGAGCATGAGAGTCAGGGGCAGCCAGATGGTCCTGGAAAGGCATGTTTGGGAGTTTGGCACGTGAGCTGAGACCTTAGCAACAAAGCGAAGGCGGGAACAAAGCACGGGCCACCACAGATGCTCTGCCACACCAAGCCTCTACCCATCCTCATGGAAGAGAATTCTCTACCAAGCAGATGGCCTGTCTCAAAGTAATGAGCTTCCATGCCTGGACGGGCCAAGGACTCAGGGTGGGGATGGGATGGAATGGAAGATACAGGGAAAGGGGCTGAGAATTGGTGAAATACAAGGATCCCGTTTCAGCACCACGGACAGAGAAAACCCACAGAGCGTTTTAGGAGCAAGGACAGAGCTGCTTTGAAGTGGTTTGTTGCTGCCTGCCTTCACCTCCTAGCACTCCCTGACTCTGACCAGCCCTCAACCAGACCATCTAAGCCCTCCCTGTGCCAGCCTCAGCACTGTCAGCACCACCACATCCCCCCACTCCCCACATTCACCCTGAATGTTACTGACGCTCTTCAGTTTTGCTCAAGCCCCCCCTTCATCACACTGACTATTAAGTCCTTTACTATACACCAAAGCTGGGTGGCTATCCTCTCTCTGTCAAAGTTCTTTTCCCTGGCATGTGCTCTCTTTTATCCCCCACTTTAGACTATGAGCTCCCAAGAAGGTGTGGCTAATTCCTGTTTTTCCTCTTAGCCCAGTGCTTCCTGGGGTACCCATTTATCAGCTGCAGAAATAAATCAATGGACTGAGTTCCAGATGTCATTTTTCCCAACCGTTGCTGAGCATCCATGATCTCAGAAGCTGTGCTCCAAGCTTCACACATGTCTTTATTTACAGGTAAGGAACTGAGAGCCCCAAAGTGAGTGATGGGCCCAACTTCACAGAGCTAAGAGGAAGCAGACCCTGAACTCAAACCTGGGTTGGCTGCACTACCTGTGCCCTTGACCATGGCTCCTCTCTGTCTCTCTCCAACTCAGTGCACTGCCATCTGCCAATCCCACAGAGTCTGAGCACAGCAGCCATGGTCCCCTGAAGTGATTCGGGATCTTTATTTAGCTTGAAATTGAAATCACTGATGCTTCAAATTAGAGCCTCACAATGAAAGAGGCAAGCCTTCAGATCTGCTACAGTGAAGCAGCCTGCACCCGCATTTTCAGCAGGATCTCTTTGCTGCTTTTGAGCCAAAACCACCTGTTCTTAGTCAATATGGAGGGCGAAGCTATCAGTTTTCCAGGTCCAGGGTGTATGGAGAGAAAGAACCTGGATTCCCAGATACCCAGGGGCTCCCCTCAGAGGAGCATCTATTTTAAACCCTCAGGAGTAAAGACCCCAATGCCAACAGCCTTGGGGACCTCACTTTAATGGCTATGATCCTAGAATGGCAAAATTTCTAATGCTATAGCTCCCTGCCAGCAGACCTCAATGGCTTGTCTAGAAGTTACAGCTCCATGGGAACAGAAACACTCCACACTCAAAGAAAGGGACTAAGACAGCCACTGCTCATCTTTGATGTGAACCAAACTGACAGCCCAAGCACAAACAGCACCAGGCCAGGAATTCAGCCCCAGTTCCTGCTAACATCTGCTGGTGCCTTGCCCATCTTAATGAATTCAATACCCATGGGCACTATTTGAGTAAGATATAAAGATTTGGGAGGAGGCAGAGAGGTTAGGAATTCTACATTGGCCACTGGGGTCACCAGTGGGCAAACGACAGTCTTTGGTGATATCCCAAAAGACAGAAAGAGAGGTGTGAATTGAGAAGTGAGGCTGTTGTTTGGACCAGAGAGAATTTGGCACTGGAGAAGCCACAGAAAGGCTCCACCTCAACCCTGGGATTTATCCCTAGAAGATATAGCACACAGGTAAATGGAAACTCCCAAGATTATCTGAAAGCCAGGCCCGTGCCAGGGCAGGACTGTGCAGGGTGGTGAGGGCTTATGGCGCAGAAGCCTAAGCCATATTTGCCTGCCGGGGTTTGGGATAGCTATAACAGGGGCTTGTACTGAACAGCACCTAGCCTGGCTTGTATGTTCACCACTTAATGCTGTATTTGCCATTGTCCACCGGTACACACGTTTGAAGGGGTCATTGCCAATGTGTAATCACCTGCCATCACTATAGCATATTATTATTTGTTTGTCAAATGTTCTCCAGTCTTCTGTTCTGAGTCAAGCATGCTAATGAGGCAGAAGGACAAGACATTCATCAACAGATACTGACAAATGCTAGCTTTGTGCCCAGCACTTCTGACCCCCGTCTTCCTTGGAGAGCTCCTGAGGTACCCATTTATCAGCTGCAGAAATGAATCAATGAACTGAGTTCCAGATGTCATTTTTCCCAACAGGTGTTGAGTGTCCATGATCTCAGGAGCTGTGCTCCAAGCTTCACATCTTACTTACAGATAAGAAATTGAAAGCCCTAAAGTGAGTGTGTGCCCAAATGAATTTATCTCAGGTGACTTAATTCTCGTACTACCCCTGTTTCCAATGAGGCAGGGAGTCCTCTCGTGTGTTTATGAATAATGCTCTCAACAGATGATTAGGACAGACTGGGTCTTAGCTGCCTTTCCTGCAAGCCTTGCTGACGTCCGAGGCAGGGGGATTACAGCCTTGGAGGGAGCAGTAGCTGCCATCACGCCAACTGGGTTGGAAGCAATGACTTGGGCAAATGTGTGTGAGAAAACGAGTCTTGTCTTTAAGGACCTGACTGAGAAAGCTTTTACGGCAAACTCAGTCTCCGAGGAGAACACCGGGACATCCCTCTTTGCGTTTTCGCTTCAATACAAACCGAGATTATAAAAAAAACGGTTCCAGGCATCTCCAGTGCAAGTGTTTAATATGAGGAAAAGGTAATTAGCGATCTGCAGCGTGGCTGTTCGAGGATGAAGGATATTGCCGCCTGCTTTAATTGCACGGGAAAACCTATTTAGGGAAATTAACACAAAAACGAGATCGGCCACTTCAGGGCTAAGAAAACAATCACAAAAACCATAGGAGTCTTCACAGCCCAGCACTGGCTGGCTGGCTGGTGAGGGAAGGCCCCAGGGACAATTACTAACACCAGAAAACCCTCTCCTGGATGCATGCCACATTGGCCCAGGAGGCCAGGACACCACTCCATAGTGCTCCATAACCTTCTTCGAAGGAATGTTCCATTTGCAAAATGAATGCTCTCTCTCTCTCTCTCTCTCTCTCTCTCTCTCTCTCTCTCTCTCTCTCACACACACACACACACACACACACACACACACACAAATGAACACTGTAGAGAAGCTGAGAAACAGAAAAGTCTGAAGCAAGTAGACAATGTTATTCTGTCATGGGTGTGGGGCAAGGAGGGCAGGGCTGTCGTCCTGCCTGTAGATGGGATTGCACAGGTGATTTTGGCTCTGTCTTGTTCACTAAGCAGAACTGCACAATACCCGACGGGCATGGAGGACTACTTGTAGGGATTTGTAGCAGATGCTGGCTGTTCCTCCTTCCCATTCTCTTATTATTTTATTTGCGTGCTGTGATTGCTGCTTGCTTTCAACACAATTCCCCGAGGATGAGCTCCTAGATGTGAAATTGCCCGCTCAGTTCTCTGCTTCCTGTAACTGCTGTCATGTTGGCCTCCCCAGAATTCCCGGCCCTCTGGCCTTTGCTCTAACAACACAGATGTGTTGTCACCAGCAACAGGTATGAAGGTTCTGAAAAAGCAGTTGCTAATATGAAAAGAAAAACAGGTACAACATTCTTTGCCTTGCTTCCTGCCCTATGCACAGGCGGAAGCAAAATGTGTGGGTCTCAGCTCTGCAAGGTGAAGGGCACCTAGTTAGGCAGCCTGGGCAGGGTTGAGAGTCTTCCATAATCAAACTGTGACTGTGGGAAGCAACCCCAGTTCTCTGTGCCTTACTTTCTTCATCTGCAATACAACGACTGCAGAGACCGTTTTAAAAATTCTGTACAGACTAGAGGAAGAAACACATGACTGACTGGTGCACCTTAATGGCAGTAAATAAGGACATGAGCCTTTGGTGGCACTTGTGGCAGACACTACTTGCTTGCTGTGTGTTTTTGTTTCTGTTTTTGTTTTTCTGGTAAGTTGGCTTAAGGGCTACTTGTAAGACATGGGGTATTTCAGTTCAAGTGCGGAGCCTGTGGGAAAAACTCCACCCTGGCCCTAAGGACACTTCTGCTTCTACATGTGCAAAGGGGATTTGGGAACAAGCCAAGGCAAGAGCCTTAAGCACCCACTCTGACCAGGCCAGAGGGCCACTGTCCTGTCTGCTATCGTGGTACAGCTGCGGCTTTCTATCTCATGTGTGTGTGCATGTGTATGAGCATGTGTGTAGAGGTCAGAGGTTGATGTTGGATATCTTTCTCCGGCGTTTCCACAATATTTTTCCAGATGGTTCTTTTCTGAGCCTGGAACTTTCTGATGTGACTAGACTGACTTCCAGTGAGCTCTGGGATTCTACTGTCTCCAGCTCCCCAGTGCTGGGATTAGATGCATGCCTAGCCGCCCCATTTTTAACATAGGTGCTGGGGATCTGAAGTCAGGTCCACATGTTTGCACAGCACTCTTCTGGTTGACCTCGGTCCCTGGCCCCTTGCTCAGCTTTTAAAAAAACACTGTGCCCAAACTCCTGCTTATGGCTCTGGCCTAACAGGCTGGGGCTCAGACCAGGCCTTGTGTCATTAACAGGCATTTTTGGTGAGTGCAATGCCAGCCAACCCTCAGAGGATGATGGATCTACCAGCCTGCAGGACATCACAGTGACAGCCAGTTCTTCCTCAACTCATTCTTGAATAGCTGTCCTGTGCCAGCCACACACATCTTTCCATGACTTTCTTGGCTGCTGGAGTTTCCAACCTCTCACCTGACCTGCACTTGCCCAGCCACTCTCTGTCCTCTGAATGCCTCCCTGGTCATTGTCACTCGGCTGGTTGTCATGTCTCTTAATGAAGAAAACTTAGAGACATTGCCACTGGTGTTCTAGCACAGGACTCCCTTTCCACAAACTCTACCATCATGGGCAGAAAATGCTTTAAAACAAAAACAAAGCCACTGCTTATACTAAGCGTGCCCAGATGTTTCTCCTTGTCGTAATTCCCTAAGCAATTCAGTCTAACAGCCATGGACAAAGCCTTTACTATGTAGTGTAAGCATGGAGAGCAGCTCTCGAGTCCCAGAGAAGCTGAGTGAGTTCTCCATCGGCACGGGACCACTTTCTACAAAGAGCCAGAGTATCTTCCAACCTTGATACATTGGGGGGGCTGGAGCTCACCCCTGTAGCCAGTGACTGATGAGTGTGTGGGCATGTAGGGCCACTGTGATCAAATGTCCTCAAACATGTAGCTCACCCACACCCTCACTCAGAGCTGAGATGACCTCTTTAAGAGAGCTGAGTTCTCATGCTGACCCTGGGGGTCTTTTGTTGTTATTCTAAGAGAGCTTGTTGACAGGGCTGGCAAGAAGGCTCAGTAGGTAAGAGCAGTTGTTACCAAATCCAAGAACCGGAGTTCAGTCCCTGAAACCTACATGGTGGAAGGAGACAACTGACCCCTGTAAATTCTAACCTCCACATGTGTACTGTAGCATGCACACACACGTGTGTGTGCTCATGTGCGCGCACACACACACAGAGTAAATATTAAAAGATTTAAAAGGTTGACAGGGCTTTACTCAAATCTTATGATTACTTTGAGGGAGAAGTATAGTTATCAAGGAAAGAACAAAACAAAATGAAACAAAACCTTCCCTAACACTTTATCAGGACAGAAAGATGCTAGAAGGTAGAGCCCAGAGAAAATCCTGTACAACAGGAAACCCTTCATTACGGGCTCCAGCACCAGGCATGATGACAATGTCAGGGCAATCTGACCAAGCTACAGAAAGAGGAGTGGAGCTTTGTGGATACTTGAGATGTTAAAAGTCAACCCTCACTTCTAAAGTGGCTCCCCGGTCCCGAGGTTCAAACCACAGCATGCAATTTTAGAGAGAAAATATGAAATCTGACATACTCTGCAGATTCATTCAGGCAGTGGAGAAGACTTGCCAAGGGGGCACGGGGAATGAGGGCCGCATGCCGGCACTTAAGGGAGCTTTGCCCACAGACACCCCAGGCTTCATGGGGTGCTCGAGGGGACAGCTTCACCCCAAACAGATTCATAAGGGAACATATAAAGCTTTTAAAAAACAATCCCTCCAAGATGGAAAGCCATTCACTGAAAATACAGAGAAGCTGTCCCCTGGGAAGTACATGCCTGTGTAAGGGCTTATAAATGATTTTAATATCCCAGTGACAAAAACCAGCAGCCAAAGAAACAACACAACTTGGGGAGGCGGACTTAAATTCAGGCACCTAACAGAAATTCTGAGTTCCTCCCCAGACAGCCTGGGGAGCAGAAGAGGAGGAGCCTGTTCCCCACCCCCAGGGGCCAACCCCTCTGCACCCCACAGTCCCATCAGCAGCTCATGGCTGTGACAAGCAGCCTTGTGGGACCATGGCGTGCTAAGTCCTTCGGTAGGCCATGCACAAAATCATAGGACCACACACAGCCCTACCAGGCCTCAGGGGCCAAGTCAGACAAACCTAAAATCCTGGAACTAAGAAGTCACCAGAACAAAATGTTTGTTGGCAAAAGGCAAACAGATTAGTATATCAGATATCAGAGTATAATATATATATGGGCTATGCAAAAGGAAGTGCTACGAGGACAGAAAATTGTGGGGTAGTATGCAGGACATCCCCAGAAAACGTGCGGCCCCAGGCACTTCCACCTCAGAGGCCCAGGCTTCTTTTATTGACTAATTTATCATGGAAACAGTCAAATGAACTGAACATCAGGGGGTACGCGTCCATCTGCAGCCCTCATTTATTATTGAAACCCATATCAACCTCCTGGAGCTCCCTCTCTGCCATCACAAGGCCACCCACACAGCACTCAGAGCCCCAACCCCAGGCCACGCCCCCTCTGTCTCTAGTGTCTCTCACACACAGGAAGAGGGTTTGCGTCACAACCGCATCCTACAGAAGATGATTCAACTTTGTCTGCATTTCCAGGAGGGCTACAAACCCCATGAACTCAAGGAGTTGCAGCCAGCTTCAGCGTCTCCATTCTGGAAGAGATTCCAACTGTTCCAGTACACAGGAACCTGAATTGGCCTGTGCCTCACTCAAACCAGGCTCTGGGAGGTCAAGAGTAGTTCAAAGTGCCTTTCAACAATGACATGAGAGTCACACATGACTCCTTACCTGCCTTCTGCCCTAACAGTTGTGCTCTCTTCTCTCTCCATTCCTGTCAGTCCCTTACCGGTGTGGACAAACTCCAGAGAGATAGGCACAAGGCCACAGATAGAAACTACCACAGGCAGCTGCCATGAAACACAGAGTAAAGGCTTCAAGTGCTATCTCACTGGTGAGGGTGTCCTCTTTTATATGACGGACATGCGTTGAGGTCACCCAGGGGGTGGAGACACCATTGGCTGGTGAGATCCACCTGTTCATGATCTCCACCTGCGTGTGAGTTCTGACACACTTGAGGCAAGACTCAGAGTGAACACAGGGTAACAAAAACTGCCAACAAGGTCCACTTGTGTCTAATCAGATCATTAAAATTCTGTCTTTCCAACCTACCACATTCTTTCATTCACTCTGCTTCCAGAGAGTAACAAGTTCTCTTGCACAGTAAGAGCAAAAGCAACACCTAAACCCGCAAAGAGGCGGGATGCCCTGTCGCTGGCACTAACATCCAACTGCAGGTGAAACTCACAGGACCAATGCTTGCACACAAGGACGTTCCTTAAATGATCAGATGTCACTCCACTTCTGGGTACGAACTGAAGTTAGTTTTAAAAACTTCTGGACATCGCAGATTCCTCTCCGTCCACTCCATCCCCTTTCCTTCCCTTGCCTTTGCCCCATGCTCTGTGATCCTTAAAGACCATCAACCACGCAATGAACAGAGACCAACCAACTCTTAGTAACCCACAACACACCTTATGCTAGCCAATACCACACTAAGGCTCGGTGACTTGCCCTTAGGACGCAGGAGCTGGCAAGCCACCCAAAGATCTGTGTGGCCCCAGCATCATGAAGATGCCGCCATCTTCCTCTTGAAGACTGGTGGCCAAGTTCCATGTATGCTTTATCTTCTCAAAGAACTATGAAGTTGACACTCAACATCAGGGACAGAGGAAACAGCATTCCCAGGGGGTGAGGACACTCAGGGAACACAAGCCACGCGGCCTAAGTCATCCACCATCCTAGTGGTTGTGCTCAGAAACACAACCCTCTCCCATGTGAGAGTCGGCGCTCTCCCCAAGCAGCATGATATAAACACCTGTGCCCTACCTCAATCAAGAAGTCCCCGGTCCTTAGTCCGGCTTGCCATGCCACCCCACCTTCATCCACGGACTCCAGGTACTGCAGGGCTGGGAATGCCGGTGTCGGTGTGAATTCCTCAATGGGGGTATCAGCTAGGAAGAGAAAGAAGTACTGCATTGTGAGTCTGGGGGATGTTTTCCAAGTTAGTCATCCCACGTACCCATGGGACGCCGGGAGGAAGACAGCCACTGCACCCCCATTGGGCTCTCCCCAGAGAGAGAGGGGTCATTACTCACATGCACACTGGTGCTAATGTAAGCTACAGAGCCGGGTGCACGCCAGTACCCCATCATGCCTCTTGGCCTCTCTGCTAAAATCATGGATAAAGTACTCTGCAGTACATGTCTACACGTCTGTCATTTTCTTTAAAAGTATCAATGACTAAACATTTTCAGTTCTAAAAATGGAAAAGTTCCTTCCTCTACCACACAGAGCTAGGGAAAGACCATACTGAAACTGGCTGCCAATTTCACAGCTATACAGACTCGCAACCCAGGGGATTCAACTTGGAATAGGGACAGAGCACAATGTTGACCCAGTGGGTGGCTGCTGATTTGGAATCTGCTCTGAAGTCTCTCCAGGGGGGACCTGGCTTTCTGTGACCATCACATGACCAGCGTGCCTCTCGGCAGAGCAAGGCTGGGCTTCTGGGGCCCACAGGGCTGCTGAGGGACTTTCTGGGTCCTCCTGAGAGGCCGGGGGTGGATGGGTGGGAAGGTGTGAAGCCCGAATTGGGGGAGGGGAAGGCACACCACACAGGCATGGACCTGCACCCTGGGGGTGGAGAAGGCTCTGCTCTTCTCTTTTTGGATGGATTGCCGTGGGCGGCCAGAGCCTATGACAGGTGGGAAGGCGAGCCAGGGAAGGAGGCCTCCCGCACAGGTACAACTGCCACATGGATGACCCCCACCTGTCTCAGGCAGATGCCTCTTCTTGGGAGGGCTGATGCCATTTTGCTGTAGTTGGGAAGGGAAGCCCCACACTAGGGGTGAGCATGGGGCACTGCTTTGGGCTGTGACCCAGAGCCTCCCATTCCCAGGCCACAGGGTGTGTGCACTGACAGCTTAGTTTATGGCAGAGGGGACCTTCTATTCTCCTTGCCTTTGCAAAGTCACCTTAGAGGTGAGTATCTGGACACCTGCCATCCGTGGAGCTGAAACCCGTCCCCAGCACAGGCCAGCTTCCGGGTACCTCAAACTTGGGCTGGGCCATTCTGGGTATCTGAGATCAGGAGCTTTGAGAGCCGGTGTACTGTGACTTTACTGAAGCCCAAGATGCAGGGTCTCCCCAGGACTGAGAGAAAAGGGGAGGGGGAGGGAAGGAGAGAGAGCAGCTCATTTGGAGCAGCACTGTAGATGGAAAATTAAAAACAATGCCTGCAGGAAGCCTCGATGTTTTCGGAGGAAGGCAGAATGTTAAAGAGCATCGTTGTCTAGCAACCAAGTGCCCCCAGGAAAATGCTTGTTTCATGCTTATTCCCAAGCTAAGGAAGGCTCATCATACAAGCATGTGTATAACACACACACACACACACACACACACACACGAGGGGATCCCAGAACACTTACCTTTTGCCCCTCGGAGCACGAATCCAAAGCCCTCGTTGTCTTTCTTCTGCAGGACCACCGTCTTGTCCTCAATAATGCAGTCACTGTAGAGAGAATTCCGGGGATAGCGACCATTATTGTAACCGGTCATCATCACGGTGGCTGCTCCACCGCCGGGGACGCTCATCATCACAGCCAATTAATCACCCAGCCCGGATCCAGGCAGCATGGAGGAGCCTGGGCAGCAGCTCGGTGCAGGAGGAGCTGGGGGTGGGGGGGTAGCAGGATGGGCGAGCGGGGCACAGTGGGATGTGGAGGGGGGCGGCGGGCGCAGGAGCCAGCCGGGGGAAGGAGTCATGGATGCTAGAGGGGCTGCCCAGCCGCCGGGGAGCAGGGGGCCCAGCTTAAGGGACCTGGGGGCTGGCCAGGATGCCACCGCCCAGAGCAAAGAAAGTAAGTGGCCCGGGTGGTGGTAGTGGCGGCAGAGGCAGTAGCGTGGTGAAGGAGGTTTCCAGGCCTGTCTCGGCCAGACGCATCTTCCAGGGAAGCAGAGGAAATCAGCCGGAGGAATAACCAAGATAGCTGCTTTGCTTTGCTATTTCTTGAAGGGGCTTAAAAAGGAGATCAGGTTCTTTCCGCTTGTTCTGTGCACGAGCCAGCAGCAGGCACTGGGGACGCAGAGACCTGTGCTTTGCAGCCAGCGCCCCCTCCCTCCCTCTCCCCCATCCTAGGGAATGTGGTGTGCAGCAGGAGCCCCCACAGTCATCTGATGAGCCCACAGTGCGACCGGCGCGGCTGCCTGGGCGTCATCCCGCGCGCAGAGGATCTGCAGGCTGGGCTGGTGGCCGGCGGGAGGGGGAGCCGCCAGCTCTGTGTCTCTCTGGGCCACAGAGGCCAAGGCTGAGGCACTGGTGAGAGAGTGAGCGGCTCAGGCCATTTCAGTCCCACCAGAGCCAAGAAAGGCAGCGGCTGCCTCCTGAGGAAGATGCCTTGCTGAGAACAGAGAGGCCAGCAGTGTCCCCGCTGCAGGGAGGACTGAGAACCACAGGGTTCACCTCTTTGTAGAGCATTTCCATTTTTAAAGGAAACAGACTAAAAAACCTCAACTTTGCTGTTGTGGCCAAAGCCACCTATCACCAACATTAACAGAACTCCAACTGTCCACCTGGAGGTGCGCGCAGGGCATACAGGACAGGAAGATGCTGCCTAATGACTTGAGAGTCACCAACTGTGGCCCTCTTTGGCCTTTTTGGTGGCTGCGGAAGGGCAGGCTGTCTGCATCTCAGATTCAGCCATTGCCCCCGCCCCCCGGAAGTAAGTCAGAAGGCAGGAAGTCTGGGGGTTGGGACCTGGAGAAGGAGGGAGAGGGTTTTCTTTTCTCGAGTCCCAGTGGGAGGTGTGAGGATATAGGACACGGTGGCCAGAAACCCCAACGGAGGGAGTAGCAGAGCCCTGCGGTACAGAGGAAGCAGGGAGTGAAGAGCAACGACGGCTCCGAGTCCCACAGTGGTTACAGTTCTCTTTGGCTTGGGGGTCTACAGAAAGCACAGGATCTAGAGTCTGGCCTGCAGACAGCAGCCTACTAGGACCCAGCACCCTGGAGCTGGAGGAGCAGGGAAGCCCCATCTAACCAGCCTAGAAGGCCAGTCCAACTTTTAGTCATTGTGACACTAGGTTGACATTACTTACCAGCTACAAAGTTCATACTTAAGAACCAAGTAAGGTTACAAGGAAAAAAAATATGGCAATAGAATCTTAGAATGTTTGATTAGTTTTATCATTTTGGGTTGGCCCTGTTAAAGCTGCCTTGGGTACATGTGGCCAGTGGTCTGCCAGTTAGACACACCTGGTAGCAGGTGAAGAAAGAGCAGTGACTTTTTATGGTTCCCATTGGGCAGGTGAGACTGATGATGTTGGGGACACTGGAGTCACTCATCACAGGGTCATACTAAGTAATGCCCCACCCCACCCCGGTGCTCTGTGTTCTGGGCATCAGCTATGGGGAAGGCAACATAGGCTGGGCAGTGACCCAGGCTGTGAGCACAACAGTCTAGGTAGGATTACTAGCCATAGAAGTCTGAGAAGGTAGCTGAGAAGCTAGCCTCAAACCTTGCTCTGTTTGCTGAGACATGCCGCCAGCCTCCTGGATTATGGGCATAGGTGTGTGAGACCCCTTTTACTCAGTTCTCAAAGCCCCCTGCGCCATCAGGTCCCACTGGGGTGATGAGAACCCATGGGTGAGCCACTAGGCTGCCCTGCAGAAGCAACAGGCCCTTTGGTCCTCTGCTTCCCATATCAACAGGCTGTAGGACAGCCCACAGTCACTTGGGGCTGCTGTGGTTGGAGGTTGATAGTGTGGTTTAGTGACAAGGCCCCAGGGAACCCCTTTTAAGTATGGTCAGTAACTGGAGAGGGCCTGGCTAGTAGCCAGTTCCTGCCATCACATGACTGGTTGGGAGGAGAGCTGGGGTGGGAGGGACTTGTGACTGTGGATTCAGGGATCTTACAAGACACCGGGTGAAGCAAGCTTACGCCAGACCCTTCCATTTTCCCACTTTTGTGCCTGCCCTCAATTTCTGGAATATAGACTCAGGTCTCTTACTGGAGACCACTTTCTCCTCCAACTTCCCAAAGGAAAACCAACTGCCTTGGCCCCAGAGCTCCCTCAGTGGCCAGACAGTAGAAACCTTGTAGTCCTTTTATGTGCCTTCTTAGCCACAAGGGTTTCTCTGAGCTTTTGCTGCTCGGCACAACCCTCTTCTCTCCATGTGCCTTAGCAGCTGAGGGCTGGTTGCCCTAACTTGAGGGTCTCAGAGACGATGTCGGGGACTGACAGCACTGGCTTTGGCCTGGCTGAGGGCAGAAGTCATAGAAGGCTCCCAGAATGCATTCCATCAGCCAGCAGAACCTGAATGCACCCAGACACTTCCTCACACCACAGCTGCAGGGACCTGCTCAGACAGTGGTGCTGTCTGGACACTGGCTGTCCCCTGACTGCTTGGAGGGGCAGGGGTGTCACTGAGCCTGGTTCAAAGCAAAGTATGACTCTGAGCCCAAAGTCACCCTGACCTTCTATGCCTCAGATCTTGCTCTATAGAATGAGAATGACAACCACAGGTCTGACCATGGAGGGGGACAGAAGGAGGGTGCTGAATACCCTTTGAGACCCTGTACTGTCAGGGCGGCCCCTGGTGGGCAGTCAGCTGTAAGACACAGGGATTATTTTCAGTTTGAAAGAGTCACTGTTAGAGGCATCAACATTCTTCTGCAACCCCAGGCCAGAGCCTTCTCCCAGAGTCTGATCTTTTAAGACCTTCCCGGCTGGTTCCTGCTGTGACAGCCCTAGGTGTACAGAAAGACACCCCCCAGCCTCTCATTCCTGGAAAACTGCTTCCAGTTCCTCCTCTCAGTGATGCTTCTCCGGAGCTAAGGCCTACCATACGTCCACCACCCTTACCCACCAAAAGACCTTGGGCCTAAACCCTAAATTCGACATCTACCAGCCTGAAGACAGTAGGTAAAGACTTAGGAGTGGAAAGTGAGTTCCCACTGACAGACACACCACTGTGGGCAGATCCAGTGCTGGGAACCCTGCCCTCAAGCTTCCATGGACCCTCTTGGGGAAGGGGAGTTCTAATATTATCCCCAAATGTACCCTCCCATGTTAACAGCTGCCTGCAGCCGGCGTGGTATGGGGCAAGAGTGGGTACATACATGGGTACTCTGCTACATACAGCTGCGGAGGTTGTGTATAGTACATGTCAGAGAACACCGCTCACAGTTCATATACATGTGGTCATGTGTGCATCACGGCCATGTGGACATACATATAGAAGAACCTTGAGGAGGGGCCAGGTTCCTTTCCTAGTTCACGTTAAAGTAGGGGCTGGTCCATCAGTTGCCATGGAGAATGAAAGTGCTGTTTATACAGGAAACACGTTGACCTCTAGGAACCACATGCAGAAGGCAGCCATGTTTGCTCTCATCCCCATGACCCACCTTGGGTCAACTGACCAAGTACATGTGGAGTGTTGTGGGGACTTGAGGTCTGCCACAGGGTGGACTGAAGGACCTCACCCACATGGCATGCCTGAAGGGGTTTCTGGGGTCCACCTTGTAGGATCCCAAGTGGCCAAGCCAGAGTGGCATTTATTTACTGTTTAGTTTTTGAAGACAAGGCTTCGCTTTGTAGCCCAGACTGGCCTTGCACTCTTGGCGATCCTGATTCAGTCTTCTGAGTTGCTGGGATTAGAGACGTGAGCCATCATACCTGGTGTGGCATTTTCCTGTCTCTGTGACAAAACACTCGACAAAGCCACTTAAGGAGGGATGGGTTCACTCAGTTCATGGTTCAAGGGTGTCGTCCCTCATGGCGGGGAAGGCATGGAGGCATGAGACAGCCGGTCACATTGCACCCACAGTAAGGAACCATAGAGGGATGAATTTTGGTGCTCAGCTCACTTCCTCCTTTTTATCCAGTCTGGGACCCCAGCCCATGGGATGGTGCCCCCTCTACATTCAGGAGAGTCTTCCCTCAGTGAAGCCAGTCTAGAAACTCTCACAGGCATGCCCAGAGGCTCCTCCCCTAAGTGGTTCTAGACCCCATCAAGTTGACAACATTAACTGTCTGGTTTCCAAGTGTTTAGAGGGACCTAGGGGGATACCTTCTTGTGGGGCAGCACTATAGCCAGGGAAGGCTGCAGGTACCCAAATGGCAGCTGGCATTTGATAACAGTGCAACTGTTCCTACAGTAGGGCAAACTTGGAGCCATGGGCAGCCATGTCTTGGCTGAGGAAACTAAACAAGAGGTGTCCCACGTGGTTGTAAGCCAGTCTTTTAGGGACAGGACCACCTTGGGCATATTTATCCTGAACATGGGGTTGTAGATGTGGACTTGGGGTTCTTGTGGTGATGGCAACCTTGTCAATCAAGTTGTTTTGGTTTTTCTTTGATCATCTGCGAAGGGGTTCTATCCTTGGGCCAGAGGTAGCTGAGGCCCCATGTGAAGCTGCCACATACTAGTATATTAACTCAGGCATTTGTAGTGAACACCTACTAAGTGTCAGCTGATGGCCTACTTAGTGCTTGGCATCTTGGAGGGAATAGACTAGGGTCAGTCTGGACCTATGGGGACAAAGAGTTTAAGTGTGTTGGATGACACATCCCCACACATGGACACCCTTACTTCCTGGTCCCTGGCTCCTTGGAAGCAGGGCTTTTCTAGAGATGAACATTCTGGACTTAGAATCCCATGAGATCAATGTCTGAATCCTTACCAGAAAGGAGCAGAGGGAGCTAGAGGTTCAAAGACCTCAGGGAGAAGTCATGAAAGCTGAGTGGGGCCTGGAGGGATGTAACCATTAGCCAAGAATCAGGAAAGAATCACAGTCAAACAAGAGGGGCCAGAAAGGGTCCAGGAACCCTCTCTAGGGAGCTGGAAGCAGGGGCAGGGCTGCCCATGCCTTTGACCTCTGGATCTGGTTGGTGGAGTTAGGA
Source organism: Ondatra zibethicus (assembly GCA_004026605.1). Lineage (NCBI taxonomy): Eukaryota > Metazoa > Chordata > Mammalia > Rodentia > Cricetidae > Ondatra > Ondatra zibethicus. Next base: position 237,311 of record PVIU01000306.1, read on the forward strand.
AGACAAATGGACGTGGTGGTCACAGAAAACTGCTCAGCTGACAACAGAGGAGTTGATGCTGTGAGGTCCAAGATGGTCCTCCCCATAGAGAAGACAGGCACAGCATGCCCAGGCATGGACGGCTGTGGTGTGAGGCATGAGGGAGGCTGCAGAGCAGGGATCTCAGCCTGATGTCCAAGGAGGTTGGGCTCCACCTGCACACACATAGCTAGTGCTGGCACCTGCACAGCAAGACCTCGAATCTGTGACAGCTCCAGCTGGCCCCTCGTGTCGTCCAGGAAGGTGGAGATGACAGATAAGCAGTTGAGCTGTTTCTTCCCCTCAGTGAGGTGAACACACACAGTGGCTTGGGGTGAAAGCTGGCTACTCTTTCCTGAACAACTCTCCCAGAGCCCAATTCTGCTCCCTGGAGGCTATAGATGCTCTTTTGTGTGTTGGGAGTGGCCCATGGTGTGACAGAGGACACAGATCTATGGCTCTTTAAGGAGCCACAGTGGAAGCTGAAGCCAGGAAGGTCCCATATAAGAGCTGGGTGTTACAGGGACCCAGACATCAGGAAGCCACCCTGCACTGGTGCAGATAGAGGCCTGTAAAAACGGACTTCACAGACCCTGCTGTGGGTGAATTCTGGCCAGCCGAGCCTATACAGGTGTGGAGGCTACCATCAAGAAGTGACAGAGAGGTAGCCACAGTCATGCAGATAAGTGGGGACTCCATCTGTCTCCAGGCTTTGGCTTCAACTCCCAGGCCTATTTGCAAGCTGGGAAATAAGTTTGGTGCCTCTCAAATGCACGGGGTGTAAGCAGCAACATAGCAGCCCGCTGTTAGATGAATTGTCTCTGGAATCTCACCCGGGGTCAACTCCATTTCCTGTTAAATCTGGTATCTGTAAACATCATTCCTTCAGGTGTGAAAATCACTTGTAAGCTAGATTTTTCTCACCTCAGGAGATTCCTCAAGTGCTGTTGGTTGCTAAGAAGTGTGTGCGGGCACCGCCAGGCAGTGGCCACAGTGACTCAGCTGAATGGGTTCAAGGGAAAATTTATTTTAGACAACTCCAATGGCCAAGTGAAGGCCGTGGGCATGCTGGGAACATTCACTAGCAGTGGGGTGGGCCATGGGGAGGTGGGTCTGCTCTCTGTCAAGGGGCATGTGATAGAAATCCAAGATCATCTTCCTGAAGCACTTGCAGGACAGGGAGTGGAAGGCTGATAGGGGCATCCCCATTGCTCCTGTGACTTCATCTCAGGCCTGGGCTGTGCAGGAACTGGGGCACTATTAGAAAGATGTGTCTCCAGGGAGCAGCAGTGACGGCAGATGCCCTAGAAATTTCTGGATTCTGCCAATCAGGAAGGATGGGGCCATGCAGGATACAGTCAGCTCCTCCGTTGGGGGGTAGGGAAGTGCTGGGGCACAGGCCAGGACTTAACAGGTGTCCCAGCTCAGTCTGTGGAGATGCCAGCCAGGCCCTCATGCTGCCGGTGTGGGCAGTCGGCCCAGCTCATGGAGGTAGAGCTGGCTTGTAGATTGGCACAGAGGGCCTGTTTGTGGGTGGGCCAGAGGAAGGCCTGTAAACCTGCAGCTGGATAGGAGAGGTTCCTCATCATTTGTCACTTGCCACCAAAATGGGGATCCTCTTGGCTTTATCCACATATGATACCGTCCTCTAACATTCTGCTTCCTGATTGGAGCTTGACTGGTAAGACTATCTTGCTTCTGGGCCACTAAGTCTCATGCCGGGAGCCACTTGGGCTTTCAGTGAAGTCAACCAAGGATGCTACTGGGACCGGAGTTGTGTAACCTGTGGGAAGTGATGGAGACAGACATGGACTGCACTCCTCCTGGCTCCTGGGAGCCACTCTTTCTCTGGATGAATGGAGGCTCCACCTCTTCCCGTGGAGACTGCACACACGCTCCTCAGACGCACGCTTGCCGAAGCCATTTCTCAGATGGGCCATTATGAAAATGCCCTGCCGGTGTTTATTGCAACCATCTCCTTCCTCGTTGCTAACGTGATAAGCAATACAACTTCTTCCTGATGGCAATGACCATGAGCAGAGAGCTTGATTCGAATTAAATCGTCTCATTACCTTGCAATAAGTCACCCACGAGTGTTGCCTAAGCACCATCCGATGTGCTACCTGCCAAGCACACTTCAAGAAGATGGTTCCAAATGCACCTTGCCTTGATGACAATGATGGCTGCTCCCAGCTAAAATGAGGGAACCATGCACAGAGTAGGGAAGGGGGACCCAGACCCCAGGTGGGATGCATCCGAGTGTCCTGAACCCACACAGGGTCCTTAGCAAGAGTCCCCTTGCTGGCTTTGCCATCCTCACTTGTAATGCTGGTGTTAGCCACAGCTTTAACACACCCAGGCTGGTGAGGAAAAGTTTATTTGAGAGGGATCAGGCACAGAGCAGGACCTGGAAGCCTGTGAGCTTGGGAGAAAGCTCCTGCTGCATTCTGGGAATGTAACACACAAACATAGATATTGCTATGTGCACCCCGCCCTCATGTGGGTGTTAGGAGGACAGTCTTAGGTGTCCTGCTTGAAGCACGTGGCAGGACATACCCGTATGCTAGACACAAGATGTTCCCACAGAGGGGCAGATGAGGGCCAGGGACCCGTGAGGCGGGGCGGAAGCCGCCTTCATTCTGGAGCTTTCAGGAACCGAGGGTCCTCCCTGTGGCCTGAGGTTTCCCTCCATGAGCCCAGCTGGGCATCTCCAGAAGGGCAAGTGGTAGGGTGGCCCACAGCACTCCGGGAGAAGCTGATTCTAGCTAACAACTGAGGAGACGGGCCTAAGTGCCAAGGAAAATGGAGACCATTTGGGTGCCATTCTCCAGGAACTACCCTGCAGGCACTCCATCTGACCCTGCAGCAGCATGGTTCTGGAGACCAAGACAGAGAAAACACTTGTCTTTTCTTCCAAGCCCTGCTAAGGCCCGTAGAGACCTGATGCTGGGTCTCCCCTAAATTCACTCTTCATTGTATGTATGCATATATGTATACACACACACACACACACACAGACACGCAAACCCCACCTTAAATCAGAAAGTATTACCTTTCCCATTTAAAGTACTCCTTCTGCAGAGCTTCATCATTTTGGGAATAATATCCAAAATCCCCACCATGACTAAGACCCCTTGTGATCAGGCCCCTGCCCTGTACTCCAGCCGGGCTGCCATCTCCCCTTCTGTGGGCAGGTCCCACTCATTAACCACAGTGTCTTTGCATGGCCCATACTCTCTGCGCAAAGCTGCCATGGACTTCGGGAGCCAGATTGTTGTCACTACATAGGTCCCTCAGTGACTGGGGTGCCTGATGAATGCTGGCCCTGGCAGGACTGAGCAGCCTGTTCTGGGCAGAATGCCCACACACGGTCATCCACTGACCTCAGGGTCTCAGTAGCTACTGGTCCCCTGAGTGACATCTTAGTGTAGCCAGTGAGGCATGGGTAAACTCCCTGCCCTGTTCTGATGGGACATGGGACTTTCATTTATAGAATCAGGAGTGTCTCTCTGCCAGGTTGCTCCTGCAGGAGGTCAGTCTGGGCTCCAGTGAAAAGCCTGCTCCCTACGGCACCTGATTTTGTGGCCTGGGGAGCTCTGGAACCCCAGCCTCTATGCTGTGTGGAACATTCTTTAGAATCACCACAGGGCAGCCCAGCTGCCTGGTATTTTGCTGCAAGCAGGTCTGTCTGTGCCTTTCCCTCCATCCACTCATTAGAACAACAGATCAGGCCTGCCCCATCTGTCTGTCTCAAAGCTAGCCCCAAAGGACCATGCAAACAGGCCAGGAAATAGGCACTGGCTCTTCTCACATGGCTAGCCCCCAACTCTGGTCTGTGAGGTGAAGTAGGGGGCCACCCTCAATGTAAACCATTGGAATCAGTGAGACAGCTCAGCAGGTAAAGGCACTTGCTACTGAGCCTGCCTACCTGATTGATCCGTAGGACTCACATGTGGAAGGAGAGAATGGCCTCCCGCAAGTTGCCTTCCGACCTCCACATGAATGCCATGGAATGTGGGCTCCCATACACAAATAAATAAAATAAATGTCAATTAAAAACATGGGACCCCAGATCCTAGTGAGGAGGCCCCATAGGGCTTACCCACCCTGAACCCCTTGAGAAGCCCAGGTAAGGTCCAAGTCACAAGACCGAGTCATAGCTGGCCCCATACCCACCTGCTGTTGCCCGCTCCGTCTGCTTGGGAGCACCACAGCATCAGGCAGTGTTCTTCCATAAGCAAGCTCTGAGGTGTGAACATGGCACTGTGTTTGCCCACATGAGGACAGGGTTGCCTCTGGCACACGTAGGCTGCCTGGCACAGGCCACAAGCCTGCACAGCCATGCTATACCAAGCTCCATGGATGTGCCTCAACACAGAACTGAAAAGAACTCCATAGCAACACTGTCATCTGGTGGGGCCACGGGAGGCATGTGGGATTCACTGTGGATGGAATCCCTTTAGTATGAGACGCTTACGCTCCTCCCCAAGTGCTGGCGCTCAGAGAGAGGAGACCAGCACCAAAGTGGTGCTTACAAAAGTAGTTAGGAGTCCTAGAGGCATTTGAGATGGAGCCTGTCCTTTCTGTTGCCCTCCTTCTTTTTCTCCTTTTTAGAAACAGGGTCTCTATTAACTGACACTGGCCTCAAACTCACTATGTAGCCCAGGCTGGCCTTGAACTCCTGACCCTCCTGCCTCCACTTCCCCAGTGCTGAGATTTTAGGCATGCATCATCACACCTGTTTTTTGAGGTGCAGGAGATTGAACTCAGAGCTTCCTGCATACATGTCAGACCAGCACTTTGAGCCACATTCCTGACTCTACTTATTTGGGCTTTTTATTATTTATTTATTTTACACAGGGCCTCATGTAGCTTGGGGCAGCCTCAAACTCACTGTATAGGTTAGTCTGGCCTTGAACTCCTGACCTTTCTGCCTTCATGTCCCCAGAGCTGCCACCACCCCCAGGCAGAGGAAGCACTTTAAGATCTCTGTATTCCAAATCAGCTGGCTGATGGCTTTTCCTCTAAAGACTCAGTGCGACTCTGAAGCTGTCCTGCTAACACGAAAAAGCATGGGCTCTGTTTTGTTCCAATAAAGTTTTATTGACAAACATGCAGTGGGCCTTGCGCTGGGTTTTCTCAGGACATGTCTTCAGTAATCTGTCAGGATGTAGGAGGGACACAAATACCACACCTATGTGATATGTCCCTGCCTACAGCAGAAGCTAGGAGAAGACTTCATTTTTCTCAGAAGCTGTGACACTGCCTGGTACAGGTGTGCCTGGATTAATATGCCAGGGAGCCATGCGGAGAAACCAGATCACCTGTGAGTCGCCCTGGAAAGGTCTGGAGGCTGAGATGGAGAGCCCTCCACACAAAGCAAAGTGCCCTCTCGCCCTCCCCTAGCTTGACTCACAGTTGAGGTCTGCCTGGACTCAGCCTTCCTGAGCAATAATTATCAAGTGGTAATTAATATGCCAATTATCATAATGACTGTGTTCATGAGCTCCGAACACTCTCAGCGTAACTGCCTGGGCCTTCGGTTTCCCTAAGAGAAAATGGCTTTCCTTCTTTGGTTTTATTGGAGGCACAAATCTCACCATGTAAGCTCAATGGCCTGGAACTCACTATGTAGTTCAGGCTGGCCTCACACTTACAGCAATCCTCCTGCCTCAGCTTTCTGAGTACAGATGTGAATCACCACAATAGATAGTGGCTCTTTATAGACCAGGGGCTCAAAGGCGTGGAGAGATAGAGAACTTTGCACAAGGGAACATACCCAGAGATGGAGTCTAGCTACTGGGGGGCGGGGGCGCGGGCAGGAGGCAGTGTCCTGTGACCTGGATGCTGCCCAGCTAGAGGGTCCTGAATGCTCACAACTCCTCCCCCGCCCCATGACAGAGCTGGCTCCAGCAGCGCAACCGGGAAGTGGCTGAGCTGCCACATAGCATCTCGGATACTCTGATACTCTGTCAGTAGATTATGTCCAAAGCCTAAAAGAAAAGCCCCAATGGAGGTGGCACCCTGACACCATGTGCTGGCCAATGCGAAGAGAAATGGGGGTTCCACACAGAAACAAGCACACAGCTGATGTGAAGCGTGAGAGAGTCAACCAGGGGTGCCCCGGGATTCTGTCTGAATGGAGAGCCATATTTCTATGTGCAGGGAATTGAATCCAGAGCTTCACACATGCTAGGCCAGTCCTTTACCACTGAGTTATATTCCCAGCCTGCACTCTGGATCCTGCCTGGAGCGCTTTTCCTGCTTGCTAACTCTAGCTGTTCAACTCGTATTCACCCCTTAAAGCCCATTTCAAACAGTCGTCATGTCTAGGAGGCTCTTTGGATGTCCCTCAAGTGACGCTGGTGCCTGCAGCGATGAGGCCAAGCCTCATCCCATTCCTCCCTCACATCCAGCTTCCAGCACAGTCTCTATGCCATCCTCTGGTTTATGTCCTTCCACAGACTCTGAAAAAGCTAGCCACTTGCTTCCCCACTCTCCCCTGCAGCACAAACAGTTGCAGCTATAGGACACGGTTTTAGCCAATGAGATTAGAGAACAAATCTACCAGAGTCTCTGGGAATTCTTCAACGACTTGGGGCACTGGAGAGCACAGCCTTCCCCAATATTCCTGCAAAGGATGTGTTATGGTGGTGTGATAACTGGAGTGCTAGCAGCCACTTTGCAACCAGGAATAAAGAGCCAAGAGACTGGAGAGTAGCAACTGACCCATGGAACAAATATTGGTTTTGGCCACTTCCAGACTGACCACTGAGGTTGCAGTCTCATTGTGCGAGATTTGTTATAGCCAAATGCTTCCTAGTGGACACAGACTGATATATGTGGCCAGGAACAAACAAGAAGGGAGAAGGATGGGCTGTGCCCAGCCCTCCAGAAAGATCTGATCACAGCTCCTTGTATCTCATGGACAGTTCAAGAGGCTAAAGACAACCGTCTTTCCTGGGCTTAGCTGCTCTGAGAGTTTTACGAGTTCTCTGAGTGTTCCAGATTCCTGCGCATCCCAGCTAAGCTGTCTTGCATACAGATGGTTGGGAATAAGGCCAACCAGAGTGATGGCATCTTTAGGAAGATAATGTTAGCGGTGAGTGATAGACAGATAGGATCCTAGCTACAGTGCGGTCAGGGGAAGTCAAGGCAGGGCCTAGGCCTGGCAGCTGGCAGCTATGTGGGGATCTGAACCTGTCATATAGGTCTCTCCAAACTGATGGCCACTCAGCCACATCTGGGTCCTGTACCATGCCCTGAGGAACCTCCAGGACTCAGCCTGTCCGGCCAGTTACCAGCTTCTTTCTCTGCCCCCAGTGCATGACCATTAGCCCTTGCTGTCTGAGTATCCTGAGGGCTGGGTGGCCACCAACACTAATTGGCTATCGGCTATCCAGACAGTTGCCTGCTCAAATAAAATTCCTCGTCCCTCCTGACCTCTGATGACACTTACAGTCCTGACCTGGAGACCGCACACTTGGCCCCACAAGATGACATTGCACCTGGCTTCTTGAGCGGCCTCTGTCTAAGGAAGGCCACCGTTTGTGAGACATGTGCGTTAAGGCTGTCAAAGAAGTGATGGTCACTGGTCACCCACAGCCTGACCCATCAGAGGCCTTTCTCGGGTTCTTCCAGTAGTCTGTCCCCTGTGCTGGCCAGGCTCTCACAGACTGGGCACCACATCCTCCCAATAATCTCGCTGCTGGCTTATAGCTCTAGGGACATGCCCCTTCCTCAGGAATCTGGATACTCCGTCAGTACTTAAGGCATCTGCTCCCAAGATCGCAGGCCCAGTGTGAGTCCTGCCATGGTACACTGCTAAGCCAAGAGACACACAGGGAAAGGTCTAGGAAAGTGGGGGTGGCACAGGCAGCTGCCAGTCAAGAAAGCTGTGCCTAGGGAGCAGTGTTCCCTTCACAGGAAGACACATGACCAGTCTGAGGATGGACAGTGTCCCCCAATTCATGTCTACCCAGAATTGCAGTGTGTGGCCTGCCTGGTAACAGGTTTTGCAGATACCATTAAGATGTTATGGGCTTAGGCTGGAGAGATGACTCAACAGTTAAGAGCTGTTTCAGCACCCACAACTCACAACCATCTAAACTCCAGTTCCAGAGGATTTGATGCCCTCTTCTGGCCACAGTAGGTACTGCATGCACATGGTTCACATACATAAATGTGGGTAAATACTCACACACAAATAAATAAATAAATCTTAGAATAAAAAGATGTTATGGGATAGTGAGATGGTTCATCAGGTAAAGACACTTGCCTCTAAGCCTAGTAACCTGAGTTAAATTGCTGGGACCCGCATGGTGGAAGAAGGGGACCAACTCCCACAGGTTGTTCTCTGACTTCCATGTGTGAGTGTTCTTATAGCAGACAGAAGGGGACAGAAAAGTCCTGAGGACAGATGGGTGCAGTCATAAGTCACTGGCATAGAACCACCCAAAGAGGAAGAAGACCTGAGTGACTCTCCTTCAGGGTCTGCAAATGAATCAGTCTGGAGCCCACATAGATTTAGGGTTCATCCTCCTAGCTGTGGAATACCAGGATCCCCCCTCTTTAAGCTTCCCATCCATTGTACTCGTTCCCGCAGCCCCCAAGTCCCACACGGCTGTGCCCAGGATGCTGAGTACACAGAACAGGCACTGCACCCTGGGTCCGCTGTTCACCCAGCTAGAGAAGGCCTATTGCATAGAACACAACATCTCAAGAGAAGAAGGGCAGTGGGGAGCCATGGACCATGAGGGTCTAGGCCATGCTGAGCAGCGGCGCCGCCCATGAGCCACATGAGCACAGGTTTTCAGAGGCTTCTCACACCAAATATGCCATTTTTTTTTAAATGTCCATGACCATGGGCAAGCAGAGGTTCCGGTTTGCTCCTAGCCATGAGACCAGTTGAGAAGCCTGAGCCTTCATCCTTGCAGATGGCCAGCATCTCTGGGCACTCACATCCATGATCCAGGAGAGGAAGAGGAAGGAATGACAGATCTACAGTGAGCCCCACCTCACAGTAGGATATTGGAAGGACAGGGAACAATGACATGGAGGTGGATGCTTTATGCTGTGTGCCCTCACTCATGGCTAGGATCAGGACTCATCTTGCAGTATGGAGAAACTAAGGCATAGAAAGTAGGAGAATGTGTGTGTCTGGTGGATCAACTGGAGAAGAACAAAGTTGAGACGGCTGGGCATCCTGTGGGTCATGCCCTCCCAGGGCACCTCTGAGGGGGCATCTCCATGCTGATTTCAGCTTTCTAGATAGCGTTCTGTCCAGGCGCACATGTGGGTCAGGAACTGACAGTGATGTCTGCTGTTCTTTGGCCCTCCCTTCCTCCTCTACCTTTTCTCTGTTCATCCCTTCTAGAAAGATTTGCAATGATATCTCCATGTAATCTGGCAACCCCCCCTCTGCCTTCCCATCCTCCCCATCTGCAGCTCCTCTTCTCAGCTCTCCCCACTGTCCGTGTCCTTCATGGATGGTGTGTCTTCCTGCCTATATAAATGTCCTTTGCAAGTCTCCAACACAGACAGTATGAGCTCCCTACAGCTGCTGTGACAGACCAAAACATGCTTGGTAGCTGCAATCAGCAGAAGCCTGCTTCATCACAGAGCTCAAGGCTGAGAGGCTGTCCCCAGTTGTCACTGGAAGGGATCAAGGCAACACAGGCCACACTTTCTAAGGAGGTTCTGGGTGAGGGTCTGTTGGCCTTCTCTAGCTTCTAGTGGCTCCAGATGTCACTAGAGTTACAGTTGCATCTCCCTAATTCTTGCCTCTGTGGTCACAGGGCCTTCTCTAGCTCTGTCCTCTTAGAAGAAGACATGAGATGGCACCTAGGCATTTCCTAGGAATTCCAGGACCATCCCTTATAGTAATAGCCTTAATGTCACCAGATCTGCTAAGCCCTCTTTTTGCCTTAGAAGTTGTCAAACAGAATTTTGATATAGACATCTTTGGAGACCACTGTTTGGCTGATCATTTGTGCAAGCCATGTGGTATATAACTATGCACAAGTGCATGCATTTAAGTGTTTTAATATTTATATGTTTATGTGTTTTCCTGCTTGTCTGGATGTATACCATGTATATGCAAGCACTTTTGGAGGCCATAAGAGGGTGTCTGATCCCCTGGAAATGAAGATACAGGCATTGGTGAGCCACCTTATGAGGGTTCTGAGGATTGAACCTGGGTCCTCTGCAAGAACAGCAAGTGCTGTTAACTGCTGAGCCACCTCTCCAGTTCCAGTAAGTGAATTTTTAGATGGATGGATGGATGGATAGATGAATGACTAGATAGGTTAATGATGAATGAACATATGGATGGATGGATGGATGGATGGATGGATGGATGGATGGATGGATGGACAGAGGATAAATGAGTGAGTTGATGAGTGGATGGACAAATGAATGGATGGGTTGATAAATGAGAAGATGGATAAGTCTCTCAAGTATCTGCTCTCTTTTCACAGATGTGACCCCTCTATGGTTGTCACTGCCTCATTAACCAAGCCACTCACTGCACTTGAAAAATGAGAAATGCCCCCAGAATCACAAACCATGAATGTTTAAGAATCACTTCTGCTGAGGTAGACTGGCTCCTTTATGTCACTCTTCTCATGCTAGGACAAAAACCACAGTGATGGGAAGGGATCCAGTCCACCACTCACCCCAGAGGGCTGGAGACAGAGCGCCAAGAAGGGTAAATGAATGTCCCACCCAGCCATCCAGTGTGCTGAGGTTCTATCCTGTCCCTGCAACTTCTGTGGCCCTTCGATCCCATTCCTCCAGGTCTTCATCCAAGGAACAAAGGGTCCATGTATCCTCACTGCTCTAGCACTAGGGAGGGTTGATCAAGGCCCTGAGTTCCTGCAGCTGATGAGCAGGAAGGACGTGGTATAGAAAGATGCAGCCAAAGCTGTGGCCATTCCTGTCCCTCAATCTTTCCCAGTCCCCGACTAACACCTGACTTCAATCCTAGCCAAAGTGCCTGGCAGTGCCAGAGGGATCCACACTTGAGCCCTCCCAAGGGGACATGCTCTAAGTCTACCTACCTACCTTTCTTCTCTCCTGTCCCAGGTGCCCACCTAGAATATAGCCCTGCTTTCCCCTGGCTTGGCCTTTTTGTTTGTCACTGAGTCCTGCTCATGCACAAACATTGCGCCTCTTTAGGGCCGAGTCCAGGCCAGTGAATCCGGGGCACAAGAGTGCCATCTGCTCTTCCAGGCTTCTGGCCACCATGACAGCCTCAGTTTTGACCTTGGTTAGCAGAGTCAGGTTTTAACCAGCATGTGTCCTGAAGAGTTAAGCGCTGTGGATCTGACTGGCTGCCAAGGAGTATGGACAGCCTGGCTATGGAGCCCAAATTCCTCGAGAGGAAGTCTCAGAGACAGTAGCAGGCTCTCATGGCTGAGCCCTCCTGCAGACCTGACCATGTTGTGCTGCCTTCTAACTGACAGTGAAGCCAGGTGCTTGCTGTTGCCTTTGAGGAAGCAGGGCAGTGGAGCTGTGTGGGGCTGGGTCAGCTGAATCTCCTTTGATGGCCCTGAACCCTTTGCATGGCATGATGCTTGGCACTAGGTACCTAATCTCTTCCTACTCAGGGCCACACTGTTACTTACCCTCCTCATAGGAAGATTTATTAAGAGCCAACAGGGTGCACAGTTCTGCCTAGAAAGAAGCCTCAGCATTGTGCTCCACCTGAGCATCTTTCCTAACTACCCACTTAACCACTTATCACTGCATCCATCTATCCACCAATTCATCCATGCATCCATGCATCCATCCATCCATCCGGCAACCCACCCATCCATCTATCTACCAATTCATCCATGCATCCATGCATGCATGCATGCATGCATCCATCCACAAATCCATCCATCATTCATCCATCCATCATCCAGTTATCCACCCATTCATCATCCAGTTATCCATCCATCCAGCATCCATCCATTCATCCATCACCACCCACCCATCACCCATCCATCCATCATCCAGTTATCCACCCATGCATCATCCAGTTATCCATCCATCCAGCATCCATCCATTCATCCATCACCACCCACCCATCATCCATCTATCCATCCATACACACATACAACCGTCCATCACCCATTTACCCATCATCCATCATCTAACATATATCCATTTAATATCTGTCTGTGTCTGTTTGTCTGTCTTTATGATCCATTTAACAGCCATTCACTCCATCATCTATCTAACATTTGTTGATTCATCATCAACCCATTTGACATCCAAAGTTCATGATCCATCTATCCATCATCCATCCATGACTCTAATATATATCAGTCTACCTACCCACCAATCCATCTTCATTCTTCCACACATCTATCAAGCCAGTTATCTATTAATCCCCTTTCTTTCTCACTTTTCTGAGAACATTTGCCAGTCCCTACCCCAGGTGGTATGGGAAGGATACAAGTCAAGCTGGCATGGATATAGGGTGGGGATACAAGCGAATGCAGATCAGCCACTTGGCTGCTGTACTTGACCCAGGCAATGGTGAGTCAGATGGGTCCCATTCTCTCTGCTCCTGAGTCAGGCACCAAAGGCTGCTATTGCCTAGAGGAGGACAAAGCACCTGAATTTTGCCAAAGGTGGAGATCAGTATGGACATTTGCTGAGAGCCTGCTGTGTGTCCACCTCAGTCCTGCAGAGACATGCAGGCCTGGCTGCCTCATCCTCTCGCTATCTGGCACCTGAATGGGTTGCACATGCCTGGACACCAGCTCAAGAGAATTCCTGCTCACCTTGGTGTAGCACAACACTCCCATCTGCGCTCTATGCACTACCATACAGGCTACCATACAGTTTGTGAACCGGGCAAGGGGCTGGAGATTGAAACACACAAAGACACATAGACAGAGACACTGGTCATCCTTGAAACCAGAATGCCCCTTTATTGTGGACCAGAGCCGCTTATATAGAGATCCTTAACCAATAGCCACGCCCCAGCCAAACACACCAGAAACCACTCCCCTTCCATCAGGAACTCCTGAGGGTCTCGTGCTCAGAGCAGCTGCAAGCATTACAAGTTGTTTACCAGAAATTCAGGATGGGGGGGGGTGGTGTTTCACAGCTCCCAACACCTTGGCTGTTCTGCAGACAACCTCTGTGGCCCTGAAGACTAGTCCTGATAGATCTGCCTCAGGGTCAAAAGTTGCAGATGTTCATGGTGACTACTGCCTTGTCCACTTATAATGACTGTATCATATGTTCATCCATGATGCTGTTGCTTATGTCCATTCATGCCAGCATTTCCCGTGTGTGTGTGTGTGTGTGTGTGTGTGTGTGTGTGTGTGTGTGTGTGTGTGCGTGCGTGCGTGCGTGTTGGGGAGCTTGTGCCGTGGGGCATATGTGAGGTCAGAGGAAAACCTCCATGTCAGTCAGTCTTTGCCTTTCTTTCTGTCTGAGAGAGGATCGCTAACATTCCACCACTGCACACAGCAGGCTAGCAGACCCATGAGCTTCTAGGAATCCTGTCTCTTTCATCTCACCACAGAAGTGCTAGGGTTACAGATGCTTGCCTCTGCACCCAGCTTTACTTGGATTCTCATCCTTGCATGGCAAGTGCCTTATACCTGCTGAGCCATCTCTGCTGCATGGAGACCATTTGACACGCCCGTTAATGGCAAACGCTGACAACAGCCACTAGCAGTGAGCACTGACCATGCGCACTCACGGAGACCCTCAGTGATATTCAATTACAGTGAACACTGACCAGTAGTTATGGTAACTTCTGGTCAAATATCCAAAATGTGAAAATGGGAAAAGAACATGAGGAGGGTATAACCATTGACAGGTTGGGAAACTGAGGCCCACATAGGGAGTCTGTGTCAGGATAAGGAAGAGAGTCCTGGCGTCAGAACTCCTAGACTGGCCTCTATCAGGTTTGTAGATCATCCCTTCTGAAGGACTTTTGAGTCACTCAGTTCCTGAATCGAGGGCCTGCCATGGTAGAGCTGGGGAAGGAGGCATAAGAGAGACACAGTGCTGACCGGGGGTGTGCTGCGGCATGCCAGCTTGCCAGGCCTGGCTGTAGGCATGTTTCCTCAGCTTCAGGAGCAGTAAACACACCAGCAGTTTGAGACTGGAGGGGCAGAGCTTTCACACTATGGAAATGGGTAAATGCTACAGTTCAGGACAGCTGTAAGGAAGGGAGACAGGGGGCCCCATACAGCATGGAGCTTAGCAGGCAGAGGATGCCTCTGGTAACTGCGACCACGGAAAATTCCAGGGACAATGGGGTCAACACCCTTCTTTTGCTGCTGGTGTAGATAAGGGAGGTGGGGAGATGGGAAGCTCCTGGTGGCACCTACCTTGGCTGGCCTCTCCACATAACCCGAGGGCCAGGGGCAGTTCCGCTGGGTAGGGCCTAGAGGCATGCCTTGAATGCCAGCCTCCCCTAGCAACTGCTCGGAGGCTTCTCCATCGCCCCACCCATCTGCCTGCTCTCCCCCATCAGGACACCCACTCGCCACCTGGGAAAAGTGCTAAATGTGGCCTGAGAGTGTTGAGCCAGGCACCTCCCTGCGGGGACGGATGCCAGGATGGAATCTGTCCTGGACGGAAGTGCATGACTGTCCCGCCTGATCCCACGGTGCCATTGAGCAATCCTCCAGTGAACACCTGGGCTTCTCTGCTCCAGGCCCCAGTGGGACACACTCAGGAGCTATAGCGGAAAGCCCCAATCCAGAAGTCAGTGGTTCCAAGCCCCATAAAGACTGGTTTGAGCTTGGTCCTTAGGCCAGGCACCAGGAGCTTGCCTTCTCTTCCCCAAAAAGCCATTCTGCTGTTTCAGAGGCATAAGCTGGACTCTAGTAGAGCCCCATCCCTTCCATCACCTTATGTGTTCTGAGAAAGGAAACCCAAAATTAGGTCCTCAACGCCAGGAAAGGCTGGGGGTCACAATGGTTCATTGCCATCAACTTGCTGGGATTCAGAATTTCCTAGGAAACACACACTTTGTATATGTCTAAGAGATTTTTTTTCCCTGAGGCAGGGTTTCTCTGTAGCTTTGGAGCCTGTCCTGGAACTAACTGTTGTAGACCAGGCTGGTCTTGAACTCACAGAGATCCACCTGCCTCTGTCTCCCGAGTGCTGGAATTAAAGACGTGTGCCACCACTGCCCGGCCCTAGAGAGTTTTTTTTGTTATTGTTTACTTATTTTTTTTTTCTTGACAGGGCCTCTGTAGCCCAGGCAGCCCTCCAACTCTCCATGTAGCTAAGAATGACCTTAAACCCCTGATCCTCCTGTTTCCACTTCCTGAGCCCCAGGGTTACAGGTAGGAGCTACATCATCCAATGTATTCAGTGCCAAGGATGGAACCCAAAGCTTGCTGAGAGGAAGGCAACCAATATATCCATTGACTCTCTAGCCCCCTCTAGAGAGGCTTAACTGAGGAGAGAAGTCCCTCCCTGAATGTGGGCAGCACTATCCAATGGGCTGGGGCCCCTGACTGAATAAAAAGGGGAACAGCAACCAAGCATGGGCATCCCCATCTCCGTTTCCTGGTTGGTGCCAGGGACCAAGATGTTCCTGCAGCTGTGCCTCCTATGTCAGAATGGACAGCATTCCTCTGCTCCAAGAGATGGGACAGACTGCCCCTCCCTTCATTTTCTTTTTGTTAGGTGTTAAGTCCCAGTGGCCAGAAAAGTAATGAATGCTGTGATGTTGGCTGCAGCGAGGCCAGAGGATGCTAATGCCAAACTACCAGGTCCTGGAGAGGGAGGAGGCTGGGCCAGGCCCTGGCCATCCCAAGGGGCTCATATGCCAGGGTGACCCAGGACTAAGTGCCCGGTGTTCAGCTTTCTGTGTACACGGGGGCTCTGACTCTCAATGCCCTGCGATGGAGGCAGAGGGCAGCACCTAAGTCAAGGACTGAATGGTCCTGGCAGGGTCACAGGGCTGGTGAGTGGTGAGGCTGGGGATAAACATGGTCCCCTAAGTAATCAGTCTGGGTTCATGGCTTCCCCTCTCCCCAGCCACACAGTCACTTCTGTGCATGACTCAGCTGCACGTGGCATCCCTGGGATGCCCATCACTCCTGCCCATCACCTGGCCATCTGTGTGCTCGCTCCAGAACAAAACACATAGTCCCTCTGGGATGGCCAGTTTTCATTATCAACTTGACACAAACCTATGGTTACTTGGGAAGAGGGAACCTCAACTGAAGAACTGTCTCCATCAGATTGGCCAGTGGGCAAGTCTGTGTTGGTTAATAATTGATATGGAAGGGCCCAGACCACCGTGGGAACTGCCACCCTGGGAAGGTGGGTCTGCCTGGGTTGTATACAAAGCAAGTTGAGCAAGCCATGAATAGCAAACCAATAAGCAGCCTTCCTCCATAGCCCCTGCTTCAGTTCCTGCCTCCAGGTTCCTGCCTTGAGTTCTCTCATGGACAGACTAAAGTGTAGTATGTTATAAACCCTTTATAAAGGACCACAAGTTCTGTTTGGGCAGGGTGTTTATTCATAGCAACAGAAACAAAACTAGAACACACCCATGTTCTTTGGATCCTAATACATGCCTAGCAGGAGAATTCGAGAAACCAGCTTTGTCTCTGTTTATGATCTCTGGTGGAAAGCAAGCCAGGAGCATGACTTCCTTCCATTGCTCTGCTTGGCATTTACTAGAAAGAACCTACATTCCACCCAGGCTGTGCCTGGAGGGCAGCTCCATGCAGAAGCTTCTGTGAACACTGGCACTGTCCAGCCTGTTCTCAGAGGTTCCTAGCAACACTTCTCTGAAGTGTCAGAAGCTCACCCTGCCATGAAACGAACAGCCCCCGGACAGTGACAAAGTGACTATCTAGACAATTTCTACAGGTGGCTAGGAAATTGGGGAGTCCTCTAGAACAAGGAGGGAAAAAACTGGAGTGGTGAAGGGCAGAATAATTCTAAAAGATGCATGGGAAATGCAGAAAGATGTGTATGATAGAGGGCGGGAGAGAGGAAGGGAGGGAGAAAAGGAGGGAGGGAAGGAGGGAGAGAGAGAGAGAGAGAGAGAGAGAGAGGTTGCTGAGTCTGAGGGAACTCAGGGGCAGTAAACAAAACGGTTGAGAGGTCAGGCTAAGATCCGCATGCCAAGGCATCAAGATGTTAAGGAGACAAAGAAACCCTGACATTCCTACAAACTTCCAGAGAGAACAGAGGGGCAGAGACAGTGGAATGAAGATGGGAGAGCATCATGTCTCACATCATGAAGTGAGTCTGTTCCACTCCAGAGGACAAATGACACTGAGCCCATAATTTTAAAGCTAGAGACTGCAGACAGAGCGCTTGCACTTCAGGTCTGTTTTGTTAAAGGATTTTGAGGATGTAGCCATCAGTACCAGGGCAATGCTCGAGGAACTACTCACTCATTTCATAAGTTAATGAGGGGAGAAACTGCAAACTGCAAACTGCTACTGATGAGCGCAGAGCGCTGGAGCCCAGACAGGAGTGTAACATCAAAGAGTCTTTTAGGAATAGCGCACATTCTTAGGGTGCGCCACAGGCAGGAGGGACGTTTAGTGGCTTGCTAACCAAGACCTAATCCTTCTGCTACAAAAAGAAAAATAAAGGCAACTAGAATTTCCAGGAAAAACAAAACAGAACAACAAAAATTCATGCAGAAAATCACGATCCTTGTATGATACTTAAATGTGGGCTGACTTTGAACAACTGAGAGAAGGAAGGAAGAGAGCCTGTTGGGCTGTGGTTCCAGGAAGACCCTTCTCCTGTCTGTAGGAGGAACTGGAATCTGAGCTCCACTTCTGGTGTGGATGCAAACATCCATGTTGTTCCAATTAGCATTTTCCACTGGTTTTGAACTATTTAGTTGAGCTGATAAAAACTAAAAGATTTAAATATGCTGAAAACAAAAAAAATCGTATTAATGAAATATAAATAGTAATGCAGAGGAAAGTAATCCCATGTTTACGGTTAGGGCTGTGATTTTTGTAGGTGACTTTTGTGTTTCCTGTGATTTCTAGTTGTCCCTTCTTCCTCCCTCCTCTTCCTTTCTTTTATTCCCCACTCCCTCCCTTTCTTCCTTTTGCTGTTGTTATGGTCATAGTCGAATTGTGCCTTTGTCTAAAACGTATTAAGTGAAGAAAGAATGGGGTGTTTTCTGAAAGCAGAAAATTTGGAGAAATAGCAATACCTATTCAGGCTTATGGGCAGGCAGAACTATGAGGCCAGGTTCTCTCCAGCAGAGTCGAGGCGGTTTCACGATGAAATGAAGAAATAAGGTGGGGCTATTGTAAAGTTGGGGAAACCATGAATGAAATAATGGCAGAAAGTCAACCAAATGGCTGAATAGGCAACGGCGCCCTGCAGGCGAGGCTGGGGAGGGAAGGGCTGCTTTCCAGTTCTAGTTCTGTCCTTGTGGTTGGCCAAATGGACTGGTTGCTTTCCTTACACACATGGCTTGGGGTTTCTGAAGGGAGGAATCTGAGTCCATAGAGAATGGAGGACAGGAAGGGTCCCCAGGATGCCAGATGGTGGAAAGGTTACAAAAAGTTGGGCAACATGGCAAGGGTGGGGAGGAAACAGGATCTTCCCAACTCTTGTTATAAACCGAGTGAGGGAAAGAGGTGGGAGAGGAGCACCCAGGCCTTCCAGGTTGTCCATTAGGATGGAGACCACAGAGAACCGAAGTTTGGAGGGAGGCCATGAAAGGCACAGACTGAGGTATACACCCTGGGCAAAGGACACGTCCACATGGAAACCCGACCTCTTCACATGGATCACACTGGGAGAATGAGAGAAGAGCCAGCCAGGTGATGGTGCCAACCTTCCCTTCATTGGTGCCTGCAGGGCTCCCATCCCCCTCAGTTGTGAAAATTTGCCAAAGCATCAAACCCTATCAGAAAAACACAAACATGGAGAAACACAGGACATCAAGCACGAACCCACAGCCGGAGGAGCCGGCTTGGACAGGTGGAGTGCTTACTGCGTACTCGGGAGGACCTGAGTTCAGATTCCCAGCACCCGTGGAAAAGCTGGAAGTGGCAGCGCAGAACTATAACTCCAGCGCTGGGAAGCAGAGCCCAGGCGCTCACTAGCTAGCCAGGCTGGCTGAATCACAGAGCTCCGATCTCAGTGAGAGACCTTATCTCCAAAAAAAAAAAAAAAAAAAAAAAAAAAAAAGGAAGATGATAGGGATAGGGAGTGACTGAGGAAGACACTCAATGTCAACATCACTCAGGCACACAAACTATGTCCCTAAACAGCAGCTATGCAAGCTCCACTATTAACCGTTAGAGCTGGTCATCAACTGAGCAGACTGAGGGTGCTTCCTTCCACGTCTGCCCTGTACACGCTCAGTCTTGGCTCTCTCTTCTTTGAGTCAGTCAACAACAAATACATAATGGTGGAAGAAGAATGGGGCAATCAGTGTTTCTTACCATTTACTTCTTACTAAGGGCAGAGTTCTAGACACAAAGTGGGGGGTTTCAAAGGAAAGCCACTCACAGGCGTCACTTGCAGCTCATAGCCCTCTGGGTATATGTGGCACATGTGTCTTAGTGTTGCAAGCATGCAACATATTTTCTCATTCATTCTTAACATGAACACAACTGGAGATGGAACAGGAGACAGCAACTCTGAAGGCTCAGAGAGGAGAGTTGAGTGTCCAAGGTCACATAGTGATTCAGCTGGAGAGAGAATATTGGGCTCTTTATTTTTTCAAGAGCTCTGAAAAGACTTTGTGGAGAATGGGAAGATGGCTTACTCAATACAACCACGAGCACCTGAGTCCAGATCCCCAGTGCTCATGCAACGCCAGGTGTGGTAACACATGCCTGTAATCCCTGCGCTGGAAGGTGGACCCACAAGGCTTGCTGGAGCACAATGGCCATCCAATAGCTGAACTGGTAAATACTGGACTTGTGAGAGACTCTGTTGCAAAAAAATAAGGAATTGGGGGCCGGAGAGATGGTTCAGCCATCAAGACAGTGGTTCTCAATCTGTGGGTTGTATATCAAATACCCTGCATAGCTGATATTTACATCATGATTCATAATCATAGCAAAATTACAGTTACGAAGTAGCAACTAAAATAATTTTATAGCAGGGGTCACTGCACCATGAGGAACTCTATTAAAGTGTCACAGCATTAGGAAGGTTGATAGTCAAAGTGTCAAAAGCATGTGCTATTTTTGCGAAGGACCAGAATTCAGGTTCCAGCCCCCAAGTTGGGTGGTTCACAACCGCCTGTAATTCCAGCTCCAGGGCACCTGACGCCCTCTTCTGGCCTCTGAGGGCACTTACACACACGTGCATACCTACACATCCAGACACTCCCACACACATGTATACAGGGAAATAAATCTTAGGGCTAGAGAGATGGTTCCGAGGTTAAGAACACTTGTTTTCAAGGGACCCAATGAGTCCCTTGACTTCAACACGCAAGAGTGTGTACACAAAGCACACCTCTCCCTCCACACAGAGACTTCTTATAGTGTCATACAGACAAAGTCCTTCTCTAGAAAGAGCCTCAGGAATCCAGTAAGGGAGGTTCTGTCTGGGAAGAACTCGAGCTGGGTGGGACGGAGGGAGAAGGAAACTGTTCTTCGCACCGTATCATCTCCTAAACATTTTGAATCTTTTACCAAGTGTGTCTTTTCTATTACCAATTCAAAAATGTTCAAATGATACTTAAAAGCCGTGAAAATAAGTAACTGTGGGTAGCAGGCAGTCACCTGTTGAAGACGTGCAATCCGCTGCCCTCCTAGATCAGTCTCCAGGAGGAAATTGGTTTCCCAAGGAGGAGTGGTAATGGAAGTGGCTCGCCCTGGCATGCGGCCATGAAGGTGTTCCTTCTAAGTAGGTTGTAGCTATGTAGTGGGGACCATGAGGACCTTGCTGCCAGCTAGTACCAGGTCTGGTGCCTACCTGCTGCCTTACTAGCTCCTCCCTGGAAAACCCCAGAGAGGGTGGAGAGTGTGTCCACCTTGCTCTCCCTCACCCACACCCAGGGCTCTGTTCATTCTGATGTCACCTCAGATCCACCTCCTGTTTGGTCCCCACCTCTACCAGTACACACAACTGGGGCTCAGCCCAGACCACAGGGCAATCTCCTCACTGGTCTCCATTCATTCCTCTGCTTGTCCTGTGTTGGTCACATCACAGGGGCTCCAGTATCTCCCCACTAAATGTGCTGATGACCCCCTAAACCCTGGGGCTCCTAGACCATCATCTTCTGTGCATTCCTTGCTCCTCGCCATCCTGTGTTCTCTACCTACCTCAATGTTTTTGCAGTTTCTGAGTCTTGTCTGGATGGCTGGCTCCTCCTCAGCCTCTGGGAGTCACCTCAAGTTTGTCCTCAGGGACATTTGCTCTGGCCTCCACACAGCTTGCTCTGTGGTCTGCTCAGTGGCACTGACTGACAGCTGGGCCAACTCCCTGGTGTACTGAGTAAATTCATGGTTTGTCTTCACGAAAAAGACTACCATCTATAGTAGATCTAAGATTGTTTCTCTTGTTGACCTCAAAATCTTTTTATTTGTATGTGTGCATTTATATATGCATGTATGCATGTATATGCATATTTATGTGTATTGGCAACTGTATGCATGGGTGAATATGTATGTGTGTATGTATATGTGGAGGTTCAAAGTTGACATTGGATGCCTCCTTCAATTACTTTATTTATGGGGACAGGGTCTCTTGATGAGCCCAGAGTCCTCCAGCTCCAGCTAATGTATGAGCCATCTTGTGTAGGAAATCCCATCTCTGCTCCTGAGTGTTAGGATTGCAGGCAACCCTGGTGCCTTTGATCTAGGGATCAGAACTCCAGTCCTCACACTGCACGGCAAGTGCTTTATCCACTGAGCCATCAACCCACATATGACCTCACAATCTTTAACTCTCAGAATAAACAAGTCTTGGTAGCTGCTGGTTAAACAGATGGAAGATGAATAGGGTTGATGGGAAGGATGAATGTGGGTGGGTGAATGAATGATGACTAGTTACGGCTGGGTAGATAGATGGACTGATGAAGGGATGGGAGGATGGAGTCAATGGAGGAATGAATGGGTGAGTTGATGGATGGGTAGACAGAGGGATAGATGGGGAGATGGGTGGATGAATGATGGATGGGGAGATGGCGGGATGGTCAGTTGGATGGGTATGTGGACTCATGGATGGGTGCACAGGTAGAAGAATATGATGACTAAGTGGATGGTTAGATAGACGGATGGAAGAGAGGAAGGTTGAGTAGATATAGAGATAGACGGATGAACGGAAGATGAATGAATGGATGGACGGATGGACACAGGGTTATATAGATGAATGGGTAATGGATAGATGAGCAAACAGATCATTAGACTGATGGACAGCTGGGTGGGTAGATAAATAGCTGCATGAATAGTAAATGGACGATAGGTATATGTATGTAAGTATGTATGTATGTATGTACAGATGAATACATGAGTGGATGGGTGGTAGGAAAAATAGGTGGATGAATGGAACTTGTTCAGCGTATAACAACCCTGAGGTTCCTCTGCCCAGCCAGGTGTCTCCTCCTGGTGTCCTATGCTGATGAGGCAGGGACCTGATTAATGAGGAATGAGGACTTGCAGCTGCCACCTCGTGTTGAGATGTGCTTTTAACACTGACCTCGGATACCTGCAAAGTCCTAAACAGTGGTGACCCCAGGACCTCGGTTGTCTGACTCTGACTACTGTGTCTATTTCTAAATCCCTCTCATCTAAATCTTCCACCTGCAGGGGAAGAGAAGCATAAGGCAGGAAGCAGTCGGAGCAACCGGACACATGTGCTAACGCCTGAGCTTGTTTTACTCGTTCATCTCTTCAGCGCTGAACCTCTGGGCTAACATGACACATGAAGGGGTGGGAAGGGGAGATGGCTTTCGACTGATTCAGAAAATGTCTCCATTGAGCCTTCCTTCCCATCCCATTTTCTTTAATTACATTAGCATCTGCAGCCATGCGGCCTCATCTGTTGGCGCTTGTACAGACCACAGCCACACCACACAGAACGGCTAATTGGCCAGTGGGGCGGGACAGTGGCTGGGTTTCTGTTGTGCTTTTGGCCTTTCCTAATGAGCTGATGTATGCTCTGTACTGCAGCTGCCCACCTCCCCAGACGGTTTCTGCCTGTTCAGTCAAATGAGTGATGGCTAGCCTGTCCTTCTAATGCCCTCACCCACCAGGGCCATGTAGCCGTTGGGGCTCTGTGGCATGGGAGGTCATTCTGCCTCTCCACTCACAAACTCCTGGTTCTACTTGTAACATGAGGGCCAGGCTGCTGCAGGTCCCTTCGTGGTCAAAGCCAGCTCTCTTCCTATTGCCTGCATCTATATGAGCATGCTCAATGGTCTTTTGTCAGCCACAGAAGCAGGGTTTTCCCTCCCAGTGACGCTCTGGGCAGCAAGGATTCTATCTTCACCAAGACTTCTCCTCACAGGCCCATTTACCCCAGGGCCATTGTGAGCAGAAACATCTTGAGCTCTGGTGGTCCCAGCCTCACACACAGGCGTAAGTGCTTCTAGACTGGGGACTTGCCCTATCACTTGGCCCTTAATTCAGTTTACATATTTTTCTACTACTCTGAGTGACCTTGCTTTCCCAGGCTGCTGAAGGTATAACCAAGGTATGGTAGCTGGTGCTGGCCAGGTGACAGATGAATGGTGCAGATGTCACTCTTGTTTCTTTTATTTGAAATGGCAGGTCAGGAGAGACCCACAGCTTATCCAACCCAACTGTTATTCTAGAATTTCCTGCCCTTGGCTCAGAAGCTGCTAGCTGGTCCCAGTTTGGCACTAATCTCCATGGTTGCATTGCTATGTGAATCCCATGTGGCTTTGTCCAGATGACCTGCGCCTGTTCCGGATGGAAGTTTTGTGATGTGCCTTTGTCGTGGGGCCCTGTCCCTAGCCCTACCTCGTCCTCTCTGCTTTCCAGGTCAGGTGCCAGCACTGCTCTGTGGGGAGGTGGCTGAATAAGGAGCAGAGTATGCCTATCCAGCCACCCCCATGGATGTGCACACAGCAAGACTACCTGTCCATGGCTCTGTGGCCCAGGCATGCTCCATCAATGGCCCAACCTAAAAGTGGTCACTTCTTGGAGCCTTTCATCTTAGGGTTCCCACCCCCCACAGGGCCCATTTCTCCCTGCCTGAACAGCCCTTCACATAGCCATGGTGACAGTCTTCCCCAGCTCTCTACTGGCTCTGCCTGGGCCTTCTTTGTCAGATGGACATATGGGCCATTGCTGCTGACTGTGGCTACTTTCCCAGAAGTTTCCAGTAGGTTTCCCAGAAGTCACGGGCCCTGAGTTTTCTTTCCAGTGTACAGGTCCCTGTGTGCAGGGCCAGGTTACAGGTCACACTGGACACCAAGGTCAGGAAGGGGGGCAGTGGAAACTAGAGTGTAGATCAATGCAAGACCAGCACTCTCCTAGCATATGCCAGGTCCTGGATGCCGTCCCCAGTTCCCTAGGAAACAACAAAAAGGGATAGAGACAATGGAAGGAGACAGGGTCGGGGCATAGAACTCCTGTTGGAGTTCTTTCCTCTTTTTCCTATTGAGACAGTTTTACTAAGTAGATCAGGATGGCCTTGAACTCATCAGACTTCTGTCTCAGTCTCCAGAATGTTGGGATTACACGCAAGTGCCACCATGTTCAGCCCAGTCTATCTTGTTTCTGAGAGTGATTGAGGACAGACAGTATCAAGACCAAATCAGACAGCAGCTGTGTTCTTTGGCACACAACTCAAAGAACCGAAAACACGTTCAACAGGATTGCCCACGGCATGGCGTTCATCATGGCGGACATCACCCAAGGATCCACCAACGGGTAAAATGCCAGCATCTGTATGAACAGTCAGCTGACATGAAACTCCAGTGGGTTGAGTCACAGAAGAAAGACGAATGGCTGCCAGTAGCTCTGTGGAGGGACCCACGGGAATGACTGCTGCTGGGGACTTCCCTTGCAGTGGGCAGGCTTCAGAACCAGTCAGAGGTGGTTCTTGTCAATGTGCTAACCTTGCTGAACTCTGCACCTCAAAATGGGAAAGCACACACTGGGGACTCTTGTTTTAGTAACAGACTCAGGTAGAGCCCTCAGCAAGAGACAGGAGTTATAGGAACAGGCAAGAACTGACCACCAGATTCCCTAGAGTAGCGGGGAGCCCAGTGCAGGGTCCTGGGCCCTCCTGTGGTGGCCCTCCTCCGATGGGATCTAGCTGATAGTCTCTTGGTTTCATGGTTGGCTGCCCAGCAGCGCTGGGCAGAGGGCCCTTGTGGGGGACAGTCGTCATGTATCTGTATGACTTTGTCTTTCCCAAGTCACACATGCATCCCTGATCCCTGCACCCAGGACGAACCTGTCTAGACCAGGCATTCCCTAGACCTCTGTCCCAGTGTGGCATCAGAACTGTGGCTTGTGACAGAAAAAGGGACAGACCAACTTCATACCCAGGATGCTCAGAACCATTGCAGCTAACTGAAGCAAAGGGAAGTGACCTAACAGAAAAGCTGTCAACCTTGGCCTGCTGGTGGAGCCACTGTCCCAGTTTTGGCCCCACCCAGAGGTAGGGAGGCAGGACACAGAGACCCAGGGGTTCTCGCAACAGTTGTTGCCCAAGCACAGTTTCTGCGGGAAGATTTCATCCTGTACCCTGTGGCAGCCATACCATGGGAAACACACAGCTCTTTTACAAACTCCCAACCCCATGAGCCTAAAACATCTGCCTACTTGGGGTTCTGCCCATTGAGAAGAGCAAGATTTCCTTAACAAAACTCCAGTTGGCAGGAAGCACCACTGGTGTAGGAGGGTCCTTCTGTATTTGGGTTGCTTTTATTGGTTAATAAAGAAACTGCCTTGGCCTTCTGATAGGGCAGGACTTAGATACACAGGATAAAGAGAACAGAATGCTGGGAAGGGGACAGAGCCAGAGAGAGCAGCCCGCCATGAAGCCTGCCAGGTCAGAGATACTGAATCTTTCCCGGTAAGCCACGACTAGTGGCAACACGCAGATTATTAGAAATGGGTTAAACAAATATGTGAAAGTTAGCCAATAAGAGGCTAGGGCTAATGGGCCAGGCAGTATTTCAATGAATACAGTTTCTGTGTAATTATTTCGAGTACGCACCGGGAGCCGGGTGGGACAGAACAAGGGGCCCTGAGCCGGGAACGCAGCCCGAGCCCCTCATTACTACACACCACAAGAATATAGACACACATAGGTGAGGTGGAAGCCCAGAACCAGGAGAGCCTCAAAACTCATTGGAGGACGCCCATGACTCTGCTTCCGGCCTCCGACTCTGCCCCTCTTTCCCATCTCAATTGCTTTCTCTCAATGATGCCATCCCTCCATCTTCCTCAAAGTTCGTTGCCCTCTCTCAGTGGCTTCCTACGCAGGCCCTGTCTATGACAGGTTCTCTTGAAAATGGTT
This sequence comes from Ondatra zibethicus, assembly GCA_004026605.1. Classification (NCBI taxonomy): domain Eukaryota; kingdom Metazoa; phylum Chordata; class Mammalia; order Rodentia; family Cricetidae; genus Ondatra; species Ondatra zibethicus. The sequence goes on from PVIU01000306.1 coordinate 263,762, forward strand.
GGCCGACACAACCCCAGCAGAGGTGACACAGAACAACAAAGCAAAGGTGTCCTAGAGCTGCACAGAAGACACCCCCCTCCTATGGCATGCAGGAACACCCGAGGCTGGAGTTCCCCAAAAGGCAGAAACATGCCTTACCTGGCAGCATCGAAGCTGTCATAAGAACCCACTGTGTAATGCCGGAAGAGTTTCTTGCTGCGGTCAGCACGGGTTTCTGCAGAGGAAAGAGAGACACCATTCAGCAAAGCCACAACCCACAAACTGAATGGGCAAAAGGTTGAATCAACCTGACTTGCCCCAGGTAGGGTGACACTCACTCTGCATAGGTACACACCTGGGGAGACGAGATGATTTGGGGGCCCAAGTCTGCAAAATGTGGGGACGCTGGGAACCCTGGGTTGACCATAGAGCAAAGAGCTCACTCTAAAACACAGGTGGACTCCTGTGCCCTAGCGTCAAAGGGTAAGTGAGGCTCTTCAGAGCAGGGACTGTGAGTGTGAGGCTTCCAGCCAGGACAGTGAGAGCCTCCTCAGGTGGAATCTGCTAGACCTGCATGCCCAAATGGTGGTACCCAGGCTAGCAGGCCTCTGGCCATCTCAGAGATTTCCGATGATGGACTTATCCTAGAGAGACATAATCAGGATTAATATCCTGACGATGGTTGCTTTCCATTAAACAAAAAAAAGGGCTAAACTAAGCACACATGATTAACGCTCCTCATTAAGCCCCTCTTCCCTGACTCAGCAGGTTCAGATGTAAGATCGGTGGAGACGGTATGACTATTGTAATTAGATTAGCAGATGGCACGGGGCTGGGGGGGGCTGTAAAGCTGCAAATGCTGGAAGCAGCACAGAGCACAGTGAGCTTCAAGGTATTCCCCTCACAGACAAGATTCCCTGCCCCGCCTCCTCCGGAGTCCTTCGGAACTTTGAGAGGAACGGAGCAAATGGCTTGAAGAAAAGGCCTGAGCTCTGGGGGACAGGCGAGTCTCTTTTCAGTCTCTCCCCTCTCTCATTCCAAGGTCAACATTGTTTTTTAACTCACCCCTCCCTGTGAAGGTTTCTGAGAGAGGTCCCAGGTCTTTATATGCTTAGAGGCAGAGACAGAACACCCCACTTCTTACAGAGCAGGGGTCACCCCACTTCTTACAGAGCGAGGAATCCCCTCCTGGGCTGGAAGGAGGCATGACTGAGGGGGGAGCTAGAACTGCATTTCCCAGCTTCCCCCAGCACTGTAGATGTGGCCGAGTGGTCGGTTCTTCTCTAGGAGTGGGGTGCTCCCAGGCTGGGCTCTTAAGCCCCTCTGCTATCCCTCTCTTCTTTTGCTGTCTTCAAGTCTCAAGCCCCAGAGGGTAGGGCATCACAGATAAGATGAAGAGGCCTAAGGCTCAATTGGTACCTAAATGTCTGCGCAAAGGCAGTAGAAACTGAGACTGGTTCCCAGCACTGTGTAAAGAGACAGGCATAAAGGTGCCCAGAGGCACTGGAGGGAGGGGATCCCTGGTGCTCTCGCTAACTAGCCAGCCAGGCCTAATTGGAGAGCTTCAGGGTCAGTGAGAGGCCTTGTTTCAAAAAGTGAGGTGGAGAGTGACTGAGGAAGATGCTAGATATTGACCTATGACCTCCACATGAATACACACACACACACACACACACACACACACACACACACACACACACACACACACACACACGGCCTGGGCCTCTGTGTGTCAGAGAGGGTGGAAGTATACATTGTATACTACATGAGGGGAAAAGAAATCAGACTTCTTTCACACTGGGCTGCACTTTGGGGCTTCTTTGTTCCAGCAGCTCCTGCCGCCTTCCTTCACTGACAAGCAGGGCAGCAGGGGTCCTAGGGCTCGCTCACACTTGTGTCTCCACACCTTCAGTCTTCTTCCCTTTCATAGACACACAAGGCTCCCGCTTACTGCGACTCCTTCAGCCATGATGGTTACCACTCTCTCCACCGACACTCATTGGGTGCTTCTGTGTACCAGCTCCCACTGTGAGCGCCACTGGGGTACCCAGTCAGATAGCAGCATGGAAACCTAGTGAGGGATGCACACGCAGTTCAGAGACACCTCTGCCCCTTTACTGTGCTAGTGTCACCCTTTGAGGGCCTGCTCCTTCTGGGGGCCCCTTCACAGGGGCAGTATCTTATTCAAGCTGAAGACATCTCAGTAGGTTAAACGTCAGCCTGTGTACACTACTTCTCTAATCAACCGCTGCTTGGTCTGGTATTGAAGCCACACAGCATGAAGGCCATCAACAAAAATGTGCCAACAATTGCCAGAATGTCCCCTCACAAGGAAAGAAGAAAGCAATGGCATTTTGCGAACAAAACAAGCAATTTAAGTTTTAGGAAATGCACTCTATCAAACAGTAAACTGACGGCCCAAAGTGAAATTGTCAGGAATATAAATTGGTCACTCGGATTTAATATTAACCATCGACGTGGCACAGCCGAGAATCACCCGCAAGAATCTCGGCTGAGGAATTGCCCTTATCAGGTTGATCTGTGGACATGTCTATAAGAGATTGTCTTAATTGGTGTAGGCGGGCCCAGCCCGCCGTGGGCAGCACCGTTTCCAGGGCAGGTGGTCCTAGTTGGCATAAAATCGCTAGCTGAGCGTGAACCTGAGAATGAGTAAGCAGGCCGCTCCCTCCAGGGTTTCTGCTGCAAAGCCTTGGCTGTGGGCGAGTTCTCTGGTCAGAGGTAATGCTGGATGCAATAGTGAGAAGTCAGACTCCAGGTTTCTTTGCCTTGAGTTCCCACCCTGATTTCCCTCAATGATGTGCAGTGACCTAGACATTTAAAATGAAATAATCACCCCCCCAAGTTGCTTTTGGTAGTAGTTTTATCACAGCAACAGCATGCAACCAAACACACTGTCTACAAAGGATGGACACTAAGAAGCGAAATGCTGCACTGCTGACAGAAGAGAGCGAAGGGGCCGCCATCCTCTGTTTACAGCTGTCACTCCCATACTGTCACTGCCTGAATTCTAACAGCCCTAACCCATCCTGCATAACCTGTGGGCATCCGTTCACAGGGAGGGAGGGGCAACTGGGTGAACTCGATGGATGGCATTGCCAAGACCAAATTGCATGCCCACCCATGTCACCCAGGCTCAAATCAGCACTGGAGCCAGAGCCTTCCTTCTCTCTGCCTGTAGGCTTGGGGGTCAGGGACGTACCCCGTGCTGTCCTCAGGGCTCAAGGACAGGGCATTACCTTGTTTCTCTGAATTGACCTCCTGACTTATGGTCTGGGCAGGTAAGAGGCATGTGAGGTCCTGAGGGTGGGGCACTCATGAGATGCTACACGGTTTCCTAAGAATATAAGGAGAGACCTGAGCTGGCTGCTTGCCCAGTCTCACCACTGGCTCCTCTGTGCCACCTGTGGGCAAGGCAGAGTCCCTAGCAGTTAGAAGGGTTTTTTGTTTTTGGTTTTTTTTTTTTTTGTTGTTGTTTTCCAGATACGACTTCCGGATCCACAAGTGGAATGACTTTGTCCTCTAAGCATCACTAAATCTACAGTCAGTTCTGGCCATGGCTTCCCCATTCATCAGGGCTTGCTGAACTAACCAAAGGCCTCATCGTACAAATAACCCAGTCCAGGGCACTGGAGTGAGTACTCAAAGCATAGAACAGTGACTTTGCTAGGGACGGGTCCAGCCAAGCTGTGCACACTGGTGTCACACTTCATGTCAATAGCAAAGGTGCCCAGATGTGACCCTGATGGTCTCCTGACTCTGTGTGGGGTCTACAAAGGCCAGACCCTGTGACCTAAGGGCAGGGATTAGAAAGAGACCCAAGGAACAAGTGGCCAGACCCCAGGAGCAGGTGAAGGAGCCCAGGTATGTTGGCCTTCTATGGCTGGGCGAGGTGCCCAGGGGTCAGATCACTATGAAGGGACACAGGGAGGTCTGACTATCCCTGGGACATCCATGCTCAGATCACATGTATGCCAGGGCTGGAAAGGGTGAGTGGGACGCAAAAGCATAGTTACCAACGGGTGAGAGGATTGCTCATTCCAAGGATTACTCTGGTTGTCTCCATCCCAATGGCAGTTCTGTGCTGGTTGTCTAGGAAACCAGTGGGTGCTGAGAGTGGGCAGGGCTTTGGCTGGGCTGGAGGGCACAGGGCCAAGAGCAGAGAGGGAATGTGTAGTGGAACGCAAGTGCACATGTGCATGTGTGTATCTGTTCATTCCTGCATACATGTTCATGTGTGCCTGAGTACATATGCATGCATATAAATACATGTGTACATGTATATAGGAGAGCTTGTATGTACAGGCTTATGGTGACTGTATTATGTGGGTGTGTGCAGTGTTCTTATGAGCATGTGTGAGTACAGATGCATATGTGTAAAATGAACATTGTATGGCTAAACATGTGTGTATAGGTGTATGGGAGCATATACAAACATGCATGTGTGAAAGTACATGTATTCATGTGTGTGTTTACACAAGTGATTATATACATGTGCACATAAATGTACATATGTATATGTAGGTAAGAAAAGAATGTGTATACAGGTACATGTGTGAGTGTGTATTTGAGCATGTGAGCACAGGTAAATGTATATGTGTATGTGTAAACATACATGTGGATAAGCATCATCACCATCATAATCATAACCCTCATCATCGCCATCATCACCACCACCATTGACATTATCACCACCATCATCACCACCATCGTCACCACCACCATCACCACCACCACCATCATCACCACCATTACCACCATCATCACCACCACCACCACCACCATCACCATCATCACCATCATGCCCTAGTCACCCCCATCACTGTAGGAGATTTGCTTAGCTGCTCTCTGCTGACAAGGTGCTTTGCTAGATCTGCATCATTACAGAAGTGGCAGTGTGGTAATGAGGGACAAGGTTCTGAAGTTAGATTGGTGGAATTCCAAGGTCAGCTCTGTCACCCACTGGTTGTGTGTCTTGTCTTTTCTCTTGTGACGTGGGGACAGCACCAGTCCTACTCACACAGAGGCACCTGAGTGGTTGGAGGTGAGGCCAGTTGGGCACGCAGTACATGGGAAGGGTGTGTCACTTTGGCTACAGCCATCACATGTCATACCTCAGATTTAGAACTTCTGCCTTCCATAGGCTTTCTAAAGTCACACAGCCCATGAGAGGCAGAGTGGGCCCCCAATCCAGCTGTCTAAAGCCAGATGGCCACACGGTGGACACACCCTCACCCAGCTTCAGTTTTGACCTGGGATAGATGAGTGGGCTGGATGGTTCTTAGGACCCTTTCCTGCACGTGACAGTGGCTGTCTTGTTACAACCAGTATTTGCCCTTCACCAGCTGTGCACTATACGTTGTGTTACAACCCTTCTGGAAGCTCATAGGATGCACAGGTGCAGATGTAGGGTACAAGTAGGACACACACAAACAGTCAGGAGAAGGAAGCCTGAGGCACATACAGGACAACGGCCAAGACAGATGGACATTGGGACTCGTACTCTTGCTTGGGTCTTCAGGGATGCACCAGCTTAGCTGAACCTGACACATCAACACCCAGGCCATGGCTGCAGCCCTGCTTCTCTCTGCTTCCTAAGCAGGCAGGAGGCCCTGCTGTCTCTTCTTGGCAGACCTTGCAGAGCCTCTCAAAGATAGCCACAGGCTTCCCTCATCCTCTAGCATTCTCCAATCCCAACCACATGGGCAGCTGAGGCCATCACAGTCTCTAGTCTTGGGCATTAGCGCTTGGCATGGGACCCTGGTGTGGCCCTCCTGTGACCTCATCTGGTGCAAAGTTCTTGCCCTGCTGCTGTGATGTCTACTTCTGAGTCCTCCAAGAATGGCCTGGCTTAATGAGATGAAGCTCACAGGCAGGCCAGCATGATCTAGGGAGGGGCAGCAAAAGGAACAGACAGACAGAACACAGCTGGAGCCTCAGAGACTTCTTACTTTTAACATGCAACTTTACTTCTGACATCCAAGCCCATCTGTGTCATTTCTGTGCTGACCCCATTGCTGACAGCAGAAGGGTTGGGCAATCCCTTCATGTACCAGCCTTGCACACCAGGGCATCAATGGCTGGAGGCAGTGACCACAAGGGAGCAGCTAGCCATGGAATGGTGCCAACATAGATTCTCTGACCATACCTCCTCCTTGGAGAATTGGCCATTTCTCTTTGCCATGTAGGATTCCTGGCAAGGTGGTGTCTGAGAAGCTAGGAAATACCTCCAATCTGTGGGGACATCCAAATGTGGCCCAGGTGGTCTAAGAATCTTGCTGGTCTCTGACTCCATAAGTCCTTTGAGGGGACCCTAAGCCTGTGTGTGGAATGAGGTAGTGGGTAGTGAGTGTGGGGAGAAAGCACAGGGCTCTGCTGCAGAGGTCCCAGGCCTGGAAGGTCCTGAGAGCCATTCGTCAGGAGTTTTCTGTGTTCCTCACCTGTACATGTGCTCACATTACATTTCTCAGTTCTCTTACAATATGGGATTCCCCTCTGTATGCTATGAATGTGTTTTATTACCATTAAAGAAGCTGTTTTGGCCAACGGCTTAGTAAAGCCAGGTGGGAAATCCAAATAGAGATATAGAAAGTAGGTGGAGTCAAAGAGATGCCCGCAGGACCCTTACCAGTAAGCCACAGCCTAGTGCCGATACACAGATTAATAGAAATGGGTTAATTTAAGATGTAAGAGTTAGTTAATAAGAAGTCTGGGCTAATAGACCAAACAGTGTTGTAATTAATACATTTCCTGTGTGATTATTCAGGTTTGAGTGGTCAGGAAACAAAAGAGCAGTCTCTGCCTACACTCTGATGCAATATAATTCTTTCTAATATTTAAAAAATGTACTTATGTGTATGCCGCATGTATGCAGGAGCCAGGAACCAGATACCAAAAGAAGATCCCCTGTGATTTGGAGTTGCATGCATTTGTGTGCCACTGGACATGGACGTTGGGAATTGAACCTGGGTCCTCTGAAAGAGCAGCAAGTGCTCTTAACCATTGAGTCATCTCTCCAGTCCTTGGTGGACCTCGGTCATTAGTTCTAGCCAATGTCAAAGCCTCTGGGGTATTCTATTACACATACAACACCCAAGAGCATGTGGGAGAGCTGCCCATGAACATAGAGCCCACATTAAGGAAATTACTATTTTCAGTCCAGGGACTCCCAGGGACAGTATGCACATGGGACAGACATTTGGCAAGAACGTGACCCATCTTTGCTGTTCCGTGCCTAAGACTGTGGGATGCTTGCTGCACAGCATCACCTAGGGGAGGCTGGCTGAAACAGACACACGTGGTCTTTTCAATAGCACAAGACAGGACATTCTTTCCACTCTGGGCTCCAACCCTATACAGCCCTCCGTCTCTCACCAGCACCAGAGTCCTGACAGATCTGTATAGCATAGGCCTGACAACACCAGGACAAATACTGAATAGGACCTCATCAGGATGAAGCTGAGACTCACCAGGGGAAAAGCAGAAAATAACCTAGTAGAGAGAAGGAGTGTGTCCTCACACACAGGGACAGAACACAGCACGAGGGGGGGGGCAAACCTGAGTTCAGATCCCCAGCAACCATGTAAAGGCTGGCGCGGCCACACAAGCCTGTAACCCCAGTAGTGAATGGGGAGGAGACAGGTAGATTCTTGGAGTTCATTAACCAGCCAGCATAGAAGAAAATGGAGAGTTCCATGTTCAGTGAGAGGATCAGCAGGGTGGAGACTGATATAGGGTGCTTAGCATTTCCTTTGGTTTCCAAATGTGCACACATGGGTGCCTGCACACACATGTGTATACACCTGGGTATTCCACATGTACAATATAGTGCACATGCCCTTGACTATAAAGAAGGCCCATTTGTGGGTGATAAAGAGGACAGACAAGCTAGCTAATCAAGAAGAAACTATTTACTTCCTTAACTGTATAGAAACTTCTAAAAGTTAAGACCTAGCTCACAGCCAGTTCCACTTTCTCATTCAGCACAGGGTTCTTCATACAGTGGCTCTCCCGAAATATCTGCAGCACCCCAGAGTTCAGAACTCATCATTAACCTGGTTCAAGTGATCACCCTCTCTGGTTTGAGCTGGTGAAGTAGCTTCCTGCCTCCCTGTTTCCTGATGATTTGTTCCACCCATCATCTGTGGTCCCTAGTGATTCTGGAGGAATATGAACCCAGTGATGCTGTTGGCCCTGCCCATTTCTGCACCCTTATCCTGCATCACTGTCCCTTCCACTTTGCTCCTAGAATACAAGACGATTTACATCTCAGGGCCTTTGCATTTGCTAACACCTCCTTTCCCCAGTTCTGATTTCACTGTGCCAACAGATCCCTGGCTCCTATGACAACCTGACCACGTGGGTACCAGTATCTCTGGTACATGAACGAACATTGGAAAATTGGTACCTCCATCTGCTTGATCCTGGCTCTGATGGGCTTAAGGCTTAACAGAAAATGCTAAGTTAGTGCCTCCCAGAGGCCGCTAGCATAGTGGGGAACCTCCAATTCCAGTCCTGGCCATGGCAGTGACCAGGAGGAACCTTCTCACAGGGCCTCCGGGTGCTCCTGCCTCACTTAGAGAACAAGCTGCTTGCCTTAATGGATGCTCTGGGTGGTTTATCTCTCACGGCACACATCCCAGGTTAACTGGGGATCCCCTCTCATAGGAGGTGGTTGTGAGCCCTCCTCATAAGGCAGCATTTAAGCTGATATGCCCTAAAAACGCCGCTTGGAAAAAAAATCGACATAGAAAAGGGGGGAGGGGAATCTCTAGAAATTCCATTTCATACACCCCTTGGGACGTGTGGAAGGCAGCGACAGATTCCATGACAGCCTCCGATTGTCAGTAGTTAAAATAGCCCCTTATGCAAAGCAGCCACGGGGAGGTGCCTGCAGCTTGGCAAGGAAGCCAGGGTGGGGCATCCTGGGAGACTGTGGCCTCCCATCGTAGAGTGCCGTTCTGGAAAAGGGAACAAAAAGAGGGACTTTCTCCAGGACCAGTAGGAGTGTCCTGAAGGGTCAGAAGGATATAAAGCCGTTTACACCACAGACATGTTCACTAGGGTGGTTCTCCCGCCTCCCCCCACCCATGGGAGACTAGTGGACAGACAGATACAATGAGACTATTGGACAGACAGATGCTACGAGGCACATGAGACAATCCTCCCCACTCCTATCCTCTCCCTTTCCTTCTCCCCCCTCCTCTCCTCCTCTTACTTCATTGCAACAATGGTGGTGGATTCTAAGGTTTCACATGTGTTATACGAGCCCTCCATCACTGAGCCACATCCCTACCCCTGAAACAGTCAAGACAAACCTGAACCTCCATTCTTTCCTGGTATTCTGATCAAAGCAGGAAAGATCCTCCCAGGAGCCTCAGTTTCCCCATCTCTAACACGGTCCACAGCAGAGTCCACAATGCAGGGATACAGTGAGAAAAAGGTACAGACACTTCTGCACCCATCCTTCCCTAGTCCTGATCAGAGATGCCAGTCAGGCCCCTTGGCCACTGCTGTTTGTCTAGGAACCCACTTTGGTGTGTCTGGCTTACCCCCAAGAGGAATCTGTGACCCATCTGAGCCCCCGATTATTCCTGCCTGGGCTGAGAAGGTCTCATATCACCCAAGACAACTGAATACCATTCTGGGAACCTGAAACCAGTGTGGACACCTTCAGCTCCTGGACATCCTGCTTAGGTGAGGACCTATCACTGCACTTCAGCAAGAGGAGGCCAGAGTGTGGATTAGGGATTGCACAGTGACAGAGTGCACAAGACTCTTGGAAGCTATGACATGGCCCTGCTGTCCCAACTCCTGGAAGGACCTGCTTGCCCCTTGGGTTCTGCCCTGAGTGGCCTGAAGACCCAAGCTGAGCCCCTCAGACTGAAGTGTATTTTGCTATTTAGGCATGTCACCCAACACTCATATTTCCTTCCAATCAGTCTCCTTTTAAGAAGAAACACTCTAGGATGAGTCAGGCTCTGATTGCTGGGCCGTGCACCCCACAGTGCTGCTGAATGGATTGTTCTGGACACGGCAGGGCTTTGGATACCCTTTCCTTCAGTCCCTAACTATACCAGATCTCACACGGCTCCACATCCACAAATCCTACCAACCTAAATTTAGTCTGAAAAGATTTGAAAAGTCAGGGCTGGAGAGAGGGCTCAGTAGTTCAGAGTACTTACTGCACTTGCAGAGGACCTGATTTTGGTTCCCAGCACCCATGTCAAGTAGTTCACAACTGCCTGTGACTCCAGCTCCAGGGGAATCCGAGGTCTCTAGCTCCTACAGTTACCTGTACTGATTCACACATGGCCCCACAGACATAACTAAAATTAATAAAATTAAAAATTTAAAAAGACCATATGTGGAAATGACTGCATGTGCACTGAATGTGAACAGGCTGACTAGTCTTGGTATTTACTTCCCCAAACAATTCAGAGCAGTAATATTTGTGGAATTCATACTCTGCACTGGGTGCTGTGATGGAGAGCCACCTTAAAGGATGTAGAAGGATTGTGGGACTTACACGAGAAGCCTGCAGCATGCTACAGAAGGAACTGGAATATCGGGGGTTCAGTATCTGGGGGGAGGGAGTCCTGGAGGCAACCCCCAGTTGATGCAGAGGAATGGCTGCCTTGGTGTTTCCTGTGACAATCAGCAGCAGCGTGAACCCATTTCCTGGTGCCCCCAGGGGGCAGCACACCCCTCAACCAGAATCCCAGAGGTAGCCATGTGGCTGACATTTTTAAGTTATGTTTTTGCTGAAGAGATGGCCAGGCAGAGAGCACTGGGCACACAGAGGACAAGTAGCTCCTATGTCTGTGATAATGACAGAGAGACCCTGGTATTCAGCCCTGGATGCTGGCTGGAAGACTAACTTCAAAGGCAGACAATTCTCCTGCCCTGATGGAGGGAGCTGACCCTCCTAACCCTTGGAGGATCAAGGGTGATGTTCTGAGTGGGTAAATTCCTTTCTAGCGGAGCTGGGTGGCAAATTTCCCTTGTTTTGATTGACAAGAAGCACAGAAACAATGAAAGAGGTGGAGAGCGATGCCAGGCATCTTGTTGACACAATTTAATACAAAGGCTCAAGGTGAAATGCGCGCACACTGTGCCTGGGGGAGCATGGAGCACAGAGGTGTGCTGGTCTGAATAGGAAAGATGCCCCATGACCCTGGCTAGGTAGCTTGCTTGTATTATTGCTTTTCTTGGAGGGAAGTGGGCCTCAATGACACTGCTGCTGAGTCCTTCATGGGAGGAGGGTCCATGATTACTTTCTTGAGGTCATATTTGACCCAGCCAGGACACAGCAGGAAGTCACAGAAAGATGAGGCAACAAAGGGAACAATGGTCAGATGTGAGCTGAAGGCCTGCTGAGCACCTTCCTTGGGCGCCCTGTACATTAATATCCAGGCCCAGGCTAGACACAGATGCTCCCTGGCTTACAATGGCACAAAACGACCCCAGGACCATCGGGCTGTTTTCTTCCCCCATCCAAGTACTAACCAGGCCTGGCCCTGCTTAGCTTCCAAATCAGGTGAGAAGAGGTGCATTCAGGGTGGTACAGCTACGGATTCTACACAGTTCTCATCTATGCCACAAGGCCATCGGCACTTTCCCCTCTCAGGCTGGGTGTTTTTGCCCAGCAGGCGTTAGTGTGAATGCCGAGCATGGGTACCACAATTGTGGCTGAGCTATGGGGCACAGCAGATCGGAGATAGTACACATCTGCATTAGTTACTGGTCTCATCACTGTGACAAACCCCTGACAGCGCGACTTAGGAGAGGAAGCATTTACTCTGGCCCACAGTTCAAGGACACAGTCCATCACGGTGCAAAGGCATGGCAGCACAAGTGTGAGGGCAGCTGGTCCTGATGCATGCACACTCAGGAAGCAGAGAGCGACGGACGCTGGTGGTCATCTTGCTCTCTCCTTTTGATCCAGTCCTGGACCCCAGCCCATGGAACGGTGACTCCCACATTCAGGTTCTTCCCTGCTCAGTTGACCTAATTTAGAAGCTCACTCACAGGCATGCCCAGAGGCTCGCCTCCAAGGAGATTCTCAATCCTGTCAAGGTGTCAGGATTATTCACATGCCTCTGTAGCTTACAAGGTTTCAACTGCTGGTGGTCTATCACGGGAGAATCCCACTGTGAGCCGGGGATGGGAGGGCAGGGAGGCTATGGCCATCCCACTCCACAGATGGCAACACAGAGGCAGAGAGCCATGAAGGAAGAAGAACTGAGTCCCAGTGACCTGCATGAGCTGACAGATCAAGGGGCCGTCAGTAACTGTAGGGGAATGTTCAGGTATACGCAGGGGACTTGGGGCTGGGGTGAAAGCTGGTAGCTGCTGAGCATGGAGGCCTGGGAGGGAGAAGGGAGAGGGGCCCTGATGGATCTTGGGGATGCCACTGGGACAATGGCTTCCAAAGACTCCAAAGGAAGTCATCTGAACTGTGTATACTCTAGGACGTACCTAGGGGCTGGAACATGAGAGATGCCTCCTATACATACTCCTTCTGAAATGAGCATATTGGCTATTTCCACCCTCCTTCCCACGGCAGCCAGGCCTTCTCTTAGTTCTCATTCTTGGCTCCCACTCAGTTCCTTTCTGCTGTTATAACAAAAGTCCTGAGGCCAGCTTGTATATTAAGAATAGAAATTAATCTGGTCATTCTGGAGGCTGGGGAGCTCACAAGGTAGTGCTGGCTTCCTCATGTGACAAAAGAGCAAGAGAGTGTGCAGCCTCGGCGTGAAGGATGGAGACCCACTCACACGGGCTGTGATGCCAGGACTTTTTTCCGAATGGTCCCACCTTTTTACCTAGCAACCTCACTGTGCACATTTTACCCTGTGAATTTTAGGGAACTGTGCAGGTCTCCTACAAAAGGCTCAGGGTTCCTGGCTGGCAATGTGGCCAGGCTGTTGGACCCTGGCTCACCCACCCTCTGAAGCCAACTCCTTGCCCAGGGTCCCATATTTCCTGCAAGTTTTATTTGATAATTTTGATTTTTGAGACAATGTCTTATTCTGTAGCCTAGGAGGGCAGGCAACTCACTATATTGCCCATGATGACCTCAAACAAATGATAATCCTCCTGCCTCAGTCTTCAACACATTGAGAGTAAAAGCACAAGCCAACATGCCTACCTCCTCAGCCGGTTCAAATTCCGACATATTCACCGAACTTAGAATATTAGGGCTGAGGTCAAAGGTGAAACAGTTTTTTTCTCCTAAAACCAGGCACTGCTTGGCCTTCTGCCGGTGGAGAAACACAGCGATGGGAGGAGCAAGGTCACACCTCCTTGGTCACCAGGCCAAGCCAGAGCTCTGAGCTCCCTAGGGCTGAACAGGTCTGCAGGGGTCCCAGGCTGGGAACTGGTATCCTGTTTTACAGACTGAAGTCCACCTTCATAGTCTGTGTATTCTCTGTTCTGGCTAGCAGATAGTCACAGTGATCGGTCATGAGAGGACAAGGTCCAAGGACCTCAGTACCCAGAGTCAGTGGGTACAGAACTCTGATTTGAAAAGATACACTATGACACAGAAATAGGGACCTACTCTGTGCACAAGTCTCTCTCCTAAGTTAGTTGCAGGCCCATTCCGGGAACCAACATAGCAGGGGAAGAGGAACAAACGAGGCCAAGGTGGTCAGACTGCACAAGTGCACTGTGTACCACACTGACCTAGCGATGGAGGAAAGACTTGGGGGCCTGCAGCAACACAGACTTCTCCTCCTATGGTCCTCTGGCTTGGTCTTCCAGGGAGACCAGTGAAATTAGTTAGGTTGTGGCCCTTTCCTAAGACATTTCTGCAGATGTAGCCTTCCTTCCCCCAGGTGCTTAAACAGACTGTGTTCCTTGGAGCCGCTATGGCCTGTCCAGTCTCTCTCATCTCATCACAGACACTCTGAACTCTACTCCCTCTTTTTAAGGACTGTTGGGGTCACACAGAGCCCATTCAGATAATCAGGGACCTTAGGTTTAACAGGCAGAAACCTGGATTCCATCAGTGCCAATTAACTCCCCTTGGCTATGTGGAGTGGCACACCCATAGCTTCTGGGGACCAGGAAGTGGCTGTGTTCAAATGCTACTCCTCTGCCTTCCATTGGCATAGGTTGAGGCCATCTTTGCAGGGCAGCATGGCCAGAAAGGAAGAAAACTGCTGGAAGTCTTGTTCAACTCTCTATCAGCTCTGGGACTCTGAACCTTGGAGCTCAGCACTGTGCAATTTAGCACTCTGGGGCTCAGACTCTATTAGAAGCACTTGACCACGGAGCAGTGGTTCATTGCTCTCCTCAGCTACATAGTGAGTACAGAGCCACCCTGGGCTGCAAGAGATCCCATCTCAAAAGGCAGGAGCTGGAGAGATGGTTCAGCAGGTAAGAGCACGTGTTGCTCTGGCAGAGGACTAGGCTTCAATTCCAAGCAAACACGTGGTGGCTCACCACCTTCTGTAACTCCAGTTCCGGGGATCCAATGCCCTCTTCTGGCCTCTGCAGGCACCAGGCATACACAGAGCAAAACATGAATTCGCATAAGAAATAAAATATCCAAACCAATCAAACAAAACATTAAAACCAGAGTTTTCTTGTACTACTACAGTGGGACCAGGTCTTGGGCTCCATGGTCTGGACCCTACCTTTACTCATTGAATAGGACCAAGGTCAACATCTTTGATGGACCAAATGGTCTGCTCTATGCCCAACAGCCTTTGTGGGATGACCCCTTTAGCTGACTGGGCTTGCTAGGTACCAACAGCCCAGGCCCTGGAGGTTTTTCACCTACACACTGGGGCTAACACTCATTTCCCTGAATCACAGTGGTCCCTAGGAGGCAAAGCTGCCCCTGTGGTGGGAAATGGAGCCAAGAGACAACTGAGAAATCACTTTGTTTATTTTCAGCTCCCAGGAGCATGGCACTCTGCTCTGGTGTGTGCAGGCATCTGTAGTGTGTGGTGTCTACACGTTCCTCCCTCCCTGAACCTGCTCTGTGTCTCAGCATCTAGCCATGAACGCAGCAGCAAGCAGAGGTTCAAGTCTTCTTCAAGAGCCTCATGGTCTGGCTTGGAGAACAGATCAGTCAGCAAAATACTTGCTGTGCAAGAATGAAGACCTTTTGATCCCCAGAGCCTACCTTAAAAATGCTAGGCATACTGGTGTGCCCCTGTAATCCCCTCAGCAGTTAGACAGACACAGGCAGAGCTCTGGGGCTTTCTGGCCAGCTAGTCTAGTCTAATTGGCTAGCTTCAGGCCAGTGATAGACCCCTGTCTCAAAAAAAGGTTGGGCCAGCAAGATGGATCAGCAAATGACAGTGCTAGTCTGGCAGGCCTGAAGACGCAGATGCCATGGCATCCATTTGCAATCCCAGTACCCCTCCGGTGAGATGGGAGGTGAGGTTCACAAATTGGCTAGCCTGGCATATGCAGCACAGAAGAAACACCAAGAGACTCTTTCACCAACTTCTGGAAGTTGGCCTCTGAAGTCCACATGTGCCCCTCTATGACACATGAATATGCACCACACACACACAAAACACACCCCAAACGTAACACACTCAAACATACATGTTACATACATACCACACACATGTATTTCATATACACATCATACATATACATACCATACACATACAACACACACATACACAAACATACATATCACACACACCTCATACACACACTAAGACATTTTAAAAAATCAAGGTAGGGTCTGGAGAAATGGTCCAGTGGTTAAGAGCACTTGCTGCTCTTCCGGAAGACATGAGTTTTTCTCAACAGGCGCCACTCATAACCCTAGATCCAGGGGATTCCACACCTCTGGCCTCTAAGGGCACCAGCATTAGTGTGAATACCCTGTCCTCACATAATACATAATTAAAAATACAAGTAAATCTTTAAAAAAGGTTTCTTTAAAAAGTCAAGGTGGACAAGAGCAGAGGAATGGCTCTGGCCTCAGCACACCAGTGCACAGAGGCAGGCACACCAGTGCACAGAGGCAAGCACACCAGTACACAGAGGCAGGCACACCAGTGCACAGAGGCAGGCACACCAGCACACACACACTCACACAGAACCTCAAGGTAGGCACCGGGGCAGGGAAACAGCAGATCTCCAGGACATGAATCAATGTATACCAAACACTCCGGCATTGTGCCAGAGCCAAATCCAGAGTCTAAAACCAGAGCCAGAGAAGAAGGTTGCCGGCACGTGAGCTGCCTTTCCCTCCCGAATAAACACAGACCGCTTCAGAGGGGTGGTTCCCCAGCAAAGTGGTTTCCTCCTCAGTTCTCCTGGGAATCTGCTAGAGCTTAAAGCATCTTATGGAACATGAGCTGAATGCTGACTTAGGGGCCAGCAGGTGGCTGTCACTTTACAAAGTGATATTTTTACCAGGTATAGCTTGTCCCTTGCTCCCTCAAGGACTCCCAAGACATCAGGATTCATGCACAGACCAGAAGGGACACAGAGCACCAGGTCCAAGTACCAAACCAGGGAGGGAGGGGCATAATTATCCAGTCAAGGGTCCTCTCTTGGATGCTCAGCACACACAAATGCTGAAGAGCCTACGGGGCAGTGGACTGTCAGCTCCCTCCATGGTGGGGATGTGCTGTGGTCCCCATGGATAAAGTACTGAAGACATCACTCTGTGAGTGTGGTGAGACTAGGAGAGGTGAGGCAATGGGAGATCCTCTGCTCCGGGGATTCTGCCCTCAGAGGGACAGAGGTGGCTGTGAGGGACCCCAACTTAACTCCGCTGAGAGTCATTATGAGTAAGCTCAACTCCGAATTTGCCCCTGCTTCCTATCTGGGTATCTCAGCTGGTGCCACTCAGACGTTCAGAATATAATCCTTTTTCCTTGCAGTAATGACAGAAAGAGTACTCGGGTACTCTGGAAGGTGGGACTTCAGAAAGAGGACAGGGAGGGAGGGCTAAAAAGGGACACCATGACAGGAACCTGCTGAAAGTCATCACCTGTCATCAGTCACCATTGGTCCCACACACTGTCCTTGTGTGAAATGCACAAGCTTCTTCTCTGCCCCAGGCCTGACTTGACCAAGCGATCATCCTTCACTGAGCCACTGAGGGCTCCCAAAGTTCTAGTGTCCAGATCTTCACTGATGCTCTACACAGAACCAGAGGCCCCGCCCCGCCCCACCCCACCCCACGCTGAGGGTTTTCTTCCTGTACACATCCTCTGCTGTGGTATTCAGCAGCCACTTTCACATGTGACTTAGAAGCCAAGAACCAGAAGTAGCTAAGACCCTGGCCAATAAGATGGAGCACGGTATGCAGAGTGAGGCTTCCCTTAGTCCCACCACACCTCTCAGGACCCAGTAGCTTTGTGGTACCTCCCTCTCCCCACTGCAGTGAGGATGGGCATGCTGAGGACAAGCAGGACGCAGAGTCAGAATCCCAAGTGGCATCACAATGACCCTCGCTTTCTTCATTTTGTAAGTGCTGGACTCATCTCAGGCTACATAGGCATCTATGCCTCTGTCTCCCTCCGCCCTCCTCCTGAGTGCAGGCGATAACTCTTTCCCGAGTGCTCACAGAAATGCTATCTGGCTGTTCTCTTGCCTACCTCTGCCCTCTTTGCCGCTCTTTGGCTGAGGGGAACTAAGGACACTGTGGGGGAGGGGGATAGTAGTTTCTGGGGATGCTGCCCAGTGGCCGCCCTCCCGAATTGGTTGAACAAATGAATAAAGCTGTTGGCTGTCAGTGGGGTTGTTTCTGCTCTATAGTAATTAGAATGTTTGGAAAAGAAAGAAAGAAAAGAAGGAAGGAAGGAAGGAAAAATGAAAGAAAGAAAGAAAAAGCAACCCAAGAGGCTCTGTGCAAGCCTGTACACCCAATCCATAGGGCCAAACTGGCAGTTTGAACGGAAATTACAGTAAATGGATGAATTGGGCATGATTTGCACGCAGCTGATTAGCTTGGTTGGGCGTGTCCTGCCTAGGTAGCCTCTGGTGTTCTAGGAGCATGTGGTTTAGAGGAGAGGCCGGTGTGTGTGTGTGTGTGTGTGTGTGTGTGTGTGTGTGTAGGGGAACCCCTTGCCTCAGGTCTCAGCAGACAATGGGAGGGGAGGGGACTCACAAAAGTATGGGGTGGGACAAGATTTTCCTGTCCCAGGGTCAACCTAGCTGTTGTCCCTAAGGCAGCAGACCCTTCCATGCTCTGTCATGCCAAGTCATGTGGACTAGATCCCATTTTGTGTGCCCAAACACGTAGCCTCTATCTGATGCCTGCTCTTCTAGCATCTGGTCTTGGGTATTACTTCACAATTGGCCTATGCCCCCAGGGAATCAAAAGTTCTCAAATAAAACAGATACTAATTAGCACTGCTCTTAGCGGAGCAGCCTGGTGAACAAGCCCTCCCTGAACCCTGGCGGGCTCCATCACTCCTAGAGGAGGTTCCTGGAGGTGAGGTCCAAGGCCTATGGGCTCACAGGTTGGAGGAGTATAGCTTGGATATAAATTTGGGATCCGACTGGAGGCGGGAAGATCCTTTTAGCTTTTTAATCTTTTTTAAGGACACTGGCAGCTGAGGCTTGGGAACTAGGGCACTGAGAAGGGAGACCTGTTGAACAGGAGGAAGCTGCTGCCTCCTGTGGGAGAGAGCCAGGACTCTGCAGACTGGAGCTTCAGCATCCACACCTTGGCTAAGCAGAGCCCAGGACCACAGGGTATCAGAGCCCATCCCTATCAGGGTGGCCTTTAGTGAGGGTTAGGCAGTCCAAACAGAAACAGAAAACACACAGACTCACCCTGGCCATGACCTTAACGGGCAGAGATCAGACTCCCTAGCCCTCATTCCCTACCAGTTACCAACACTGTAGCCTCTGCCCAGGGGCACAAACCGCACAGGACAGATAGAACCCAGGGCTGCCACGCACTGAGAACTGGAGCCTGAGGTCACTAGAATCCTGGCAACTCATTTACCTTTGCACACCTCAAAGTGACATCCAGGGTGGGGGTGAGATGCCTATCTGACCAGGTCCCATCCCAGAGCTTGCTTGAACCCCAGCAAGGCAGCAGCTCCTGTCAGCTCCTGCTTCTTTTTTCTTTCTATCGCCACGCCACCAGAAGGGCAGGGAATCTACTTGCTTAAGAACAATAACAGAAGCCAAACTGGCCATGCTTTCTCTGGAGCAGGGCAGCCTGCACTGAGGGGAACACACATCCCTGTCTGGGCTTGGGGGACTTCCTGTACACTTTGCAGCGATTCCGAGCCACTGATGCCATCAGTCCACAACTCACCATGCAGTCAATCCCCTCGGCATAGCATCTCACTAGGAATAGATACTGGTGTCGGACTTCAGAACCCACCGGTGCTCAGAGAGACAGAGATACAAATAGGACCTTGGGATTCTCAGCCATAGATGCCTGCATCCTGGGTGATCTGTCTGCCGCCTTTGTCTTTTTCTAATACGAAGTAGGAGAAAACCATAAAGGAAACAATGGCCTTGAGAAACCTAGGCACCCGGAGCACCACATTCTAAGACACACAAAGTATAGACTGGTCAGCCCGCTGCCTGCACCGCACACGCTACAATCTCACCAAGCGCCAGAAGCACCAGAGTCTGCTGTCCCCGCTGCTCCAGCAGAGAACAAAGACACTCACGTCGGCCAACCCCGAGCAGGCTGGGGAGGTGGCACCATACCTCCAAAATGAACTCTCTTCTTGAAGCGGGAGTTCTCAGCCATCGTTCCTAACCTGGGTATGACCATCTCACTCAGACCGGTCCCTCGCCTCTTCCTCCTCTGGGTCCATGTGGAGAGTCCTCGGGGCCAGCCCCACTTACTATTCTCTGTTAATCCAGCAAGGAGTTAAAAAAAAAAGTTGCAGTCTTCTATGTTCAGAATTTAAAGAGAAGAGGAGAAAAAAAGAATAGATCACAGGACTAAGAAAGACAACCCCAGAGAGTTTAAGCCACGAGGAGGTTCACGAATTTGACTTTTGAAGATGGAAAATCAGGATCGGCTGAAAATTCGGTTCTTTGACACAAGTTGTAGCTGCAGACTGGAGCTGCATCCTTCCACTTCCTCACTGTACCGGGGACTTTTTTTCTCCTAGTGCCGGTTTCCATGGCAACGCATCAGTCACTAGTCTAAATAAGTACGGGTGAAGGACGCCTGAAAAACCAGTGCAATTACGCACACCATTAGCAGGGAGAGGAAAATGATTCAACCACTATTAGCAGGGGCCAGAGGTGTCACTTATAGGCAGTGACCGTCCTTGTCCTGAGTAATTGCTTTCTCATTTTGGAACACAGCATTTTCTCCGCCCTGGCAGTTTTCCTGCTTTCTGTGCAGTGGACAGCAAGGTAGCCACATCACCTCATGGAGCTGATGCCAAAGAGGAGGACTGGGTCTCAGGGACAGTGTACCCTTCCAGGTGCTTGGGACTTTTGCTAATGCATGGGTGGCAGATCTGGGGCATATTTAGATATGCTGCAACTTCAGCCTGAGGGATCCTGGTGGGCGAACACCAGGTTGGAGCTCAGAGGCAGAGCTGGGGGCTGGGGTTCAGGGTGGGGGGTGAGTGGGCCACTTTATCAGTGCTTTCCCACTCCTTCTATCCCCAGAGACTGATGTCCCATAAGAGGGCAGTGAATCTTCTTCCATTTGTCATCTGTCATTTTTTCCTCTTAATTTGATTATTTAAAAAATCTTATTATGCTTATTTTTAGAGACAAAAGGTCTAGCTATGTAGCCCAGGCTGGCCCCACTAGGCATCCTCTTGAGTGCTGGGATAGCAGGTATGTGCCACCATACCTGGCCTCCCATTTTCAAAAGATAGCTAGCTGTAAAGGAGCTTGCTGTTTAGCCTTAGACAAGAGGCCTCTTGTCCTGAGATGCAGGTGAGTTAGAAAAGGGTGGAAAAGGAATGTTCATCAAATGTCCTTCTACCCCTGGAGAGGCTGAGTGGGTGGGGAGGGTCACGTCCCAGTCTCCAGCTGTGTGACCTTGGGCACATCTCCAACTGTCTTGACTTGTTCGATGAGTGTAAAATTGAGTTGTCCATAAGATGGGGTGCTATAGGCATGAGATACAGAGAGTATGTTAGAGGACACCAGGAATACCGTAGGCACTGGGGAAAGGCTAACTTTGGTATTATCTATGTCTCCAGGGCCTTGTACAAAGGTCTTAGAGCATGTTCCCTGCACTTGCCAGGCACAGACGACCTGTGGGGACTTTGTAGAGTTGCTGACAGAATTTGCTTCTTGTTTGCCCAACATGCAGGTCTAGATGCTCTATAAAGAGAAAAATGAAAAAATTGGGCCCAGAGGAGTTAGGTGACTGGCCCAAAGTCACCCAACCAGTTAAGGCTGGACTTGGGACTAGAATCCTGGTTTCTTGGCCAGTTCAAGGGGATACTGGGTACAGTGAGGCCATGCTTGCTGTTATAGCTTTATATGGCAATGGGTTCCCTTCTCCTTGGGAGGCCTGGCCTATTCCGAGCTATCCCTTAATCCTGTTCTCTGTAGTTTAATAGAGGGTGCAGGCCCCCTCCCACAAACTTTCTAAGTCTCTGGACCCCTTTCTTCCCCACCCTACCCCCTGTGGTCTGACATGATCTGTGAGAAAATTGGAGGGTCATAAAAATAGCCTGTGCCTGGCACGCGAGGGACCCAGGGGGCTGCTGCCACAACCGCTCACTGAGATTCCAGTGGGAGGCAGAAGCCGGAGAGACAGGGGTAAAAATAGCCAGGGTTTCCACGGAAGCTCTGCCTTCCCTCTCCAGGCCCGCCCTGCACAGCGGGCACATGTGATCCTCGAAGTCTTCGAGTGCACAGTTTAAGGCTCGTGTCCTTGGAGACGCCCTTTCTCATCAGGAAGGTGAGGGGCTCAGGGGCGTACATGGTGGAGTCTCTACCTTCCATGATTTCTTGAGGTCTCCCGAGTGAGGCTGGTTAAGAGGCCAGGAGTAGTGACTGTGGAGTTGCCAAAGATGATAGGCTGCCGCCTGGTCCCTGTGTGGTGTCTCTGGGCAAGTGTCTCAACTCTGGGATTCAGCTTCGCCATCTACCAGTGACGGGTGGGTAAATGCAAAGCCTGCTTCAGGACCAGTGGGCCAGGAGTATTAGTGCCAGCTCCACGTGGCAGTAACCACAGCACACAAGGACTCCGCTGCAGCCTTGGGGACTGTAAGCACCTACCCGGTGTCCCAACAGGCTTTATAAACTAGAGAACCAGTGATAAACACAGCGCTACTGTCACTGCTGGTGTAGGACGGTCTTCTAGTTTCCTTTCTGCTGCTATGACAAAGAACTCCGACCAAAAGCAATTTAGGGGAGGAAAGCATTTGGTTTATACTTCGAGGACACAGACCACCACCGAGGGAAGTCAAGGGGAAACTCAAGCAAGTGATCACATCACATCCACAGTCCAAAGCAAAGAGAAATATTCAGAGCCTTGCATGCGTGCAACTGGATTCTTTCATTTGTATACAACCAGAACCCCTTACCCAGGGAACGGTGTCACCTATAGTGGGCTAGATTAATTAATCAAGACAATCTTCCAGAGAAATGCCCACAGACCAGCCTGATCTAGACAATTTCTTAAGTGGGTCTCTCCTCTCAAGTGGTTTATAGGTTGTGGCAAGTTGACAAAAACTGGCACAGGCTGTTTACCACAAAGGTAGACATGTCTCAGGGGTGTCTCTGTCTGTCTGTCTGTCTGTCTGTCTCCAACATCCAGACAGATACCGCTAGGAACAGTGAAGAGCTCGCCTGATGTTCTGTAATCATGGCCAACTATATTTAAGTCCCTGCTCTGAGGTTGGCTACTTCTGGACCAGAAGGTGATTAATGGAATTGTTGGGCCCTAGGACTTCTCCATCAGCAACAAAGCAGGGATGAGAAAGGGCTCCTTCCCAGAGACCAGGAGAATAAGCAGCCTGAGTGTGTGGAAGGCACAGTGGGCTTGCTAAGCTGGGCAAGGCTCAAGCATGCTGGGAACAGAACAGCTGAACTCCACCCATCCATTACACCCACGATCTAGGCGGACTCTGAGAGCTCCTGAGGAGGGTGGCTGGAGAAGGTAAGAGCACTTGGTGTCTCTAATCACTCAAACGCACACAGGACAGTATGTGCCAATGAGTGTGGGGACACATATACACACTCAGGGAAAGTGCATAAATATATGCACACTCTTGCAAATGCAGAGATAAAGTCACATGCACTTCTGCGCATACATATCTGTACACACACTCTTATAAATGTAAAGATACACACACACACACCCATGCACCCCTGGGTAGAGAGGGATGAGAGGTTGGGATTGAGAACTCTTCTTTAGAGACAAGTCCTAGACTCACAGTTTTTCTTGCCTCCCCACCTTCCCCCCCCACCCCCAGTCTGGGGCCTTTGTCCTCACACCTCCACCAATGCAGCCCAGGCTTCAGCACCTCTAGAAACCAAAGCAGCTCTCCCTGGTCCCCTCTGTTCCTCATCAACACTCCTGGTCACCTGGGTCTCTTTCCACGGTGAAGGTGCTCCCTGGCATACCTAACTCTTGCTTCCCAGCATCCTAGTAGTTCACCTCAAGTTCTATTTCCGGTGAATTCCATGCACAGTGTGAATTGTGTGGTGTGGGGTTTTCTGCTGATTATGAACAGCTAGCTGCCTGTCTGCATGCACAGCTTCTTCAACTATCCAGCAGGGCATGACCCTAGGCCTGGGACCCAGTGCATACTGGGGCCTCTTGTGCTGGCAGACAATGGCAGCTAAGCCACTTTGTGTCCATCAACAACTTAGGGGAGCAGAACTTACAATGACTCAGGAGTCAGTGCTGCTACCTGCCTGCATTAGGAATGGATGCTTCCCCGGGTCTGAAACCGGTTAAAGAGCAAGATGAGAACCATGGAGGGGAGCGGCAAGCTTCTGTCCACATCACCATGATGTAGAGGGGACCTGAGAGATGATGAGGAAAGAGAGACTTGCCACGATCTTCTGAGATCAGAAGACAAACTTGTATTATGATTCCACTGCAGGGATGGCAGGTGGCTCAGTCAGGAAATCCCTTGCCTTGCCACACAAGCACAAGGATGGAGTTTGATCCCTGGAACAGAGCTCAGATAAAAAAATCTGGGTGTGGTGGCTCATGCTGGATAGGTGGAGACAGGATGATCCTTGGTTCTTGCTGGTCAAACAACCCAGACTACTTGGAGAGTTCTAGGCCAGCCAGTGAGAGACACTGTCTCAAAATAAAAAACCCTGAAAAGTAGACAGCACCAGGGGAATATCTGAGTATAACTTGGGCTTTCACATGCACATATGTGTGCACATGCACACAACATGCACGCGCACGCATGTGCGCACATGCACACACACATATTTCAGTACAGAGGTATGGAAACTACTATACTGCTGTGTGCCATGACCTTTCATAGATGGCAGATGCTAAGAGACGAGTGAGATGGCTCACGCCTGCCATCCCAGCACCGAGAAAGCAGAGGCAAGAGTAGTTCAAGACCAGCCTTGGCTAGATTGCAAGTTCAAGGTTAACCGAGGTTACATGAACCTCTGTCTCAGAAGAACAGTAATACCACACCTTTCCTAGCTCAGTGTTGCTCACTCTGAAACTCATTAGTGTGGCTTTGTTTCCATGTGCACATTTATATGATTAGGCAACTGTAACAGGCAAAGATAAGTCAGGCAGCGAATACTAGCTGGAGTGATTTCCTCTGTGCGTGGAAGCCGCATGAGCAAATGTTTCCCTATGATATTCATAAATGCCACTAACACCCCCCGAGCCAGCAACATTTAACCCAGCTGCAGTGGTTGTGTATCATGCTTCCCATGAGTCACCTGGAGATACTTGGGGACTCCTAAATGCTGAGTGTGGCAGCTAGACTCACCTTGGAGATTAGGGATGGCATCATACAGATCCAGGGCTTGCCAGCCTGCAGTGCCCAAAGAGACAGTTCTTGGGGGAACATGCCTGTGTCTCACAGGGATGAAAGAGCCCACTGCCCCTACAAGGCTCATTTTGGACAAATATGACAGTGGGCTCTGTCCACATTCACCTCATCCCACCAGAGGTCACTGTCTTAAGAAGATGCCAGAGCACAATAATTAACATAGAGCGTTGTCCCCGTGTCTGCAAGGGGACTCTGAAATATGCAGATGGTGTGGTATTGGCACAGGTCCTGCTCTCATCCTCTATGAATCAAATCACATCTGATGACTCGAAATGCCTAACACACGGAACATGACAGGCGATAACTATGTGCCGCTCCGTTTAGGAACAACAAGAAAGAGAAATGTGGATGTATTTAATGCAGACATGGTTTTTCAAAAATTTCATTTTCGTGGGTGTATGTATAATTGTGCATGTGTGTGCATGCACACAGGCATGTATGTGCGTGTGTGTGTGTACACATGTGGAGGCCAGGAGGTGTCATCCCTCAGTCTTCCATCTTATTACTTTTTAAAGATGTATTATTACATTTGTGTGTGTGTGCGTGTGTTACCCACATGTCTGTGGGTGTCTGTATTCGATCCCTCATAGATGAAACTACATGTGGTTGTGAGCTGCCTGACGTGGGTGCTAGGAACTGAACTCTGGTCCTCTGAAAGAGCAGCAAGAGCTCTTAAGTGCTGAACTACTCTCCAGCCTGCAACCCCGCCTCCCTAGAGCCTAACTTTATCTTTTGAGACATAATGTCTTCCTGGCCTGCAGATCACTCATCCAGACAGACTAGCTGGTCCTCCTGTCTCTGCTTCCCCACACTGGGGTTGGAGGCATGGCTTTTTAAAAGGCTGCTGGTACTTGAGTCCACCCCTCCTTGCAAGGAAAGCATTTTGCTAAGTCAGCTTCTCCTCTGTCCTCTTTTGGTTTTTTGAAACCTGGTTTCTCTGTATAGCCTAGGCTACCCTCAAACATGTAACAATCCTCCTGTCTCAGCCTCCTGAGTGCAGGGTTACAGGTGTGTACCACTGAGCCTAGTTAAACAAATATTCTCCACCTTTGATTGGCTGAACCCATGAAAGTAGAATCTGGGGTTTGGGAGTGGTGTTGGCTGGGGATGTTGACAGGATGTGACAAGTGGTCATGACAACAGCAATGTTACACCTATTTTTCTCTCTCAGTCCTTATGGGCCACCCAGTGAGCACGTGAGGGCACAGCATATGTGGGGAGTGAGAGACCATGAAGAGAGAATGGTGAACAGTGGGGTCCTTGAGCCACAGAAACTGTGCCCTTCCTCACCGACACCCAGGAAACAAAGACTGTTCCTTGTCCTCACAATGGCCTTTAGCTCAGTGACTCTTGAGTTACCAGGCACCCCTGTGGTGTGTGACATCATACACAGGTGACTATACCTGGAACTGCGCATCAAAATTACTCAAGTTGTGTCACAACAGCCAGAAAAGTAAGACAGCCTTAGAGTTCCTGCCCTTCTCTTTTCTCTCAGCCACCACTGCGCCTTTGTAGGAGGAAAGCCACCCCTGCTGTTCTGCCTCCCACATTGGGAACAGGTAAGGTCAGTGACGCAGGCCCAAATATGTTAGTACACCCCGAGTCATCACTGAGGACAAACAGCCTCCCAAGGTCCTGTGACAGGGAGGTGGTGGCACAAACTCCCCCTTTCAAGTGTCTGGGGGCTGACTGTCCTAGGTCCCATGTGCACACATGTGTTTGCACTGAAAGAAACCACGATGCATCAAGGCCAAGGAAACAGGGCCTTTCTGACTGTTGCTGATGCTGACACTTCTCACACCAATTCACAGGTTCAGCACAAGCCCTTCTCCTGTTTACTGTCCCATGCTACAAATGCTTTAAATGAAGGTTAATGAACCAAGCAGCCCATGCCAGGGCAGGACAGACAAGTATGCAGGCCTTCATCTCCCTCGCTCTGTTTATGATCTCCATGGAGACAGAGCAGAGCTTTGGGATCCATCGGGTTTTAGAGGAGCCCAGCCAACACCCAGCCTCCTCTGCTCACAGAGGACATGGGAGAGTCCTGTCTCTCCATCACAAGCAGGACTTTGCAGTATCCTTACAGGAGCCTGTGACCTTCCTTTGGGGTCAGTGGATAGATCACACTCTGATCTGTCACAGATCACAGGGTGGTAGATGTCACTGTCAATCAACTCAGCAGGATACTCAGGAGTGTTCTCAGCCAATGCCAGGACCCCAGAGAAGAGCCCAGTGTGACTTCTGGGTGAATAGAACTCATGTCTACCCAGGGAAATGAGTAGTGACAAACTGTGAGAACCACACACTGTCCACCTTCAGGCTGTGGGCGGGGCCTCTCTGGGACTAGGATGGGACCATGTTCTGCTTTATAAGCAAAACATTAGTCCTAGGTGCTTCTCACTACACACATTGGCTGCATGAGCTGGTCACGAAGCGAGACCTGTCTCTAGAGAGAAGGTCAAAGGGCCCCTTGGTGGGAGACGGAGCTCTGGATGGAGGGGTGTTGGTAAGAAGCCTCACACTTTGGGTAAGATGGGAAACTAATTAAACCCATTGGGTCACAGGTAACAAAAGGTGAGCCTTAAACACATCCATCTAGAGGAGAAAATGACAAAAAGGCCACCCACTGTCAAGACCCTACAGGATACCTGCAGCCCTGGAGACAGGGTAGAGGCAGAGGCAGGGACCATCGACCTGGACCAGGCCCCCTGCTGAGATGCCAAGAGGTTCTGAAACTAGACAGTGGTGAAGGTTATGAGTGAGTGTGCAGGATTCTGCTGTCTAGCGTGGGCACCACAACAGGCTGATCGATCCTGCTGGTAGCTGACTCTCAGGAAAAGTAAAACAGCAAAGGGGCCAGCAGACGCCAGGGCTGGGAGGCCAAGTCTCTGAGCCTGCTGGTCGTGCATGGCTGCAAGACCTCAACCCAGCTGATTAGTGCCCTCTACACCTCGGTTTCCTTGTTCCAGCAGGTGCCCACCCAAGACAGGTGCTGTGAGGCTTGGGCACTGATGCCCATAGAGCCCACAGAGGCTCCAGGGAGGAGGAGGAGGTTCATGTTAGCTAGTGTTTTACAATGCACAGAACTCCTGGGTCGGAATGAGTCCCCAAAGCTCTGTGCACACAGTGAGACAGCACACACCAATTTATCAAATACTAACTCCTCAAGTCCTCTGTTGTAATGTCTTTTGTCTCCATGCATGTGCCTTTCAAGCCACGGGCTCTGTGATGTGGACCTCTGCCCTCGCAGACACAACAGGCATAAGTCTCATGTAGCCCTTGTCCCCATAACGCTGTGCCTATCCCTTGCCAACCTTTTGTCTCACTGCTCTTATTGCCTGGCTATCCCAGCCCATATCCACCCAGATCTGCACTCTCTCCGAGTCTTTGATTGTACTGTGTATAGGCCCTCCACTCCCCAGAAGCAGTTTCTCCCTCCCAGCACTGACCAGTGCCCCAGAGTATCATTTGGCTCCCAGCTATGTTTCCAGGTCTGACAGATTCTGCTGAATGAGTGACTCCGGAGTTGACTCTGTGTCAGACGTCACTGAAAGAGAGGTGACTAAGCTAGGAGGAAGGCAAGAGGGGGTAGACAGACACACAAAGACGTTCATCACAACTGAGTAGGCTCATCTGGGACGGGAGACATGAGGCTCTCCGGGAGTTCCGGAAATGGAGAGCATGAGGTGTGGGCTATCATAGTGGGATCTTGTAGGATGAGTAGGAGCTCAGTGGGCAGAGGAGAAAGATCCAAAGAATCGTCACTACAGTGATAATAGTCACTAATAATTAGTGTGAGGTACGAGGTACCTCATCTCTGTCCCTTTCTACATCATCAATAAAGTCTTATTGGTAAAGGGTAGCCCCATTCACTGGTGTGTCCTTTGTGCTTCTGATTAGAGGAAGCGGCTTTGTGTGCAGGTGGTTACAAGGGCTGAAGCAGCCATGTTCTGCCCTTTAAGGGTGAGGTCTGGGTAGCTCTAAACTAAAAGACGGGGGAGGCTGGCCAGGTGAACTGAGACACACAGAGCACCACTAAGATTTTTGGGAGAGAAGACTATGGGGTCTGGGGAGGGAGGTTAGGAGAAAGAACGAGGTAGATGTGGGGTTCTACCATACACGAAGATAAGTGTGTGTATGTGTTTGCGTTTGTGTGTGTGTGCGTGTGTGTATGTGCGGAGAGAGAAACTGACCTAGAAGGGGAGTGAGTCCCTTGAGATAGGGAAGGTGGCTCCCCTAAGTCCCCAGCTCTGGGGGTAACTCAGTGCCATTGCTGGGCCCAGCTTGGTAGGGTGTATCACAAGCTGGGGACCTCACAGCCGGGCTCAGTTCAGGGGCAGGCAGAAAGAAGAGAGAGACAGGCCAGTAAGAGCTGGACTCACTGTCAGGGATAGAGGTGGGGTGTGGGAAACAGGACACTAAGATCAAGGGCTTGAGGCTGTGCTGCCCTGGCTATTGTGAGGCAACCGGTAGCCTGTCTGCCAAGTGAGAAAGGACTGTCTTGGAGTCCGATACTTCCAAGCAGGTGCCAGAAACCTCAAACTATTAAGTGGCAAGAGAAGCCAAACAATGTAAGTGATGATGTGCTGCTGGGAAGGGGCACCTGCCCAGGGACCAGGAGGGGCAGTCTGGAGGTGTTTGTCCAGCCCAGCATGAGGGGGAGCCTCAGATGGGCTTCCCACGTGGCACAGACCAGGACCCCATCGACTATGTCCTCGCTGAGGCAGGTGGGTTGGGGGAGGGCACAGGTATAGTCCTCCTCTGGCTGACACTCCACTGCTGCCCGCAGAGGATGCTCCACACAGGACTTGGGCAGAGGGATGATGGCCTTTTGCTGGGGCCCAGGAGATACGCTGAGGCCACTCCTGGGCCCAAGGGGAAGGAAGAATTCTGTAAGAACTGAGATATGGCTGTGTACTGGTGGCAGAGGGTATTTTGAGCACCATGGGGAATGGGGTGGGGGGTAGGGCAGTATGCGTTGCCCTGGAGATAGCTACAGGCCAAGGCACATCTGCGCTCAGCTAGAGGCTGAGGAGACGGCTCAGTCAGTGATGGGCTTGACTTGCAAGCTTGAGAACCTGAGTTTGACGTTCAGAACCCACATAAAAATGCCAGGTGAGGTGGCACGTGTTTACCATCCTGGTGCGGGAGAAGCAGAGACTAGGGGATCCCAAGGCTTACCAGCCAGCCTCGCCTAATAGCTGGGCCCTAGGCTAGTGAGAGACCGTGTCTAAACAGAAGTGGCTGGCATTCCTGAAGATGACACCCAAGGCTGAACTCTGGATCCTGCAGGCTCACGAGCATGCACACCTGCTCCAGGCCACGGCCACAAGCGTGAACAGTGGTTCACAAGGTGGCTGTGGAGGCGAGAAGTCTATGAGATGACTGGGCTGTCCCTTCTCAGTGCTGATGACAAGGATACTCACACATCCTACAGTTGCAAGAAAGGTCTGAAGCTCGGTCCTGACCCAGGGCAACATCTGAGCCATAGGAAGGACATAGCAGGGTCAAATCGACACAGAAATGGCTGCCTATGTGGCAACCCTGAGTGAGGGGAGCAAGTGAACTATCTCAGTGCTCCCCCCATTTCCCCAAGAAGGGGACCTGGAGTCCCACACAGAAGTTCTGGAGTTGGTGTCTGTTCTGTTTTATTCTGGGCAGTTAAGAAACTCCTACCATTTTAGCATAGCCATGGAGCCATAGAGAATGACAGAGTCTGGACCCAGTCTTCTGCAGGGAGGGGGGATGCAGCCCCCTGAGACAGGACCCCAGCTGATCAGTGGATCCCACCTTACCAAAGCCACATCCCTGATGAAGGGAGGAGTTGATGGATAACAAGAATATATAATGCCATTTCAGGGCCTCCAGCAATGTCCAGGGTCAGGCAGCTGCTGGGAGCTGGAAGCCCATTCATTGCCCAACACCCTTCAGGGCCCCTGAGGTTCTGCAGAGTCAGTGAGGTCCCTCTGACTGACAGTGTGTGTCTAGGCAGATCACAAACGTGGTGCAGTGAGACTCAGCCACCCAATCCTCAGCATCAGGGGGCTAGGCTTCTCTAAGTAAGAGGAAGTTGGTCTCAGGCATGACCTCAGTATGGTAAGGACATTCTCAGTGTGTTAAGGATTCACCAGGGGACAGAGTGACAGCTCAACCCTCTGCTGGCAGAAACTCTGGACGATCTCCCGCTCACCAGAGTGGGGTCTCCATGGTGGTAGGACTTGTGTCTGATTCTCTCTTCTTTCAGCATCTAGAATGGTGCCTGGCACACTGACAGTGTTCAGTGCATGCTGAGTGAAGGGGGGACAGCATAGGTCTGAGTCATAGACCACACTCCTGTGAATGAACACTGAATCACAGGTTCCTGTGATGACCCAGGGGAAAGCCCCACGATGTGTGCAGTAGGTGTGCACTGAACACCGTCCCAGTCTCCTTCATTCCACTGTGTCATAGCGGATTTCAACTTCATGAAAGGACTTCCGATCTGCCTTGAGTCCCCGCAGCTTAGTGGTCCTTTCTACATCTCCTTCATTCTGCTGTAAACAAAAGTGAGACTACTCCACCCCTATGGCAATGCCATCAGAGGAGCAGGGATGGAAGCATCCTTCTCCTCCTCCTCGCCCCCACCCTCAGTTGATAGGCTCCAGCGACTGGCATCAGCCCTGGTTATTTTTAATCACATGATTACCCTGGGTCTTTGTCACTGAAACAGTTTAATTGGGAGCTGCAGCCTCCTACGGCAGGGTGGTGGAGGCAAACTGCAGCCAGCACACCCGGCGGCAGAATGCCAAGGAACAGGGCCTTTGGCCAGCCCCTTCCGGATCAAGTTCTGGCATCCAAAGCCAGCCTCATCTTCAGAGGAAGATGAGGGCATGCTGAGGCACCCTGGGAAGCTGCCCCTTGAGGAGCTGCAGCTGTGGTCAAGTGCTATCCATTCATGTGGATCATGGAGACATATGGAAACTGAGACGGCTTTGAGGGACACAAAGGGGAATGAATGAGCGTTACCATTATCTAGCCATCCATTCATCTATCTATCCATCCACCCAACCCTCTGCCCATCTACCAATTTACCACTCATTTATCCACCCACCCACCCATCCATCCATCCATCCATCCAGCTACCAATTTACCACCAATTCACCCATCTTGCCATATACTATGCATCCATCCACTTGTCCATTAATCTATCCACCCACCCTCTATCCATCTATCCATCCAACCCACCCATCCACCCACCCATCCATCCATCCATCCATCCATCCATCCATCCATCCATCCATCCATCCATCCATCCATCCAACCCATCCATCCATACATTCATCTATCCACCCATTTACCTGTCCATCAATCTACCCATCTACCATCAATCCACTCACCCACACACCATCCATGTAACCATATACCATCCATCCATATATCCAGCTGTTCATCTACCTATTTATCATCCATCTAGTCATATAGCATGGACCCATCCATTTGTTCATCCATGCATTCACCCACCCACTCACCCATCTATCCATGCATCCATCCAATCCACCCACCAACCCACGTATCTATCCACTCATCCACCCATATATCTATCTACCATCTACCCACTCAGTCATCCTTCCATCCATCTACTTATCATTCATGTACCAATTCATCTAATCGGCAATCCTCTCACCCATCCATCCAACTACCCACCTATTCATTCATTTATTCATTCATTAATTCTCCAATCTATCCCTTCATTCATCCACCCATCCATTCATTAAGTCTTTAATCTATCCATCCATCCATCTTAGATATTGGTACACTGTAAATGGCCAAGCTCCTCTTTCCTCCACCTTTCGATTGATTCAAGTTCTAAAAGGTATTACCTACTTCATCTGTGCCATCCCATCCATCTACCCAGTCCATGCATTCATCTTTCTACCTACCCCTTTCATTCCATATACTCATCCATCTATCCATTTATTCCACTTATCTATCCATCCATTCCGCCCCATCCATCTATTCCATTCCACTTATTTATCTCTCCAATCCATCTACTCATCTCTGCATCTATCCACACACACATCTTCTCCACAACTCTTCACTGAGCGCCCACTGTCTCTAACATCGAAGCCACTCCCTTTCCTAGAGGTGCTGCCTTCCTACTGTGAGCATCTGCCCAGGTGCTTTCTGAGACCCCTCCACTGCGGTTGGCTTGTCCCCTGTCAGATTTCTAATGTTTTCTTTGTCTCACCCACCATCATGACCTCAGTACCCTTGGGAGGACAGAGACTAAGAAAACCTACTGTGTGTGTGTTGGGTCCCATTGCCTGTGAATTCTCAGTAAGTAAGCATCCTAAGAGTCACTTGGCTGTCCTGGAGAGACACACTGGCAAAGATAGAGCAAGGAGAGGAAGCCAAAGAGGTTCCAGCTCATGGAGTCCTCCCTTGGTTTTAGGATGTGAGCTTTGGGGTGGAGACCCCAAAAGTTCAGAGGGATGGTGTTAGTGCATGTTGCTCTGGCCTCCTCCTTGTCCAGCTGCACCTTGCTGAGTCTCCACCTCCTCATCCATAAAGCATGAGCAGGACAACTCCCTTACAGGAAGGTGTGCTGGCTGTGGCCATTCTGACAGCTGCAGATTCTGTCAGCCCTTCCCTCCAGGCCACTGCCTGTCACTGCACCACATCCTTGCAGTGACCAGGAAAGCAGACAGTCTGCAGTACTCTGAGTAGCACCGCTCCTGGAGAGCTCCTATGCACCCTTCAAAACTGAGATAATGCTACACACTGGGCAGTCACGATCTCCAGGCTCTGCTTTTCCCCACCTTCTTGCTTTGCACAGTCTCGACTTGAAGACTGAAGGTAAAAGGGCAACAGTAAGCTGAGCATCAGTGTTCTCCTCTCTCTCCTTCCTGACCTGAGGTGTGAACACGCAGCCTCATACTCCCACTGCCATGGGGCTGTGTACTGCCACCATGCCTTCCCTGCCATGATGGACTGTATCCCTTCGAACTTGAGCCAGGATGACTCTCCTTTCCTCGAATCACTTCTTGTCAGTGACAAGGAAAGCAACCAGCATACCGGGAACAAGGGTGCAGTATGTCACCCCTCATCCCTCCAGGGACCATCACAGATCGTGACACGCCCTGCCCAGCTACCCTGTTTCCCAACCACCAAGCACTGTGGATGCTGGCTTGGGAACACACTTCCACCACATCTTCCTTTTATCTGGAAAGAACTGTAGCAACGGCCCCAGTTGCTCTCTCTGGCCCCAGGGAACTTGCCAAGCCCCAACCCACATGCCTGCATGGTCCTCTGCCTATGATGGCTTCTGACACTTGCAGCTGCTAAACCTTGTCCTAGACCATCCTTCACCCACCTTCACCTTTTGCCTGTGCAGCTTCAGCAGGGCCCCAGCATCCACAGAGGGAAGATCAAGAGCAAGCTGACCCCAGGGTTAGCCTGTTACGAACTGGCAGAATCTTCAGCCTGAGGTCTCAGGGATCTCTTGCTGACCCCTAAATTCTGCGTTTAGTGCCCATGTGCAGATGAGAAGGCAAACTGGACAGAGTTTGTCCATAAACACAGTGGAGCCTATCACACACCTATAAGAGTGTGGCTACCCCGAGACTATATGTAGAAACACAGATTCCAGCCTGACTCCAGTTAACCTCCCTCCTATGCCCTGTTCTGGGAGCCTGAGGATCTGACATGGCGCCCTCCATTCGGCAGTGCCCTCATGTTGTTACCTGAGGCTCTCCTGAGGGATGTCTTCATGGTTCTGGCCTCTGCAAGTGTACTCACGCATGAACACATCCTCGTCCTCAGAGCCTTCCCATGGGGCCGTATGTGCGAAGACGTCTGTCTCTTCACAGACACGGTTAAAAAAGGGATCCTGAGCTGACATCACTCAGGATTGAGTAGGCTGACCCTAAAGGACAACAGCAGGCATCCTTCTAGAAGAAAGAGGGGCTCATGCACAGGTCAGGTGAGCACCGAGGCAGGAGGCTGAGTAATACAGCCCTAAGTCTGAGGACACTTGGATCCTCCAGGAGCCAAGAGGCAGAAAGAACCTCACCAGAGCCACTCAAGGGGGTGCAGCCTTTTCACACCTTCTGGCCCTTAGGATGTGGGATCAATTCCTTTCATTCTGAGTCTTATGTCATTGTCATCATGCCCCCCTCCATCCACAGTCATTTGCTTCACTGGTCCCTGGAGACTCCTGTGTTATCCAGGGATTAAGGAACAGGTTGGGGACAGAAAGGTCCTTGAACACTCTACTCAGCGGATTTGTGAGCCCATCCTTCCAGCTACCACACTGTCTACACTGCCCTACACCAGGCAAGGGCCCCTCCACGTTCCGTCCTTCTGGCTGCACCTCCTGCCCTGTATGCCTCAGTAAGCTACCTCCTCTGGACAACCCTGGTGGTGTAGGAATAAGCTAGCCAAGCAGGACGGAACAAGGGCCCCGCGCCTGGCGGCTGGGAACCAGGCAACGGGACACAGCCAAGAGTGGCTGGGATGACAAACAGCCCGCTCGCTCCTCATTACTACACCCTGGCTCTTGCATGGTGTTAGAGATCCAAGTCTTAGCCCTTCACTTCATCCTCCTATCCGCCCTCTTGTACCCAGCTTCTCTGAGCTGAGCATTCACCTTCTTCACTACAAAGGCTTTGGTCCCATCTCCCAGTAGGACTCCAGAGCAGGGTCCCCACCATGCAGTTGACCACAGCTATGCCTGTCCTGTGCCTGACTTTCTCCAGGTAGAAACTTGGCTATATTATAGCCGTACTATGAAAACCCAGCAAATAACACATTTGTATGCTATTTTAAATCACCTGCCCAAGGGCCTTTTACTGAATTCTAATGTCCACAGATCCATGTCCTTCATCTGTTTTACAGATGAGCAGAGAGAGGCTCAGTGATGAGCTCAAGGTCATGGACCAAGGTCAGCAGTAGAGAAGGCATCTGATCTTGGAAACCCCCTGCTTTGCTTGCCTGAAAAGTCTATAGCAGCCTCTAGGTTAGCGCTCTGAATTTGCAACAATGAAACCCAGTCTGTATTTCTAAAACCCCACTTTAGACACCAGACTAGTGACACGTGGTGACATGTGAGATGGTTCTGCACTGTCCAGCTGCAGCCCCTCCCTCTCCAGCTCCCTCGCTGCTGGGAGCTCCTTGATGCGAAGGGATCCTCCTTGCTTGCCACCTGACTTTCTCTGAGGGTCAACAGAGTGCAGCCCGATACACTCCATGGTCCTGCTGGCTCCAGGCAGTAAATCACAGAGAGAGAGGAGATGGCTGAAGGAGGCATTCGGGATGCCTTGGCCTCCTAACTGGCTGCCTGTAAGCTGACTCCCATAGTGTTCCTCTGTGAAACGCAGCAACAGTCATGCCAACTTAGAGCAGAACACCAGGCTTCATGGGACATAACTGCAAAGCCTGGGGGTGGTGACTACAGGCACAGGCTAAGTCACACGGGCATGTGCCAAATTCTTTTCAGAACTTCCTTGAGTACCTCTGTTAGGATAGCCAGGAGCAAACAGCCATGATCCCAGAGCCCAGAAGCAACCCACCCTTGCCCATGCATGCCTCTCCATGGGGCTCATCTTCCCAGAAGAGTCCATATCTGAATTTGTTCCACCAACCTCTTACTCTGCCAACCTCTTACTCTCCCCAGCACCCTGCTAGCCTGTGGTGGACTGCAGATACACAGCCCCATTGCTGGCATGCACCCCAGTACTGCTCCCACCTGTCTATCTTGGTCACCCAGCATCATGCCCAGCACAGTAGATGCCAATAACCATCAGAGGCAAATGGAGAATGGGAAGGGGGAAGGAGTAGGATCACTATGCAAACCCTGAGTGGAAGTAGCCTGGTGTTACCTTACCCACCCACTCCATCTCTTGGTTAGAAAAATGAGAGAAACAGAGAGGAACAGAATGGCTGGATAGTGGTGTGTTCACACCACATCCATCCCCCATGAGATGCTGCAATGGTATGGCCACCAGCACAGCAAGTCCCCAGGGCTGAGACTCTCTGAATATGGGGTCTGAGATGGTTATCTTTGTCAAATTAACCTAATAGAGAATCACCTGAGAGAGGGATTGCCTGGATCAGATTAACCTTTGGGCGTGTCTGTGGGGGGTTGCCTTCATTGTTAGTTAACCCAGACCATTGTAGGCAGCACCATTCCCTAGGCAGAGGCCTCCAGAACTGCAGAAGAGTAGAGAAATCTAGCTTAAAGAAGCAAGCAAGGATGCATATTTTCTCTGCTTTTGACTGTGGACATGATGCAACTGGTTGTTTGAATTCCTGCCTCGACTTCCTCACAATGATGACCTTGGACTTTAAGTCATAGAAACCCTTTCCTCCTCAGTGGTTTGTTTTTGTTTTTGTTTTTTGGTCAGGATATTTGATCCAGTAACAGAAGTGAAAGTAGAATAATGCCCTTTTGGCTAGAGCGGGGAGGTCAAAGCAGGCAGCCTTCCAAGGTGATGTCTGATGCCTCTGGAGACTGCTGGCAGAGCCAAGGAGAAACACGCCAGATAGGATCAGAGAGGGACTCAAGAGTGTCTGGGCGCTTAGTTTTCTAAGAAACATTTAACCGTCTCATCATGCTGCCTGGAGGCTATGCCCGGAATGAAAGGAGGAGGTGACTGGCGGCCCTGAGCACAACCGTGGAAGAACTCCTTGCTGCCTGATGATTCGAACCCGAGGGCCCGAGTTCAATTGCTGGAGCCAGGGAAGGGTGGGGGAGAGAACAGATTTCTACAGAGTTGCCCTCTGACCTCCACACTTGCACGTACACACAGCAATAATAAATAAAAAATAACTCAGAAAAGCTAAGGAACAAAGTACAAGGAGGCCAGCTGGCGAGATGGCTCAGTGGGTACCGGCACTTGCCGCCAAGCTTGACATCTGAGTACAGTAGCTGGGAACCACATGGTGGAAGGTGAGCACCGACTCCTACAAGCTGTTGCCTAACGTCCACATGCATATATACGCAAAATAAGCAAACCTAAAAAATAAAAATTCAAAGGACAGACCATGCTACAAGCAACTCTGTTTGGATAAATTTGATCATTTCAGTTGTTACAGATTGAATCTTCAAAAGTTACAGATATTTAAAACTCCTGCCTGAAGAAAGAGACAGCACAAAGGGCCTTATGTTCCCCGACATTGTACTGAAGCTGTTGGGTAAGAACCATCCAAAAAGGCTTCTTCATCTGCATGCTTTCTAATGGATTCTGCTAAACATCCCATGCCTTTTCAGCCTTGTTGGACTGTGTCCCTTGAACTGTAAGCTAAAACAAACCCACCAAGTTACTCCTTGTCAATATTTGGTCACAGCACTGAGAAGAATAACAGCACATGGCACTACTTTGATACCCAGGCAGACAAAAACATAAGAATAGTAAAGATTGTGAGAGGCTAAGACAGGAGGCTTGTGACCCTGAGGCTAGCCTGGGCAGCATGGCAGGAGTCAGCTCTGAGGCTAGCCTGGGCAACATGGCAGGAGCCTTCTCAAAAAACAAAAAAGAAAAAAATGCTATAACTTTCATGAAACCAAATACAAAAATTCTCACCAAAATCCTAGGATTTTGAAATTCAGCAATCCAGAAAGGGGGCAATGTGTCACATTACAGCCATGCACAGTTTATCCCAGGAATGCAAGGTTGGTTCGGCGCAGATGATGCTGTACGTAAAAGCCCAGCAGCTTCACGTCCCAACCAACCTCTTTTAAGTTGAAATTTTTTAAGCTGAAAGTACACTGAACACTTGACTTCTGGCATCTCCCATCAAAGTCACATAGCACACTGCAGGGTTGCTGTGCCTCTGCAACCATGGACCCACTGGGAGCTGCATTCACCGTCCTGCCCTGAATTGAAGAAGTTCATACTTTTCCCACGTCACTAGCTCAGGACTCACAAGTCAGAATAGTGTGCCTGCTGAGTGCCTATTGCCTCTGTGCCATCCGTAAAATTAAAAAGAAATTAGTTGAGGCCTGTCTAGTCCAAAGGATATAAACTACTCTATAAACAAATGAAGAAAAACGAGATTCTACCCAGGGTCACAGAACACATGCTGGGGGAAATCCCTGGTACCCACAGTGGTACACCTGGTCACAGGCCTCCTGCTGAGGTCATGTAGAGCCAGAGCAAGACCCAGGTTCCTGCAGGTAAAGCACAGGTTCTGAATCCCCAGGCCAGGGATGATGTGAACAGCAGGGACCAATGAGAACAGTGGAGGTAAGATCCAGGTGCCCAACCAGTGGGACCCCCGAGACACAGCCTGTTGCTCACAGATTTCGGTTTCTGGGGCTAGCAATACCAATGTGTACCTTGATAATGAACACATCCTTGGATGTAGAGAGACACTGACTATGGGGACATTTGGGTCCTCAAGGGCACACTAATAATCCCAGAGTGATAGCAACTCTGAGGGTAAGCTAATAAAAAGATAAATCATCACCATCACTGATAACGGCAGTAACACATTTGATTTGCAGCCATCCCTGGGTACCCCCAGGTTTTTCATCCACTGATTCAACCAGCTACATATGGGAAATATTGAACACAATGGGGTGGACAAACTGAACAAATAGAATTTTTTCTTTGTGAATCTTCCCCAAATGACTCAGTGCAGGGCAGGGGTGAAGCACAAGCATGAGGACCTCAATTCATATCTTCATCATCCATATAATAAGCCAGACATGATAGCACGTGCCTAGAATCTCAGCCCTAGGAAGAAGAGATGGATCTCAGAGGCTGGCCGGCTAGCCCGTCTAGTGGAAACAGTGAGTCCAGGCTCAGGGAGAGACCCTGTCTTAATACAGGAGGTGGAGAGGGATTGAGAAAAATACCTAATGTTGATTCCTCTGGCCTCTATGTGCACATGGGCCTGCATACCCCGCCCCCGACACAGGCCAATCCAATACAATGTTAGGTGATACACACTGTGGAAAGCTGACTCACAATGTATGGGAAGGCTGTGCAGCACATATACAAGCAGCAGGCCATTTCCCATGGGAGACTTGGGCATCTGTGGATTTGGTTCCCTGGGGTCCTGAGCCTATCCCCCGAGGATGCCAGGGAACAACCGTCTTTTGAAATGCTCTGCATGCACCCTATGTATAAACACCAAGTTCAATGGCACACACAAACAAAACTCAGTCACCTTGGTTGATAACCACTACCAACAAGCCAGTATGGGGCATTGCGACCTCTCTTGACTGCTCAGTTGATGCTAACGAGTGAACCTGGTAGTTCTGTGTATGAGGAAACTGAGGCACTGAGAGGATATGTTGCCCATGTGTGAAGGCTGAGGCTGAGGATGGATATGAATCTGAGTACCCATTCAGGCTGGCTGATCCTTGCCACTGTGGAGGCCCAGACTGGGCTGCTTCAGGGATAAACCTGGGAGGAAGTTGGCTGCGAAGGGATGTGTAGACGCACACTTGTCCCATATTGAGAAGCATCCAGAAGAGATGAAACCCCCGGCAGTTTGTTTTCTGTGCTATAAAGGCAGCTAGGCATCCCTGCTGACCCCTCTGTTCTCGTTGCCTGCAGACTACCCATTTCTTCAGCATCCCTGACACACAGGGAGACCCAAAACAAAGCCAGGATCCCTCCTGATATATTCCCATCCCAGACTGGGTCTACAGATGCAGTAGTATGATCACGGGTCTGGATGTAGCTGACAAGACTAGGTGCTTCTTCCCCTGAATGTCTTCCCCCGGGACTCTCCGAAGTCAGGCTGGCCAAGGTCTCTTTTTGGCTTCTGCACCCAGAGGCTGCCATCTAGTGTTAACAAGGCGGAGATGCAGTAGGGAGCAGGCTCCCAAGCATGCTCTCCCAAGGACAGGGATTAAAGTTCGGTTGCCTCCTAGGCAGGGGTGTCTGTGCAGCCTTGGGAAGGCACCCAATCTCTTTGAGCTTTACCACCACTGATGGACATATGGAGATAGATTCTGGATGTCAGGGTTGTCTGCAGCCCCAGTGTGAAAGGAATATATGGCATACCCTTAGTCTGCAAGAAGTCAGTGCAGTGGGCAAGGCTGGGAGGCTTCCTGCCTAAGGATAGGCATCTTTCTTCCCTCCCGGGGCTGAGGGGAGCTGCTTCCTTAGATGCCCAGGTTTTAGTTATAAGAATCATTGGAAAATGAGTGAGTGACCACGTGGCCTCCCTGAGCCTTGAAAATCCTTTGGCGAGGAGTCATGGGCAACTCTGAAAACGTGATGCTGGAGCCCTAGGGTGCATAGAGGTGGGCCAGGGGGTGAGTGGCGGGACTCTCCCACTGCCTGGTGCATGCACACAGGGCCTTGGTCATGCTTCTCAGGAAAGGCAGTGAGGCCACCATTCCACTGAAATCCCACCTCCAGCCAAGAAGGCTGGTGGGGGCCTGGCTGCGTTCAACTAGTCCTTGTCTATGGGTCTGGTGGGCTCCATGGGGCCAACATGACCAGAAGCCAACCCCTTATGGTGGTGTAACATGGAAGATGCCATGCTAGTGAGATAGGGAGGGAACCCTCTTATACAGCGTGCATGTTCCTCGCCTGCTCTCATGGCTTGTCACATGGCTTGTCCTACTGTCTCTTAAAATGGCTATAGGAGAGTATACTAACTTTGGTTGTTATAGTCATTTAGGCTATAGAGCAGGGACTCTACATTCCCAAGGCTGCCACCTAGAGGAGGGCTTGGGGAGCTAAAATGTTCCCTCTGCTGAGCATCTGGTACCCAGCCCTGCTGCAGCAGCCCCCATGGGCTCTGCTCTAACACTGGAGATCACGGGGATGGAGACCTTGATTTGCTTCCTGGAGTCTCAGCTGTTGACTGTGCTGAGTGGAGAAGCCGCAGCCCTGACTGCTGAGGCTCCTGTGGGCTTCCCTGGGAGATGTGGCTCCTGCACGGCTGATCTGTCCAGGGCAGCACATGCTCTGCCTAGGTGTAGGCTGATTCAGAGCTGTGTGTGGAATCCTGCAGCATCTGCCTATTCTCAGCATAATGGTGTCCTACCTATATCACTGTGACCAATCGCAGAAACAATACAACCCCATACTGAGTCCCCAGGTCCTTCAGAGGCCCTGGGGATATACAATCAGTGTTGGGGACTCCTGTGACCTCAGTGGCTTGAGTGGTTTTCCTATACCCATGGAAACAGATTGCCACAGATAGGGTGCTTCACAGGACAGGCATTTAGTATTTCACTTTCCAGAGGCTGGACATCAAACTCAGGCATGGCTAGGCCAGTCCGTCCCACAAGCTCTAATGAGAGTCTGCTCCAGCCTTGTTCCAGCTTCTGGTGACTGCCAACAGCCCTTGCTGTCCCCTGGCTAGTGTCCAGGCATTCTAGTCTCTGCCTCCATCATGTTGTGACCTTCGTGTCTCTGCCTCTGTCCTCATGCACCTCTGTGTCTTTACTTGCCCTCATCTCTCTCTGTCCCTTGACACAGGTTCTTCTTATACTTCCCAGGCAGCTCCAGCTCCTATGGGTTTTCCCAGCATCCTCTCAGCTTCCAAGTACCTATCCCATGTTGATTACACCTGCTTTTCATTTCCTTTTAAAATTTTTAAAAATTACATTTTAATTTATACATTGTGTATGTGACTGTATGAGCCACAGTTCACATGAGGAGGTAAGAGGACAGCATGTGGGAGTCAGTTCTCTCCTACCATATGGGTTCACAGGACTGAACTTAGGTCATGAGGCTTAGCAACAGGTGTCTTCCTCATGACCCATCTCACTGGCCATACCTCCTTCTCTTACAAAGGCGCCTGCTATTGGGTTCTAGGAAAACCAGTCAAACTTTCAACAATACCTGCCTTTTGTGGCCTTAGGGATGGAATCTGGGGCCTTGCATAAGCCAGCCTCTACCTCAGCACTCCCACCTGTGGTGGGATAATTGTACATGGTATAACGATGCATTGCTGTGATTGGTGTAATAAAAGTTGAATAGCCAATAGCTAGGTAGGAGGTATAGGTGGGACTTCTGGGTAGAGAGAGAACTCTGGGAAGAAGAAAGGTGGATTGCCAGTCAAATATGGAGGAAGAGGGGTGGGGAGTAGAGACATGAGATAACAAACTATGAGCCAGAACATAGATTTAAAAATATGGATTAAGTTATAAGATAGTTAGGAACAAGTCTAAGCTAAGGCCGAGCATTCATAATTAACAAGTCTCTATGTCATTATTTGTAAGCTGGAGGTTCTGACGAGAAAGTACTACTACACTCCCCGCCTCCCTTTTGAGACAGGAATTTGCTGC
Organism: Ondatra zibethicus; assembly: GCA_004026605.1. NCBI lineage: Eukaryota > Metazoa > Chordata > Mammalia > Rodentia > Cricetidae > Ondatra > Ondatra zibethicus. The sequence continues at coordinate 306,932 of PVIU01000306.1, forward strand.
TGAGTAGCCAAGGCTGGCTTCTAACTTGGGCTCCTCCCTCTTCAGTCTCCCAAGGACTGGATTACAGGTGTGTGCAACCATGCCTGGTCCTCTTTTTCCTAACAGGGTAATTGTTGCAGGGTCTGGAGATGAGGAGATAAATGTCTCTCAGCTCACAGCAGGTTCTCATGAAGATTCAATGCATCCTCATAGGGAACCTGTACAGAGAGCAGGTACAGCATATAGAGGGCATGCAGAGGGCATGCAGAGGGCTTAATGGATCCTCCTAGGGAATCAGTATCGAGAGCAGGCACAGCATTTAGAGAGAGTCCAGACATCCATTCTCTAGAACACTGCACACCTGTCTCTGGGAGCCGGACGTGGTCTGTGGGACTTCTGGCTATAAGGTATCCATGGCCTGCAGGTGGGAGGGAGCCAACCAGGCCCTGGAGGGTGAGTGAACAGGATGCAAAGTGCTGGGCAAAGGCAGAAGCACACTTTGCACACTGAGGTGTCAGGTAGGAGAGGCGGCAACAGGGGAGGAGGCTAGGTATTTGTGAATATTCTGTGAAGCTAGCCGGTATGGCTTGAACTGTGCCCCTGCCTTCAGACACTGAAATCTGGCTCTTGTGAGCTGGCCTTTGGGAGGAGACTGGGGTCAGACGGCACGTAAAGGTGGCTACTTCATCAGGAAAGGAGTGTCTTTATTAAAGACACCACCAGCCAGGTGAGGCGCTGCCTGCAGCCCAGCACCCAGGAGGCTGAGACTGGGAGATCTCAAGTTTGGAACCAACCTGGGCGATACAGTGAGACCATGTCTCACAGAAAAGGGAGAAGGCTCTTTAGGAAAAATTATACCTGAAGTTGACTTCTGGCCTTCACATGTATACCTATATGTGTACACCCACATGAACACACTCATGTACACACACATTAAATATAAATAAATAAAAGATGAAGGGCTGCGTTCACTATGGTTAAATGCTTTCCTTCAGGCAGGAGAATACCAGCACTCACTCTCCCTGCCTTTTGGCCCTCTGGTGGTTTGAGTAAGAATGGCCCCAGAAAGTTTAGATACCAGAAAGTGGCACTATTTGAAAGGATTAGAAGGTATGCCCTTGTTGGAGGAAGTGTGTTACTGGGGGTGGGCTTTGAAATTTCAAAAGTCCATGCCAAGTCCAGTGTTTGTCTCTGCCTGAAGATCAGGATGCAGCACCATGCCTGCCATGCCTGCTACCATGCTTCCTGCCACGATGATATTGGAGCAAACCTCTGAAAATGTAAACAAACCCCCAATTAAATGATTGCTTCTGTAAGAGTTGCCTTGGTCACGGTGTCCACCTTCACAAGTAGCTCTTGGCCTCATGAAGCCCAGGGAAGCCTCTATCTGGGTCTGAGTCCCCCAACTAGGTAGGCCCTGGGGGCTGTAGTTATGAGCTCCAAGGTCTGAAATACTCCTGGAAAGCCATGACTGCATCCACCAAGTCCTGTCAGTATTTTTCCTGAGCTCTCCAAGCATCATTTTGATCAGAATATAAATCACCAGATGCAGGGACCCCTGTGGAAGCCGAGTCCCGAGGAAACAAGGGGCAGTGGCAAAGAGAGATCTGCTCTGTTGTCTATGTGATTAATGGGGCTCCTGAATGGCTGTGCATTCCAGAGTATGGACCTTCCATGCCAGGTTCTGGGGATAAGTATTGTGGGGAAGGGCTCAGAGATGGTGTCTGGGTAGAGGGGTGCTCCTTCAACTAAACCTTGCCACTGTGGGACAAGGCCAGGACCCAGCAAAGGGAAACACGGGCCTAGTCCCAAGCCCATGGGCTCCAAAACAGTTAACAGGCCTAGTTTCTTAGTTCCTGATATCTGGGTGGCAGGGGCTGTGTGTTCCTCGGAACAGTGTCATGCTCCTTAAGAGAGGAGGTAGGGAAGCATCCAAGTCTCTTTTCTATTGCTATGACACAATACCTGAGCCTGGGGAGTTTACAGAGCACAGAGGTTTGTGTGGATCTTAGTTCTGGTGGCTGAAAATCTGGGAAAGTGACTTGGCATCTATGTGGCACCTGGAGAGGTCTCCTGCCAGTTCATCACATAGTCAAGGGCATCACAGGGACAGAATAAGTATTCCAGACTCTCCTCAAAAGCCACAAGGCCACATCCTTGTGATCTCATCTGACTTTACTATCTCGCAAGGGTTCCACATTCAAACACCAGACTTATTGCCTCAGGGTTAAGTTTTCTATACATGAACATCCAGAGGACACAGCAAATCTCATCAGGGACCAAAACTACCTGTCCTCCCCAGCAGCCATGAACTCTTGCAATGTCTGGAGGAGGAAGGGAAACAGAGGGCAAGGGGTGGAGGAAGAGGAGGAAGAAGAAGAGGAGGGAGAGAAGGAAGAGGAGGGGTAGAAGCAGGAACAGGCAGTGACCTTATTTGAGATGCTCAGAATGGATACAGGAGGCAGGGTATACCATTCCAAAGTCATAGCTGGTGGCCAGAACACATGATCAAAGCCCACAACCTGCACACAATCCTGGAGCTTCCTGGAGCCTTCCTATCAGCTCCTCATCTCCCCCACCTCCCTCCCTGCTACGTTGCAGTAGGGTGGAAGCATGCATGCTAGCACTGACATGAAAAGAAACTACACTAAACTGCTGGTGTTGCATCAGGCCTGCAGGAGACAGTGACTCCTCCTGTCTTGGCAACCAATGAGAGGCCTATTAAGTGCCCCATCCACCTACCTATCACTACTTATCCATCCATAAATCCATAAATCAATCCATCCATTCACCTGTCCCTCCATCCTTCCTCTCTCCCTCCCTTCCTCTCTCTTCCTTCCACCTGTCCATCCATCCACCCATCCATCCATCTGCCCACCACATATCCACCTACCCATCAACCTCCTCTCACCCATTCACCCATCAATCTCCTCATACCTTAGCCCCTCCCTCCCTCCCTCCCTCCCTCCCTATCTTCATTCCAGTCAGCCAGAGGATCATGTGACTTCCTCAAAATGTGTCCATGCCATATTCTTTGCTGGCAGGTGATGACATCTCACAAAGGGGATTGTTCCAATCCTGAGGTGGATACCAAGGGTGAAGAGTGACAAATGAAAAGGAAACCACTGAATGGGGCATCTGGAGGCCAAGACTGGGACAGCTCTGCCTTGCTACAGAGGAGTAGGATCAAGGCAGGGACTGGGAAAAGCAAGGGTGGGAGGAGAGGGAGTATGTGTTTGGCTTGCCAGAGTCCACTTGCCACTTTCTGCAGGAGATACCCATGTCTTGACCTCAGCCAACATTCCTGAAGCATACTACCAGCCCCACCTTCTCTCTTGATCAGTTGGACCAAGGTTAGACAGATGAGTAATCAGCCAATGAGACCCAATTGTATGCTTGTCTCTCACAGTGACCAGCGGATGCTCTAGGCCACACAGAGGTGTCAGAATTGCCAGAACAGTCACTTATCAACTTGATGCCACAATTGGTCACTTCCATGTGGCTTAGAGAGGACCAGCCTAAGGAGTCCACACCGAGCAAAGCAGACAGAGGATGTGCATGGAGAATGTGAGCACCTGGATCTAGCCATGCCCGAGGCTATTGATCTTAAGTCAGAAAACCTTTTACTTCCGCTGCAGCTTGGGTGGGATGCTGGTTGTCTGTAAATAGGAGTCTCCACTAGTACAGAAGTGGGTTCTGACAGGCAGGGTCTCACTGAGGCAAGAGCAGGCATCTGGAACCTGTGCTGTGGACTGCAGGTGGCCATCTGACCCCAGCAGGCACTCGCTCACCGGGGTGAGAACCTGCCTCAGCTCCATCTTGAGTGTTGCCTGGTGTGAAGTCAGCTTATTCTCACCTGAAGCACCACACTACTTTATCACATAGTGATATTTGCTCCAAATGTCCTGACCAACTCTGGAATGTGAGAGAAGGACAAGATGTGGCTGGAGGGGACACTGAGGACATAGGAAGAAGGGGTAGAACAGGAGTACCAAAAGCCTTCTCTGTTATCTGCTCTCAAAACCTACTTCTGACAACACACTATGGCTGACAACCTACAGCTAGACATACGCATGTCCTTAAGATGTTTTTCTTTTTTTTTTAACCCTTTCTTCTTCCTTTACCAGAATGTGAATGTGACGGCTGGAATCTACGCAGCCAGCTTGAACCACAGAGCAGCTTATGAAGGATTTCAGAAGAGCAAGAAATGAAGAAACTAGGCCCCTCTAAGTAAGCTTAACATCTCTGTCCCAGCTCTGGGCTGCCTTCTTTTGTCTTCTGGAACAGAGCAGAGAGATAAACCCTATCTCATTCAAGCCACAGCTCCTCAGTGCTATTCTGCTGTGAGTAAAGTGTCACAAATGGCAGGGACATTGTGGCTATCCAGGCAGCATGTCACAGGTATTCCAACAGAGGGCAAGGGGCAGGGCAGAGGAGAGCAGCAGGCCTGTGCTCAGAGGGGACTTGGTCTTACATCAGCTTGAAAACATCTTCAGGTCTAAAGCACATTTGCCCAAATACCAAATGGCTGTACTATAAGCAACCACAGTGATGGGCAACAAACCCAAGCCAGAGACACAGCTCCAGCCACAGTGCAGCTGTCGTGGAGGAGGCGTGTTCCTCACTCATTAAATGTACCTGTCGGTTTCTTTGGTGTTTCATAACAACCCATCTCATCACCTAATTTTAGTGGCAATGCTTCTGCTCCCATCAGTGATCGCTTGGAGAAGCTTCTGGAATTCTTGGCAGACAAAACGACAAGCGCGTTTTCAGTGGCAGAAGCCGGCTGATTCTTAGCCACACTGAATTCTAAATCTGTGTCACGTTCCTTAGAAAATAACTAGCTGTCTCTAAGACACACTGCCATTCTTCTGGTTTCCATGGCAGCAGTCTGCAGTGGGCCTACTGTGTGCCAGCTGGGGACACGGGATGGTTCCAGGTAGGGCCTACCCAGGAAAGTGTACAGATTAGGACAAGTAGACAGATGTGGCTCTGCCTTTATGCCATGGATGAGAAAAAACAAGTGCCAGGCCAGGCTTGCAAGCTCTGCCCAGGAGACAACAGCCATCGGTGGTTCCCTCTGCAGGAAGATTCCAGAACATGGGGCTCAGGAGATGGTTCATTTGCTTTCTTTTTTTTTTCTTTTTTCTTTTTTTTTCTTTTTTTTTTTTTTTGGTTTTTTGAGACACGGTTTCTCTGTGGCTTTGAAGCCTGTCCTGGAACTAGCTCTAGCTCTGTAGAACAGGCCGGTCTCGAACTCACAGAGATCTGCCTGCCTCTGCCTCCTGAGTGCTGGGATTAAAGGCATGCACCACCACCGCCCGGCTAAAGAAGTCAATTTTTTTTTTGGTTCATTTGTTAATGTGTTTGCTGCACAAGCATGAGAACCCAATTTCAAGTCCCAGAAGCCATACAAAAAAAAAGGCCAGCATGTGGCTGGAGAGAGAGATCAGTGGTTAAGAGCATTGGCTGCTCTTCCAGAGGACCTAGGCTCAGCTCCTAGCACCCAGAAGGCTGCTCAGCTGTAATTATAGTTCTCTGATGCCCTCTTCTGGCCTCTGCAGGATCTTGTGTGCACACGATGTACATAAAGCCACAAAGGCACACATATATACACGTAAAAGTAAATAAATACACTTTTTAAAAAAGAGGCTTCTGGGCATAGTGTTGCATGTCTTTAATCCCAGAATTCAGGAAGCAAAGGCAGGTAGAGGCCAGTATGGTCTTGCATAGTAAGTTCTAAGACAACCTGGGCTACACAGTGAACCTTCAATCCCAAACCCAGAGAGGAGATGGGTGTATGCCTGGGGGGCTCACTGGGCCTAGCCTACTTGATGAGTTTTTGGCCAGAGAGAGACCCTGTCTCAGACAACAATGTGTAACATGTCCTAAAGAAGAACACCCGAGGTTGACAAGTTGTCCCTACATGTGCACACACCCACACACTCATGTTCACTCCCCCGCATGGATACACACACATATGCAAACACACAATACTCTAGAGTGGAAAAGTTTTTACCATTCCTCAGAAAGTTGAACAAGGTAATTCTATTCTCAGAAAATTATAAACCCTAAAATATTAAAGCCTGGAAATTTAAATCTTCCTACATATGCTCCCGGGCAGGTGAGACCCCAGACATGCCCGGAGGGAGGCACCTTGGCCTGTGGAGAAGGGAATCTCACACCCGCTCTGGCAAGAAGGGGCTCATAGGTCGAGGTGCTGAGGAACAGAAGCCTGACCATGGGGTCTGAGCAAGGACACAATAAAGCAGATGTACATAGAGCATGGTGTACAGATGTGAATCCCAGCTCACATACAGGACGGATGCTCATGGAGCATCGGAGCGTCGATACCATGCAGGACTCTGAGGCTGGCAGTGGGAGGCCATGGTCAAGGCAGATGAAGACCCACTACCTCCTGAGAGACAACAGAAGAGTGGCCCAAAGAAGCCATAAAAACCGAGGAAGGCCTCATGCCATCAAGGAAGCTGGGAGGACTGGAGGGGTGCTGAGGCTGCCGGGAGCAGAGGGACCTTCATCCTTCTCCTTCCCTTCTCTGCTGAGCTGGGAGGTGATCAGCCAGGGCAGCCCAATGGGAAGGGAACGGCACACCAGCACTCAGTGCTCTGAGGCTGGGGTGCAGAGAGGCATGGGGTGGTCCAATGATGGCTCCTTCTTCAGACAGATGGTGCCCTTCACCCTCAGGAGCCAGGCTGTGAGGGGGCCTTGTCCCTCTAGCCCTTGTTTGGAATCTTAATCTGCAGCTTGAGCTCTGACTTTTTTCCCCCCAAAGCAAGAGTGATAGTTTCCAACTGGGCCAGGGAGATGGCTCTGCTGGGAGAGGTGCTCGCCTCTGAGCTTGACATTAGAGTTCTATCCCTGGGACCCATATGGGAGAAAAAGACAGCGACCACTTGTGAACTGTTTTCCCAGCACACCTCACTTGCAGGAGAAACAAAGCTATGGGGGACATGGGGAACCAAGGAATGTAGAAAAGGACGAAGGCAGGGTGGGGAGGAAGCGGTGGCAGTGGCCGCAGGGACAAATCAGGGTTCCCCTTCTGGGTTTCCAGGGCTTGAGGGGCTGACAGATGGCTCCAGCATGCTGCCTGTCTGCTACCCATCTCCTCAAGGGCTTCCAGCAGCTCATGGGCAGCAGCCGTTTGTGCTCCGTTCCTGCTTGTCTCTTGACCTTCCTGGACTCATCTGTCATGGGTTGTAGGCACAGAGACAGGCTCTGCAAGTGCACCTTACAGGATGTGAGTGGCCAGCTATGGGCCCCACGGGAGGCTTCTCTGCCACTGGGTCTATCAGGATAGCAACATTGACCAATCCATGGGATGGGGAGCAGAGCGCTACACCAAGAAGATCAGGCATGAGGGAGGAGCCTCCAGGCCATTGCTGGCATGGCCTGATCTGGGGAAGACAATATATACTAAACTGCCCACAACATACTCTGGGGGTGGGGGGAGCTGGGCTGTTACATCCGGTGTCTGCCCAGTGCAGGGTCTCAAGTGCTTCTACCTATACAGTGTGGCTTCACGGTGAGGTGACTGTGGGTGGCCCCAAGTGAATGCTAAAGGGGAGTTAAAGTCCTCTGTTTCATGAGGAGATGCCTGGCACTTCATGGAGACCATCTTTACTCACACCAAAGCCTGAGGAGGGGGAAGTGTCTGTCTGGGCAGGTGGGGGGGGTGGTGCAGAGAAAGCAAGCTGTCTAGGTTGCTCAGCTCACAACTCTGGCCGGCCTGGCAGGCATGAAGATATTCTAAAGAGATGTTTGTGCCCCTTTGGCTACCAGACTGTTGAGACAATGGACCCCCAAGAAATTAGAAACTCCCCCAGGAATGCCATGCAGGAATGAGGAGAAGGTTGAAGCCTGGTGCCACCCGCAGGGGTGGGGGGCACTGTGGGCTCCCCAGAGAGATTTTCAGTTCATCTGAGGACCTTACAGGAGAGACTCGAAGCTGAGAGGATGTGTGGGGAAGCAGAACTCAGCAACTCTCAGTTATGCGCATGCCTTGGCTTTTCTTTAAACCTAAGTGATACCTCAGGATGCTGGAGATGGACTAGGGATTTCCTGCATCTCTCTGTCCCTTTCCCCAGTGTAGCCCACATTGAACACATCTCTTTCTCCTGCTTTTCACTATTAATTTGGATCTTCTAATTGGCTCACTGAAGAAGGATGGCCAAGCCTGGTTCTGTCCCTGATTTGCTTTATAAGCCCACCTAGAAGAGCCCTTTCTGTAGGTGGCTGTGGGTGGGGCATATCCCAAGCACAGGGGCAGAGCTGTCATCATCCCAGCAGGGATCTGCATAACATCTTTGGGCAGACCTGGAAGGTCAGCCAGATGGGTGGAAGGAAATCCTGAAAATTCATGTTGACTAGAGCCCCTGTGTGGGAGGAAGGCTTCCCTCCCTCCCCTGCCTTTCCCTCGACACCATGGTAACCCTCAGGGATGGACTTTGTATCCTGCTGCCACGATCCCCCCACAAGGTAGAGGACCTCCCTGTATCTCCACGTCTCCCTTACAGGGCCTTCTTAGGTGATGGCCACTCATCAGCAGACTGTATTACCCTCCTCAGCAGGTCCAGGCTCACAGGGAAACGTGGCCCTTCCCCAAATGTCACTCAGTGACAGACTTCCGCCTGGAATCCAGCTTCAGACACAGAGCAGCCAATGTTGGGCAGTAGGGGGTAGGCAATAGGTGACTAGCTGCCTTCTCCACCTGGAGGGGGAGTGCTGCCTGCATCAGGCCAGGAAACCTCAGCTCCCGGCAAAAGTGGGTCAGCCGATTCCCTCAGCGGCCACAGCTCTGCTGCTCTCCTTTGCTCTTGGAAGTGGCCCCGTTTGGATGACAAATGAGGCAGTCACCCTGGCAATCAGACTCCTTCTAGGACTGTCCACGAGGGAAGCCAGAGCTTCAGGAATGGGAACTGGGTCAGGTCGTCACCAGGGCTTTGTATCTGTGCCAGAACTCAAGGACAGCTCAGCCCCAAATAGTACGGGAGTCGTGTATCCACCTGACTGCTGGGCAGACACAGTGAGCCTGAGCAAAGCAGGCCTTAAGCTTCAGAAATGCATACATGTGCACATGTGTGCAGGTATAAAGGACAGGCACACACAAGTACAGGTGTGAACCATGTGCACACACATGCAGATGTAAGTAGCAAGCATGAACATATGTATAGCCACACTGCGTATGCACACAAATGCATGTAGGTATGAGCACCATGCACATATATAACTGATATCACGCATACACTCATTGCAGGTGTGTGAATGCAGTGAACACACTTGGACACATGTGTAAGGGATGCCAGCATACATTCATTTCAGGTATGTATCTATACATGTATGCCCCATGAATGTGTGTGTCACCATGCATGTGTGTTCATGCACACACTGTGGCCTATCTGTGCACCATGCCATGAATGTGTGCACGAATGTCTCTCATCTTGTGCTCTGTGAGGGCCGTGGTACTGCATTTCATGGGGAGGTGCCAGCTAGCTATAACGAAGCTGGCATGGGCTCTTCTCTCACTGCATATCTGTACTCAGCTATAGAAGAACATATGCACCAGTGTGGCTTCTGGATGGTTCTTTGCAGTTGGATGGGTGATTTGGGTCCTCAGGAAAGGCCTTCCAGAGTGTCAACTTGTATGACCCTCAGGGAGGGCGTTCTAGTCTCTGATGCTTTGCCTTGGGGCCCTTCAGGGAGATGGAGGGTCAGAACCTTTTGGATTCAAATGAGGGCAAATTTACATCTCAGTCTAGCAAGCGGGGAAGACCAGGGTCACAGTTGTGGAGGTCAGTGGCTTGTACGAAACAGCTGCACCGGGGTGGGTGACATTCTCAGGGGAGCTGGCAGCAGTGTACAGATGCAGTATAAGACAAATGCCCTAATCAAAGCCAAAGAACCTGAAGGAAGAGCTGTGAGAGAGTGCTGGGGCCCTGGTGACTGTCCTCAGCTCTGGCTGAGCAAGGACAGAACGGCCAGAGCTGCCCCTTCCACACAGCAGGCACATGGCACCTTGGATTTAGCAATTCAGTAAATTCATGAGCTGGATGCATAGCTCAGCAGCCAGGTGCCCCACTCCTCAGCACACTCCTGCCTAAGGCGCCAGCACTGCAGCCAGCTCCAGAAGCCTGTAGAACAGGTGACCTTCAATCTGTCTGGCCAACCCCAGAGGTCTATCTACGAGTGAAGATTTCTAGAGGCGGAGGGACCTTGGGAACAGCAAAGCCTGAGGGCAAGTTTGTGAGGCCGGGTGCAGGGTGACAATGGGGGCCTCTGTCTAAACAGTAGGAATTTCAAGAGCATTAATTAAGCATGCGGCAGGTGGCTGTGGGCTGGCTGGGAAGCCAGGCATATTCCATCTCCCATGTCTGTGCTTCAGCACCACGGAAGGTCCATCTTTACAGGGCTGTGGAGAACTAAACCATACCCCTCTTGACCTCCTGAGCTCTCTAGGAGCCAGGGAGAGATTGCCGCACCCACCCTGGGTGCCTGCCCACACAATCTTGTACTAACAGAAGTGAGGGAGCATATGCGTCACAGAGTTGTGTTCTGGGATGGGGAGGAGTGACAGGGGTGGCTTTCACAGAGCAAGGCCACTCACCAGTGCCAGTCACAAGTGACCACAGCCTGGCAGGCCCTCAAATATTAAAGAGGGCTGAGGAGATGGCTCAGTAGGTGAGAGTGCTTGCTTTACACTCAGAAGGACCTGAGTTTAAGCCCCCAGAAGCCACATAAAAAGCTGGCTGTGACTGCATGCACACCTGTAACCCTAGCCCTGTGTGGGGGCCGGGACAGGAGGCTCACTGGGGCTTGCAGGCCACCAGTCAAGCTCCACGTTCATGGAGACACCCGGTCTCAAATAATATGGCGGGGAGTGATAGACATGGCGCTGTCCTCCTCATAGGCATGTACAGCAACACACATGCATATACCACACACACACAAACCTAAACATAGCAATCACACAACCCAACACTTCTCTTTTTCTCACAATTTACAAGTTAAGTTTTATTTCCAAAGGGTTAGGAAATGATATATTATGCATCTTTTTAAAAATTAATTTATTATATTATTACTTAAAAATTACCAATCCAAATTCCCCCTCCCTCCCCTCTTCCCACTCCCCTTCCTTTCCCACCACAGCCCTCCCACACCACCCCCTCCAATCCTAAGAGAGGGCCATGCACCCCGCCCTTTGGAAAGTCCAAGGCCCTCCCTACTACATCTAGGTTGAGCAAGGTTTACATCCAAAGGGAATAGGATCCCAAGAAGCCAGTACATGCAGTAGAGACAAATCCCAGCGTCACTAATCAGTGGCCCCTCAGTCTGCCCCAACTGTCAACTCCCTTCAAAGGGGCTTGACAACCCAACACGTCTACCCTTAGATATAAACCCCAGGAACTGAATAGCCTCTAACCAAAATCTGTATCTGAATGTTCACAGCCAAACGATTCACGACAGCCAAAGGGTGGAAACAACTTAAGTAGCCTCGATCAACTATTATCAACTATTGACGGAAGAAGTGTGGCATGTGCTCACAAATGAAAGGAATTAACCGCAGGAAGGAAGGATAAGCCTTTTGCTAAATTCGAAGAGTCACTTGTGAAAGACTATCTTCTGATGAATTCCATGACATGAATTGCCCAGAGCCAGCAGGAGGGTTCATGGCTGCCAAAGGCTGATGAGAGAAGGAAGGAAGGGACTGTTTTGGGTGCCAGCTTTATACTTAGGGCGCTAGATCGTTTTGGAATCTGATACGCCGAGGCTTTCAGAGCTGTTGGGGGAAAGAAAAGCTGCTGTGCCACGCAGTTTAAAAGGGTAAATCTTTTGGTGTGAGGATTATATTGCAGTTCAACAAAGCACAGGTGGGCCACACCCAGACACCCCTCAGAGCTCTCCAGGGCTCACCTGGCAGGCCACAGTTGACCACTAGGAGTTAATTCTACAACTCGATCTTATTAACCACCCTAAAGGTTCCAGAAGTCACTTTGGCTAAAGTCACACACTGACTTATAGTCCACGCTAGTGGGCGGTTCCCAGGTAGCCCCTGCTTCCTGCAGCATCTCCCTGGCTGTCTTGGGGAACACTGGCTCCTCCTGGATCCTGGCACTCTTGTGTGCACAACCTTGGCTAGGGACAATGGTCATACAGTGCACACACACACACCCTCCCACACACAGTGGCTGTGTGGTTTGCTCAAGTGGAGTCTGGCCTCTCCAGAGTCCCTTTCCATATGTATGTCTTAAATTTAATCTGTAAGTGTGGAGGTTTTGCCATTAGCAGTGCGCAGCCCCCATAAGCCAATGTTTATTCATAATCTCTGGGTCTGTTTCCCATCGTCTATTTCAGAGAAGCCAAAAACAACATCTCCATTCACTAGCAGAGCGCCATATGACAGCCTTCACTTTCCAGAAAGATCTGCAGCTCTGGGGGTGGCATGAGGCATCCGTTTTTGCCCCAGCTCCAAGGGACTCCCAGTCTGGCTCACTGTCCCAGAACCATGTGCCCAGGTATCAAAGTGGACCCTCAGGCCTCTCCTTGCTCCTGCTGACAAATGGCATAGCAGTAGGACCACCAGTACATGTAGAGTACCCATTCCCCACTGTGGGCGCATGCCATCACCTGCCTTCGAAAACAGTACAGTATCCAGACACTCATGGGGTAGTGAGAAGGACAGGTGAGGCCTGCAGGCCACAGACCCAAGGGTCGAGCAAGGCATGTAGGGCAGGCAGTCACTGAGCCCCTGGGCTAGTTGATGGAAAATGGTACCTAAACAAACCCCAGACACAGAACCAAAGCCAGCCTGGGTAGGAGGCCCGGGAGGTAAATGGCATTGCCCAAGAGTCTCATATACCCCCTTGCTGGCCTTTGTTCACAGACCCTAGGGTTTCTGAAACATCTCATGGGTCCATTGCAAGGGTGTAAATTGGGAGGGATAACACAATTGGAGTGGGAGTGTAAATGAGACAAGAGAGTGGTGTACAGTCAGCTGTTCGCCTACCATTCACCTACATACCAACCATCCACCTACTCATTTACCCATCCATCCACCTAAACATTTTTCATCCATCCATCCATCCATCCATCCATCCATCCATCCATCCATCCATCCATCCACCAATCTACTCACCCACTCAACCACCTCCATATCCCCTCATCCCTCTACCTAGCTATCCACCCACCCAAATACTCACCCATTCATGTACCCATCCATCCACCTACCCACTTATCCATCCATTCATCCATCTACCCATCTATCCATCTATCCCTTCATCCATTCACTCACCCACATCCCACCCACCCATCCATCATATCTATTCACAGACTCATCCACCCATTGTCTGAATTTATCCATCTATCCTTATTGCCCATCTACTCCTCTACTCCACCCATCAATTCTCTGCCCACTCCTTGGCACCTCTCTGCTTGGCCATGTGGGACGTGGGAAGTTCTGCCATAAGCTAGCTGCACCCTCCTGGTTGTTTCTGTCCCGGAGGGCATCATAGCTCTATCAACTGGTTCTACCTGCAGGCACTTAGGAGCCACCATCTAGGCACTCACCTGCTTCTTCTTGAGGCATTTGACTGGACTAAAGGCCAGCTCAGCAAGCACATCACCAAAGATGACTGGTAGAGACCTCAGACCTCACCCCAGACACCCTGGCCATGAAGCAGTGAAGGCACTCTGGCAGCAGTCCTGATTTTCAGTGGGTCCTAACACTGGGCAGGCTCTGCACACATCACATCCATTGTATCTGAGATATGATGCATGGGATAATGAGAATGGGAGGACTACACCACACCTGGTAAATAACTTCCATGAACCATCCATTTCCCCCCTCAGTAGCTCCATGCCCAATACAGTGCAGTCAGCACCACTCAGAGCTGAAAACAGGCCCAGAGAGGCTGAATAACTTGACCACAGCTGCACAACAATGACACAGGCTCTGGTGTAAAGCCTGTAGCCTTAAAGCAAAAGCTGGAGATATACCTTTGCCTCTTCAGTGTGCCTGGGGACCCAAATTGTACGCACTGATCTGAGGCAGCTCCAAAAGGGGTTTCCAAATATGACAGGGAGGCAGGCATGCATCCTGGCCAATGGCAATCTCTAGACAGGGGACAGTTACCACCTTCAACTCACACATGGGTAAGGCTGAGTTGGGGACATTGTTGCTCACAGATGTCTACAGGGGCATAGCCGGCCTCAGTGTTCACCCCCTTATCCTTGTACCTGACTGGCTCTACTCCCAGTCAAGGTCTCAGGCTTAGTGTGGCTATGCTTAGAGACTGAGTGCTAAGGGAGGGTCAGATGCCTGCGAGAGTGGGGTTGGTATACAGGGGGGAGAGGGCACATGAGGACACCAGGATGCATGAATAGCAAGGTTTGCCAGCTGGGGAAGCCCTTAACCTAGACCAGCCTGCCCCTCAGACCCCCAACTTATACCTCTGGAGCTGTGAGGAATTAGACTCCAGGCTGTGGGACAGACAGACTAAATAATAAGACCTACTGCCTTTCCCTCTGGTCCAGGAAAACACCAAGAATGGTCCCCATCTATGAGAAACCGGTCCACACTGTTACCTCTCCCACAGAAGCCTGTGTAAGGTGACTGAGCTCAAGGTGACTTTCCAACAGAGTGTCAGGCAGGAAGGGCTACAGGGAAGAAGGGCAGGACTGGTAGCCAGTATCTCCAGGTTACCATGGTAACCCAGAGCAGTCCAGCACTGCTCCCCAGAGAAGGCGAGGAAGGCTTAGGTCCTACAGGAAGCCAAAGACCAAATCCTCTCAACATAACCCAAAGCATCATGCAGAGATGGCGCAACTCTATTTTGGGGGCAAACCCCGGCATGGAAACTGGTATTTAAAACCCTGAGCAGCTGCTAAGGAACAGCAGCCCCAACCCCCTTCCCCAAAGCAACTCTGCGTGTATTTTAATAAAATGGCGTAAAAGATAGGGCGGGGCTGTGTATTTGGGGGTGTGGGGGTGTGCGTGTGCCAGGTTGTTTAACAAACACACAGTCGTTAGCAGGCAGAACGGCAAGCCTTCATATTTATTTTATGTCCCATTAGGGAGCAGTTAGTGGCTCCTTTGGAAGCTAGCTGGGGTTGCTTATTAATATTTTAGATTGCAATTGTGCTAATAGAGTCATTTGCCTATATTTTTAACAGCTCTAAAGATAACAGACACATTCTATTTTGGAAGAGGCCACCCGGCCACTGTGAGATTGTGGAGGGTTTATACGCTAAGAGACTAACAGAAAGAATCTGATCAAAGGACGCCACCAACCCCTCCCTGAGAAAGTGAGGACCACTCCCCCATTGTTACATCCTTGGCCAGGCACTCATGCTGGCTACAGAAGCAGGACAATGTTCTCTCTTATCTTTAGACGTCTGCTACAGGGGGTCACCGAAGCCCCACTGCCTGTCTTCCCTATATTCTATCCAGCCATCCTTCCTGATACACCAGCTCCCCTCCTCCCAGCCCTGCCACAGAAACCAGCCTCATGAGTCAAACCAGCCCCATTAAGGCCATCACGGGACCCGGGCTAAGCTTAGCAAACAGCTTTGTCCTGGACTCAGAATCTATAAGGATGTGAGGCTTGTGGTTGCCAGGGAACACGTAAGAACCAAGCTGACCAAAAGAGAAGGCCTCCATGGAGAAATAAGGAGAGTCCAGAGTGAGAAAGTCCTCCCTGAGCACATCACGTGAGCACCTGGATCCAGTTGTGCCTGAAGATGACCAGTGCAAGGCTTTTCAACGGCTCAAGATATAACTTTGCTCACACAGGACATGGTTCACAGCTTTTGCCTCTAGTTGAAAGTGTGATGGTGACTTGAGCTGCCACTGGGTTTGGATGGGGCCATGAGAAGCAAAAGTGAAAAGGAATCGGGACCCCAGAAGTACAGCTAAGACCTCTGAGCACCAGGCCTGGGCCCCACAGCGCAGTGGTGCGCATGGAGGGTCTGAAACCCCAGGTATTGCAAGTCTCACAATGACCCTTGAACTCCATTATACAATTGAGGGTGTCCAAGGATGATTATTTTTGTTTTGTTTCTTGAGACAGGGTTTTACTTTGCAGTCCTACTTGGTCTGGAACTCTCTATGAGGGGCCAAACTATACTCAAATTTAGAGATCCTCCTGCCTCTGCCTCCTGAGTACTGGGATTAAAGGAGTGCTCCCCATGCCCACCTGGTCTGCTATGCTTTTTTTGTTTTGTTAGGTTTTTTGTTTTGTTTTGTTTTGATTTTTCAAGACAGGGTTTCTTTGTGTAGCTTTGGTGCCTGTCCTGGAACTCGCTCTGTAGACCAGACTGATCTCGAACTCACAGAGATCTGCCTGCCTCTGTCTCCTGAGTGCTAGCATTAAAAGCATGCACCACTATCGCCCAGCTTGTTTTGTCTTTTTGAGACAGGGTTCCTCCATGTAGCCCTGGCTGTCCTGTAACTCGACCAGTCTGGCCTCCAACTCACAGAGACCACCTACCTCTGCCTCCTGAGTGCTGGGATTAAAGGCGTGTGCCATTACCACCTGGCTTTTTTAAAAATTAATTAATTAATTAATTAATTAATTAGTGTGTGTGTGTGTGTGTGTGTGTGTGTGTGTGTGCGCGCGCACACACGCGCCTGAGTGTGTGTGTGTATGCACTACATGTGTGCAGGTGCCCAAAGAACCCAGATGAGAACATTAGATTCCCCTAGAGCTGGAGTTACAGACAGGGTGATGGAGACAGAACACAGGTCATCTGCAAGAGTAGCAAGTGCTCTTAACTGCTGAGTCATCTCTCTAGCTCTGCCCCCCACCCCCATGCTGACTTTTAAAGACAAAACTGTACCTTTTAAACAAAAATCTGCATGTCACTACAGGGACAGTCAGACCTCTGGGGTGTCCATTCCTCAGGTTCTTGCCTTCACTAGTTGGCCTATGTTGGGTCTTGCTGAATGGAAGCAAGGACTGAAGTCTTCCTTTGGTCTACAACCATAGGCTCTCGGAGGCCAACTGCCATTCAGGTTCTCTTGGCCTCTTTCTTGGGGCACACAACGGGGCAATAAAGCCTGGGGTTGCTTTAGGAATGAGAGGAAAGCCATATAAGACATGTTGTAGGTCAGGCTGGTTGAGTGGAGGCTAGAGTTCATATGTGGGTCAGGACCTTTGTCAGAGTGACAGAAAAGTTTTCACAAGGGGAGGGAACACAAGGGGTCTCACTGTTCAGACCAGACCCCACCCGAGCAGCCCTGAGAACCTCAGGGATACTTGGTTGTCTCAACCCAGGGAAGGGACAAGTGTCCCAATGAGGGATGCAGTACAGTCACCCCCATGCTCCTGCTGGGCTTTCAGCCATAGCCAACCCACTTCTTGTGTTTCTGAAGGGAGCATTTTAATTTGCTTAAAAAAGGACACTGGAATCCCTGGCACAGGCAGGAGGGCGCCTCCATGTGCATTTGAGCAGAAAGGAGGAAATGGGATGATGGTGGAGCTGGCCCCTCTGCCTACAGGAGGCACGAGGCCCACGCCTGCCTCTTCTGAGTAACAGGGTGGATCACTAGCCATGAGAGAGTGGAAGTATTCCATGGTCCAGTGAACATCACTGACCCAAGACTTGCTTCAGGGGTGTGTGAAGAAGGACTCTTGAATCAGCAAGAAAAATAGATGAGCTGAAAGATAAATGGGCCAAAGCTCTGAACTCATGCTGGGCAGAAAAATAGACCTATCAAATGAATGCTGCGTACACAGCTTGGAAGTAAGCACACAGTGGCTGAGAGCACAGAAGCTTCTGGGCATGGTGGCACATACCTATGACCCTGACAATCGAGAAGCTGAGGGAAGAATTGCAGGCTCAAGACCAGCCTGGGTTATATAGTGAGTTCTAGGCGACACAGGGAGATCTTCCTCTAAAAGTTTAAATGGACGGGAGGAAGGGAAGCTGGAGGGAGGGAAGCTACTGACGTTCATCAGCTGTGGCATGGAGTCTCTGTCCCTGCAGTAATCTCAGGTGACTCTACACCCCCTAAAGTATGCACCAGGTGGGAAAGGCTTGCACTTCAGGGGAGAGAGTTAATATACACAAAGGCAAAATCAAAGTGACTTCCTCAAGGGAGCCTGCTATACCAAGAGGAGAACTGGAGAACCAAAAGGAAGTTCAGGAGTGCACAGAGCAGTCAGGGACCTCCTGGGAAGGGAGGGGAGTGCTGGGCAGAGGCTGGCAGGGAGTAGAACAATCTATGCCCACAACAGCACGGCTCCCCAAGCTATAGTGCCAGACTTGGGTTAGGATAATCCATCTGTCGTCATATGATCATTATCACCATTACTGTCCTCACCACAACCATCAATAATACCACCATTAGCACTGTTATCACCATGATCATCATCACCCTCAACATCACTACCATCATTTATATCACCAACATCACTATCACCATCATCATCACTAAGACCATTGTCACCACTATCATTAATATCACCATCACCATCATCATCATCGCCACCATCATCATCATTGTCAC
The DNA here is from genome assembly GCA_004026605.1 of Ondatra zibethicus. Taxonomy (NCBI): domain Eukaryota; kingdom Metazoa; phylum Chordata; class Mammalia; order Rodentia; family Cricetidae; genus Ondatra; species Ondatra zibethicus. Next base: position 325,434 of record PVIU01000306.1, read on the forward strand.
CATCTCCATGACCATCGTCATCAACACCATCAACACAACACTAGCTGGAACACCAACATCACTGTCAACTACACCATCTCCACATGAGCCGTTACTGATGCTGCCACAACCATCTCTACCTCCTAACTGCCCAACTCCACAGCTACCGAGTCATGTCATCCCCCACGGTGGCTGACTTTCTGTAGATACTTCAGCCTTCTTGGCGAAGGGACAGACCTCCGATTCAGGCCTATCTATATTCAGGTGGTGGTTCAGTACTCACTAGACATACATCTCTCTGGCTCTCATCTGTAAAATGGGGATAATCACCTCATTTATCTCCAATCCCAAGTTTACTTTGAAGATCACAAGGGTCACCTGAAAATCTAAACCAAGGGTTGAAGGGCCGCTGTTATGATAACAAGTTTTGTAGCCATGTGTTCTGTAAAGGCCCCACACCACAGGGCTGTGAGTGACACCACAAAAATACTTAGTGACTATTGTAGGCAGTGGAACACAGTCATCAGGAGAGCAGATGAACCCTAAGAACTGATCCAATGCTTACAGTGAGGCACAGTTACCTGTGGCCAGGTTCCTGACCCAGGCTTATTATGAATGAGGAATTAATAACTTTGTTATTAAAGTTACACAGACGAAGGACAAGGCAGTGACCGATTTGCTACCTATCAAAAGTTCATGCAGTCTGCAAGGGAGGCCTCTAGGTATAACATCAACCATCCCATGGTGCATGGAGCTGGAGTCAGGCACGATTCTGAGAAGGAAATGGCGGCTGCAGAGGCCTCACTCTAAGACACCAGAAACGATCCCGCAGGGGACCATGCGACGGCAATTCAGGACTCAGACATCTAGGTTCAAATTTCACCTGAGACACTTTAATCCATGTGATTCTGGAATCTTCCTGCAGGTCCTGACATCTGACATGTCGTGGCCCAATACATGGCTCACCGCACCCCAGAGCTCCCACTGGAGTACTCCTGACTGAGGCATGGTTAAGATGTGGTACCTTTCACCTGAGATCTGCCCATCTAGTCATCTGACCGCCATTCCCTTCTAATAGCTCTCAGATGAACAGATCCTCTGTGTCTCTGGGGCTGGGAACAGGGATGGGGTAGAGCGGGCCTCAGCATGTCATAGTCTCTAGTCTTAAATCACCAGTGTTCATCGATGGTCAGGACTTTTTATCTCAACCACTAAACTCTGCTGGGGAGAAACAGGGCCAGCAATGTTTTCTATTTACATGCAAGATGCGTCATGGGAAATGACACACATGCATGCCAGCTTTCTCACACTGATTCATTTCCAGAAACCAAGTGCCAGTTTTGGAGTTCTTTCTTTCCTTTTGAGACAAGGTTTCACTATACATTCCAGGCTGGCCTTGAACTTGTGACAGTCCTGTCTCACCTCCGAGTGCTGGGATGACATGTGTGTGCCACTAAGATTGGTAGACTTTATCTTAGGTTCTTATTCAACACCCACCTCTAGGTAACCCCCAATTTCAGTTCAGCTTCAGCAATCAAAGAAGGAAGGGTCCAGCCGTCATCCACTCCATCATTTCTAGCCAACAAGGAAACTGACATCTTGGAAGATAGAAGGGGCCCTGGGGTGGGGGTGTTGCCTCATACACTGAGGAAGTTGGCCTCTTTGTTACAGCAGCTGGCATGGTTCTGCCTGGTACAGGTGGGAGGCTTGAGAATCTAGACAACAGCTGGCATGTTTTCTGGTCTATCACAACACTATCCTTCCACATATATAGGGAGCCAATGGCAATCACGTTGTCCTTGGCATGTATCATGTAGGACAAAGAAGCTGCTGTCCATGACCTGAGGGGTCTGACCTTCAGGAAGCTGGGGGAGGGACATGGGCATGTTTAACCCAGAAGTTTTAGAGTGCTGTCTGCCTCACACATAGCCCTGCAGTCACTGGCTACTCTGCTGCCAACTCCACGGGCTGATGTGTGAGAATAAGTGAGAGTGTGTAAATTGGGCCATGCTGCTCTCTCTCACACACAGGAAATGTGAATATGATGGCCATAATTTCCACAGGCCCTTGGCCATCATAAACCTTCACAACCCACATGAAAAAATCCATCCAGAGCCACTCAGTAACCTCTGCAAGGGAAGTGTGCTGGTTAATTTTGTGTCAACTTGACACTGGTTGGAGACATCTGAGGGAATGGAACCCCAATTGAGAAAGGGTCTCCATAAGATTGGGCTGGAGGCAAGCCTGAAGAGAATTTTCTTAATGATTGATGTAGGAAGGCCCAGCCCATTGTGGGTGGTGCCATCCCTGGGCTGCTGGTCCTGGGTTTTATAGGAAAGCAGGCTGAGAAAGCCATGTGGAGCAAGCCAGTGAGCAGCTCCCCTCCACGGCCTCTGCATCAGCTCCTGCCTCCAGGTTCCTGTTCTGCTTGAGTTCCTGTTCTGACTTCCTTGATGATGAACAGCAACGCTGAAGTGTAAGCTGAATAAACATACATGCACACACATAAAATAATAATAATAATTTTAAGATACATCAGAGCTACCATTTCATTTTGCTGTTGGTCCTCAGCCTCTGACAACTGTCTTTAGGTGACAGGAATTCACGGTCCTACTGATAGGGATAAAGTGCACTGAGCATGCCCCTTCTTGGTGAGTTTAGTCGTTGAACTATTTGCCTATTCCACGGATTGTTCAAAAGCATTCTCACTTTGCCATGCACAAAGACAAAGGGCTCCCACAGCTCAGACAAGGCTGACCTTGTGTGGAAAGAGCGAGCTGGCTGGAAACACTGAAACAATATTTGAACCATCTTTTGGATTCTATGCATATTCAAGGTCTGCAAACTTCCAGTATCAGAAAAAAAAAGTCACAGAAAGTAGTAATTATGAAAAGGGTAAAAAGGGACAAATTGGACTTCATTTAAAATTTAAAAACCTTCTCATTAAAAGACGCAATTAGAAAACAAAAAGGCAAGTCACAGACTGGGAGACACATTTACACAGCCCTGACAAAGCCCTGACAAGCAAGGGCTGTACAAGAAAATCACCATACTCCCAGCACGTAAGGTAAGAACTCCAGTTAGAAATAGCAAAAGCTGAGCAGATAGAGCCCTCTCAAAAGAAGCCGTGTGTGTGGCAATCATGCAGAAGGGGTTTAACCACAAAAGCCATTGGGGAAATGCAGGAGACCCTCACCATAAGAAGCAAATTCACATCCACCAGGCTGCCAAGGGAGACTGACACTATGAGAGGCTGACACCCCCAAACACTGGCTTTGAGGTACAGCACCAGGGAAGCCCAGCACTGCTGGTGTAGGCATGAACCAGCCTGGCATATCGGACAATTATGTCACCATTCTTTCTTTCTTTCCTTCCTTCCTTCCTTCCTTCCTTTCTTCTTTCCTTCCTTCCTGTCTTCCTTTCTTCCTCCCTCCCTCCCTCCCTCCTTCCCTCCCATCCATCGGTTTTACATGTAAGTACATATTTGTGTGTGTATATATACATCTATACAGGGGGTACCCAAGTGCACATGCATGGAGGGGCCAGAAGACAACTTTTAGTGTTACCCTCAGCAGTGCTATCTGCTTGGCTTTTGAAGCAGTCTCTCACTGGCCTGGAACTTGCCCACTGAGCTACACTGTCTAGCCAATGATCCTCTGTCTTTGCCTCCTTGGCGCTGAGATTACAGGTGTTGTTTCGTGGGTTCTGGGGATGGAAATCAGGTCCACACAGGACATGCTACACTGACTGAGTCATTTCCCCAGCCACATGTAACAGTTTCCTATGAAACTAACCATGATCCTATCTTGTGACCTAGCAGGTTGTCACCCAGAGAAGCAAGGGGAAGTGAGACCAGATATCTACAGTGAGACCGGTACAGCAATGCACCCAGCAACTTAATTTACAGCAGCCTACACGGGAGCCAATCAGCCATCTTCAGGAAGGCAGAGAACCCTGCTCACACACAGAAAACGATAAATAAGGGAATGCTACACAGCAACACGCAGACACTGGCTGGATGAGTAAGTCCAGACTAGGCCTGGAATCCAGCAGCAGACACAGCTCCTGCCTGGTGACAGGATTCAGGAAACTGCTTGCTTCTGATGGGATGGGAGGGATAGCCAGACAGCTGCCAGGGAGAACGTTCGATCACTGTGACAAAACTCATGAGCTAATCAGTCTATAAGGAGGGAAGATTTACAGCCAGAGGATTCAGCTCTTGCTCACTTGTTCCTGTTGCTTTGGGTCTGTGGCTACACAGCACGTCATAAGGGAGTCTGTTTACCCATGGTAACCAGGAAGGAAAGAGAGAGGAAGGGGTGGGGCCCCAAAATGTCAAAGGCCATGCCTCCACAATGACCTTACTTCTTCCCACCTAGCCCTCCTCCCCTGCATCCTAAAGGTCCTAGGGTTTCCCAATTAGAGCATCATAGGTTGAGGCTGAGTCTTGAGCACAAGAACTCTGTGGTGGATACAGTCTAGAACTCTGTGGTGGGGACAGTCTAGAATTCTGTGGTAGGGACAGTCTAGAACTGTGTAGTGGGGACAGTCTAGAACTCTGTGGCGGGGACAATCTAGAACTCTGTGGGCGGGCAGTCTAGAACTTTGTGGGGGCAGTTCTAGACCTCTGTAGGAGACAGTCTAAATCTCTGGGGGGACAGTCTAGACCTCTGGAGGACAGTCTAGACCTCTGTGGGGGGCAGTCTAGACTTCTGGGGGAGATACTCTAGATCTTTTGGGGGGACAGTCTAGACCTCTGGGGGTGACAGTCTAGACCTGTGAGGGGACAGTTTGGACATAAGCTAGAAAGCTGAGGAAAACACACATCTCTATTGCAGCTAGAGATATGAGACTGTGCAGGTCAGAACATACTGAACCCTTTCCAGGCTCCATGTATATTACTGTATGCTCAACTACAAAAGAAATTACTAGAAAAATAATCACAGCCTTAGGAAGCACAGGGCAAACAGAAGCCATGCTTATCTGCATTCTTTTTTTTTTTTTCTGCATTCTTCCACCCTGGAAGCCCAGCCCAGTTCCACTCCCATGAGGGCTGTCGCTATCCTCCCCTCTCCAAGGGATGCTGGCAGAATTCGTGGCCTGCTACAAAAAGGTGATTTCGGTCACATTTGCCAATAGCTTTGGAGAGAAAGATGCTCCTTGCCCACCCAAAAGATGCCCATGACCTAACTCCCAGAACCTAAGATGTCACCCTATTGACACACAGACACTGAACAGGCAACTGAGGTTGCAGATGGATTTGGAGCTGCCTATTAGGCATCTTGGCCCTTGCCTACTGAGCCCTAAAAGTGGTGACAGGGAGGCAGTGGGGGTGTGTCTGAGAGATGCAGCCAGAGAGTGACCCCACCCACAGCTGCTGCCTCAGAAGTGAAAAGAGGCCACAGCCAAGGATGTAGCCTTGAGAACCCAGGAAGTGGGAAAACAGATCCTCCCCCGAGGGATTCCAGAAGGAGTCAACCACACTGATGTCTTGATTGAAGCCAGGGGAGATCCCCGAGTCTCCTGACTTCCACATAGCAAGGGGATGAATTTGTGCCACTGACGGATCTTAAGAGGCAGGAAGCTATGTGATTTAACTCTTTCCCCATACTTCCTGAGACCTGGAGGTGGTGGCACTCAGGAACAGGTGATAAAGACTCACAAGACATCACTGCTCCATGACATAGCTTGGGCAGTGCCAAGATCCACTCTGTGCTTCCAGACAGACCAGAATGTGAGGATGGTCCTCAGGGGGGACCTTGGAGCCAGCACCAACCCAGGCACACAACTCTGTTTGACCAAGGACACCACTCACTGCATGGACCGAGAAGGAGTGTGGAGCCCAACAAGGAATCCCCTCATCACCCCCAAAATACCTACTATGGGACGAGTATCAATCTATTCTGTCTGGGGACACTGCCGGTGGGGCCTAAAGAGGCTGTAATCTCTCCCAAGGTTGGCAGGCAGGTAGGTAGGGAAGGCTGCTCTTCACCTTCCAGCCTATTCTAAGCCACTATTCTCCAAAAGATGAAGAAAGTAGGATTGCCCAGTGACCCCTCGTGTAACCCTAGGACTGCCCTGTTTAGGCGTAGCTCAGCCAGCATTTCCAATGAAAAGCAGAGGTTGGGGTGACCCATTGGCTCTGAGGGTGAGCAGGGGAGGTGAAGAAGGGATGTCCTCACTCCAAACAGTAGGGCCCAAGGAGATAGGCAGTGAAGACAAGGTCATAGATGGGGCAGGACAGCCTGCTTTGCAGGAGGAAGGTGGGGCCAGAGCAGGTTGAATGGAGGTTAGGCACTAGGACAGATCAGTTGCCATCTGGTGAGTAGTGTTCTCATGGCCCCATCCAGCAAAATGTGCTCCTGCCACCTGCTAACTGACTGCCTATCCGCCACCCCATACTACATCACTTCCAGTCTTGTGTTCCATGGTCTGGCTGGATGGGCTGGGGATGTAGCTCAGTGAATAGAGAGCTTGCTTGGCACGCATGCAGCCTTGAGTCCAACCCTCCATTCCCAACACCATATGGCCCTGGTAGTGTATACTTATTGCCCCAGCACATGAGAAGAGGAGACAGAAGGATCCAAAGTTTAAGGTCATCCTAGCCTATGTGGGGCATTAGAGGCCAGCCTGGGCTACATGAGACTATCTCAATAACAAAAACATAAGCAAGCAAACAAAAGGGCCTGGCACAGGTCCAGTATCAGATAATACATAATACAACCTCGCAATTGCACTTGAGCAGCCCCACAGAGAGAGGCTTAGGACACATGGACACTACTGTCTCAAGGCCAAGTTCTCAGAGAAAAGCTTTCTGAGTAACCAACAGACTCTCCAAAGCCAGACAGGCTTGAAGGAGCCCAAAGGCAGGGGGTGCTTCACACAGCAGGTGTTCCTAGACCCTCCCTGGTCCAGGCAGCCTGACCAGGACCCAGGGATTCCCTGTGGAGCATCAGACAGGGAACCTCTAAATAATTCGTGAAGGGCACATTTGAGCCAAGTTCAGGGGCCACACAGACAACACAATATCTGCAGAGGCCATGTGGCTACTTTTAGGGAACATCTTATAGGTGACCACAAGTCACCAAGGAGTCTATTTTGTCCAAGATTCAGGTATCTCTGCTTCTCCCAGACCTTTTCATATAAGTGACCACTGGCATCATGATCAGAGCAATCCTTTTCCACCAGAGCAAGGTTTTTCAGCCAGGCAGGTTTGAGGAACAGCTCTAACACATGATGCCAGGATAGCTTTGGCTGTGAACATTGTATGGTATCCCCTGAGGAGGGTCTGGAGAGCATCGCTCATTAGTAGGAAGTGACCTGTGTTTTAATACCCAATCTGGAGGCAGAAAAAAAGACATTCACTCAACCCCAGAGACTCCTGAGGGTGACAAGGACATACACTCCAAGTTCATGTTCCAGGTTTGCACCAGATATGCAAATGACTGCCCTTTCACAGACCCTGCACACCAGCTTGTCCAGTGGTTCTGGTTTAGATGACGCCCACTAGAATGGAACCAGCCAAGTCATTTGCAAGAATACAGAGAAGCCCTGGGTTTGGAACCTTGCCTTCCACAGTGTAGCCACAGCCATGCCCTTGCCACACACTCAGGCCAAGCAGCCCCCATGATTAGGCCTGGCCCTGTAAGGCCACCTTACCTGCCTGGCTGTCCCGGGGTTTGCATTGCACCTCCTCCACACACTCTGCCGGGAACCACCCGATATGGCCACGGGCACTGCCTTCCCAGAAGCCACCCTCGCCGATGCTCAGAACTAGAGGTAACAGAAAGGAGAAAGACATAAGTAATGGGGACATAAGGAACTAAGCAATGAGACACCAGACAACAGGTAGAGCGAGCGAGGGCTTGTACTGCCAGCCACTTGACAGGTGAGTAGCCTTCAGAGAACACAGTGCCAAGGGATAGGGCAGCCCAGCCCATGAATCTTTCCCATCTGCTGGGTGATGTGGGAGAGTGAAGCCCTATTTTATTTCCTTCTTTGAGTGTGTGTGTACATACCCATGTGTACCAGGTGCCGGGGCAGAGTTCCAAGGACCTCATAGTACCCTCTAGCTCCATGAGAATAAAGATTTCAGTTATGAAGGCAAAGCTGGGATGACGTGTTCAGAACAGATATGTGTTGTCTGAACATGGTTATATGAAGGAGCTTGCTATCCTGTCTATACATCTTAATCTGCCTTGAAATTATTTGAGACGCCAGGCCCTATCGTGGAGAAACAGAGTTCCCAGCACAAGCATTTCTTCCTCATTATCCTGACCTTAAATGGCAGATAAAGATCTGTCCAGGCTGTGGACTTGAAAGACACAGAACAGCAAACTCTGACTGTAAATTCTTGTCCAGTAATCTGAGGAAATGACCCAAATAAAAGAGACAAGCTATTTCCATGCTGACTGATACCATCATGTTTGCTTGAAGCAATTTCCTCGAAGTGTGGACTCATGGATGTAGCCTTTGCCCTCCACACAGCTCAGCTAGAGGACAGTCAACTTAGCCTCCCAGCTCTGGACCCAAGGACATCATCTTGGGGTGTGGCCCTTGGTGGAGGAGCTGGGTTGTGCAGCGAGACACCCTCATGAGCACACCTCAGAGCCTTCAGTGTAGTGTGCCAACCCTGACACTTCAAAGCACCCAGCAAGAAGTGAGATGCTAAGGTTGGACTGGCATCCTCTTCTGCCACGCCACACCTTACCTGTGCCATATGAGGGATGGCTTGTTTAATCACTGCGTGCCTCAGTTTCCTCACTTGTTAGGGAGGACATGGTCCCACTGAGTCAACAGAGGCGTTTGAATGCCATCCCTGCTTGTGGGCATCCTGCCACACTGCTTGCTCTGGAGGAACCCTGAATTTAGCTGTGCGGGTGATTCCCCCCGCCCAGCACAGTCTGGGGATGGCACCAGGATGAGGCACACAGAAAAAGGCTAGTGAGTACAGGCAGGTGCATACAGAGGTTGACCGGAACCTCTGGCACTTTAGGATTTATTAGCTCTGCTCTCTGGGGCATTTTAGTGACATGGGGGACAAGGAAACTACAGGATGCCAGGAGAGTCAGGTAAGATACACCTGTGTGGGAATAGACATGTCCATGTAAGAGTGGTGTGCCTGTGAGGGCGTGTCTTATGGAAGTGGGTGTGCCTGTGAGGGCGTGTCTTATGGAAGTGGGTGTGTCTGTGAGGGTGTGTCTTATGGAAGTGGGTATGTTTGTGAGGGAGTGTCTTACAGAAGGGGGTGTGTCTGTGAGGGTGTGTCTTATGGAAGGGGGTGTGTCTGTGAGGGAGTGTCTTATGGAAATGGGTGTGTCTGTGAGGGCATGCCTTATGGAAGTGGGTGTGCCTGTGAGGGTGTGTCTTATGGAAGTGGGTATGTTTGTGAGGGAGTGTCTTATGGAAGTGGGTATGTTTGTGAGGGAGTGTCTTACAGAAGGGGGTGTGTCTGTGAGGGCGTGTCTTATGGAAGGGGGTGTGTCTGTGAGGGAGTGTCTTATGGAAATGGGTGTGTCTGTGTGGGATCAGGCACACCTTGCCTAATAAAGACAGAGTCAGGCTTGGCTTCCTTGTGAATCAATGATTTAATTCAGAATAGCAAAGTGTGTTCTCCTTGTTTAAGGCGATGTGTATAGATGAGGGAGTCTTCTCCACACAGCAGACAAAGAAATTGCATGTGGGCAGAAGAGTCTCATCTAGGCCAGACCTGGGGACAGACAGCAGACTGGGAGGGCAAGGAACAGCTGCCTCTAAAGGCCCTGGAAGAGGTCAGGGAAGAGCCAGCACTTCTGATGACCAGAGAGAGGGCAGGATGAAGACACTGCATGCCAGTCACCCCTCCTGAGGAGGCGTGCACTTAGCACCCAGAACCTTCTAAAAGGAAGACCCATTCTAACCCTACAACTACCCCAGCACAATCCTTTAAGCCATTGGTGGGAGCACTTTCTACAGGTCCAGTCTCACTATCCAGACAACAGCTACCACAGAAGGCTCCTCTCTACAGGTGTGCAGAGGTGGGAGTTCCCCTCCTAGCCTTGCCTGGGTGTGAAAACCAGCTAGGAGCATGGAGGAGTGAGGACCTGGAGGGTGATGGGACACATCCAGGTCCAATCCACACATATGCCCCCTTCAGCTTGGATTTAGCCTGGATGTTCAGTCACCCTGACCTCCTGGACAGCCGGTGCTGCTGCCTTGAGGCTGCCTGTCCAGGACCAGCAGGGGCTGTATCCAGCTGGCTCCCAGTGCTACCCAGGCAATGATGAAAAAGTTGGGGGAGGTGCCAAGGACCTGTTTACTCCAAACATTGCCATGTCTGGCAATGGCTCCAGCTGCTTTGTACTTGAGAGAATGGCCACAAGAGGCACAGGCTGGGGAGGACAGGCTTGCCGCACAGAGGTGCTGAGAAGTCTTCAAAACCTGGGCTTTGTGGGTCTCTGTGCCTCTGGCCTAACTCTATTAGCTCCACATAAGTGATCTAAGGGTCACACAAGCCGTGGAGCTAGTGACACTACCAGCTCAGATGGAAGCCTCCCCATGGCATCTCTACAATGCTCTTCTGCAATCTGCAAAGTCAGGAGATGTGAGGTGTGTCTCGAGAGGCCACAGTACTGATGTGAACAGCATCTCTCCAGAGCTATGGCTTTCTATGCACCTGCTATGTCAATAGGGTTAGAAATGGACTCTAGTCCAGGGAGGGTCACACTGTAAGAGCATGGGCATGCGTGTGCACACACGCGCATATGTGTATGTGTGGTGTATGTGTTCATACAGACGTGCACTTGTGCATGAAGTTTATGTCTGGTTGTGTGGTTAACATTAAGTGTCTTCTTCATTCACTTTCCTGCAGTACTTTTTGAGACAAGGTCTCTCACGAAACCTGGGGCTCCCCAATTCTAGACTGATTGGCCAGGGGCACCAGGATTGACCTGTCTCTGTTCCTCAAGAGCTGGGATTTCAGGTGCATGTTGCTGTACCTGGCTTTTTACGTGGGGACTGGGGACCTGAGCTCAAGTCCTCCTGCTTGCTCAGCAAACACTTTACAGCTGGAGCCCCAGCCCCAGCAAGGATGCTCTAAGTGCCGTTTGTGGTGGACCTGAGTGAACTCTATAGATGAAGTTGTCAAGGAGGCACCTGCCCAGCAGCCAGCACACTGCACCTGCAAAGTCTGCATCCCGTGTATTGCTGGTGAATCTAACACACCATGCACCTGTTGTAAGATCAACCCACATCACCGACTTGTACAGGAAAAGGGCCTGGCCCATGGTGGGTGGTATTGCTGAAATTCAGAACCGCATTCCATGTGAAAATTTTAATTCTTGCATTAAACTACACTGGCACTGTCCAGGGACCTTATGGGCACAGTGAACAAGAATTCTATTAGACCCCAGAGTAGAGAACAATTTTAAAGCCAATAATGCAAACAGCCACCATCAGGAGGGCCTAGCCTTTGTGCAGAGGCACTCAGACTCTAGGGGAACGCTCCCTCACTCCAAGAGCAGGAAGGGAGATTAACAAAAGTCCCTCTATCCCCAGCTCCATACTAGGCAGAGCACAGTCCCACAGTGAGGCCAGGAGTGGAGGGGAGTGTAGAGAAAAGCCCACCGTGTAAGAACTGGGAAGGACCAGAAAGTTGGAACTGGAACCAGACCCTGAAGACAGTGAGGACAGTCCATGCCAGGGAAAAGGCTGACGTCCAGAACACAAATGAAAGTTACTGGGTACGTGAATGAGGAGAACAAAGCACGTCCTTGAGAGAAAGGCAAAAGCGAACAGGGGGAGTGTAGACATCCTGCATGTGCTTGCCGGTGGAATGATCACACTGGGATCTTTAACGCTGTGTGCACGCCAAGCCACGGTGCTGCTGTTGTAAAACAACACATGTAGCCAATGAATAGAAACCCCAGCAGAGTCCTAAGAAGGCGCCGCAATGAGAAAGAAGCAATTTAAAGCTCACGCTCAAAAAGTGCAGAAAACATCATTTTTGAAATTATGAACCTCACAGGAGGAATGAGATGGGGGCAGGGGGTTTCAGAGGAAAGAGTAAGTGAACTTGAAGGAGAAGTGAACAAGGCACTAGGGACTTGTTAGAGGCGCAGAGGCACAGAGGCATGGAAGCTGAGTGCCCAGACTGGGAAAGCATTGGGTAAACACTCTCCAGCACTCCCCAGAACCTCACAGTAGCCCCAGGTGAGTGCATAGACCAAAGAGATTATGTATCATTTGCTGTAGGCTGAACAATGACCAGGTGGGGAGGGCAGGGTCAGAAGCCACCTGCCACCTCTATTTCACCTTGTGTCCAATATTGGGGCCTGGGCCTGTTGAGCAAATGAAAAGTCCTTCTTGCTCCACCTGTGAGTTTTATCTTCTGCTATGTGGCCCCTGAAGTCTCCACCTGCCTCTTCTGCAGGCCCTTCTGTGACCTTCAGCCACAGGCTTTGAAGTCACCACCCACCTCCTCTCTCCACACTTTACCATTAAACATGCTTTCCTGTCATACTTCATAGACTCCCCTCACCTGTACAGGAGCGATCACCGGATCCCTAGGACTCCTGGGAGAATGTTGGGCTCCTTAGCTTGTTCACAAACGTCTTCAGAATCCTGTCTGGAGAATTCCTTTCACCTGGTTGATTTCCTCTGCTCATCAAACCTACGCCTACGCCACAGGCTGCCCCAATCCCACTTTCTCATGGGGTTTTCAGGCTGGAAAGAAGCTTGACTCACTGGGCCCCAGTTTGTCTCTTCCCTGTACTTCCCACAATGGACCCAGGAGTGTGTGGGCATCTTTCATCCCTAAAGACCCAGTACTGGGGACGCTGAATGACAGGGACCATGAGAGTCTCTCTGCCATCCCAAGAGTCCACACTTCCCATAGTAGACCCTGCGGAACTGATGCCCTGTACTCTGCCCTGACTTCAGAAGACTCACCAACTTGTTTCACGGAGGCAGAGAGGCCCTGCCTACTCCAGAAGCAGAAGACAAAGACTGACCTTTGACTCTGTCACCTCGATGAAGGGGGATCTCACCGTCGACTTGGGGTTGGTATGGCTTGATGGCGACGAAGAGTCTCCCGGGCACCGCACTATACAGCTTCCTCCTGGGCCCTGGGTACTCAAAGGTTGAGAGGGAGTCCTTGTTGGCACCAGGAGTGAAGGGCAACCTGAATCGGGCAACAAGGAATAAAAAAGAAGAAAGTCACACTTTGTCAGCAATAGCCAATGCAATCTATAAACACTGGGCTAAAAGTGGCTCTGCTGGTACCTGTGTGACCAGATAGCAATGACACATGTGGGCCAGGGACGGCATCTGTGCTGAAAAGACTCAAGAGGACCCAGTGGTTGTACTGCTGGGTACATCCCCAAGAACGTAAAACAGGGTCTCAAAGGGACATTCGCATCTCATGTCTCTTGCAACATCATCCACAGCCCAGGTGGCCACAGATGGATGCTGGATGAACAGCACACAACCACCCATGCAATGAAACATCATTCAGTCAGTAAAAGGATGTTCTGACACTTGCCACAACAGGGATGAACCCTGGGGACATGATGCTTGACAAAGGCAGTCACACAAGACCATAAGCTGTCTGATTCCATCCCTATGTGGTCCCCACTGTGAGATACATAAAGATAGACAGTAAGAGGGAGTGTCAGTGGTTCACAGAGAAGATGGAAGGTTCTGGAGATGCATGGTGAGAATGACTTCAGGATGTTGTAACCACTGAGCTGGGCACAGACACTGGAGAAGGCAGGAAATCCTGTGAGGGTCTTACTACAGTAATGAAAGCAAGTAGGGTGCTGCCATCGGGGAAGCCCTTGCCGTGTCTTTCCAATTCATTGTGAGCATTGGTCACACTGGTTAGGACACACATGGAATCTTCCACCAAATGTGCTTATGACTATGGGCATCCTTCTGGCCACTTTCTTAGATCAGCAGTTTGTACTGAATTCATGTTCCAGGCCCATTTTCCAGAGTTCCAGGCCCATTTTCCATAATTCCAGAGTTTTCCCGCCAGGAAGGCAACACCTTCACAATGCTGGAACCTTCCAAGAGGGTACTGACCAAGGGAAAAGAGTGGGCATTTAAAGCATAGGAGAAGGTTCCAAAGTGAGAACCCCAAATCCCCAGCTCTGGTCTCTGAACCTACAGACACTGTAGCCTCTAAACACACAGGAGTGGCTTTGAGTTCCATGCAAGGAAAGGAAAGAGCCACTTAACACAAGGACCAATGGAAAACGGGCTTGCGGGGAATTTCTCGAAGCTGACAGGACGCTCTTTGATTAGCTAAGGTGAATTTCTGTCCTAGTTTCAGTTCTGTTGCTATGATAAAACACTCTGACAAGAAAGCAACATGGGGGAAGAAGGGTTGATGTGGCTCGCGATTCTGGGTCACAGTCTAGTACTGCAGGGAAGTCAAGACAGGAGCTTCAAACAGCTAGCACAACCCATCTAGTCAAGAGCTTAGAGAAATGAACACAGCCAGTTTTCTCCTCTTTCATCCAGCCCAGGACTCCAAGCCTAGGGGTGTGTCTCCCCATATCAAATAAAACAGTGAGAAGACATTCCTTACAGGTATGCCTACCCAGCCCTACCTAAGCAATCCCTTATTAAGACTGTCTGTCTTCCCAGCTGCCTTTTATGCTATGTTGCCCATGTGTATACAGGCCCTGTGGTTTGGGGTACTCTTACAGAACTGCAAAGGTGTGATCTGTTACATTTAATTGTACTTCTTACTTTATCTGGTCAATAACCCATGGGTTCTTACTTTTCCAACCAGAATCACCATGGGATCCAGCCACTGGACCCTGGTTGAGGTACCCCGTCTACAGACTTGAAATTGGGGCTGTGGCACGTTAAATTTAGGATCTCACTTACAATGCTGGTGAGAATGGATGGGGACTGAATGTTCAGGGCCTGCCTGCCCCAAAGCCTGGATCTACCCTTAATCCATGTAAAACAAAGAGGAAAAAAAGGTCAGGCTCCTGACTTCTTAAAGAATGGGTGCAGGGCCTGGAGACATGCCTGCGCTCTGTGGACAATGGGGGAGGTGGAAGGCTGCATGTAGCTGGGGTCCTCCCCTGCAATGCACTCCCGACACGCTCAGGGTTTTCTAAATCATAACCATGGATGCAGTCATTACAGAATTCTGGAGGCAGAGGTACCTGAGTGGGCTATGTGACCAAAAGGATGCCAAGGATAAGGTGGAGATAGAGGACAGGGCACGACCTTAACATCACCTCCTTGCATATCTTCTCCTTGCCTTGTCAGCCAAATCTTGGGGCTTTATGGATCCATCCATCCATATATCTATCTTCCCACGTATCCATCCATCCATCCATCCATCCACCCATCCATCCATCCACTTACCAACATGTCCATCCACCATCCATTATCCATCCATCTACTTAGCCATTGTCAACCACCTGTTCATCCACTCATCTGCACCTTACTGCATAGCCCAATACCATCTTTTCACATACCCAAATTTGAAGAAATGTTGCCTGAAACCCAGGTGACCTCATTATCAGATATTGGACAAGTCAGTGAATCTCTTAAAGCCTCAGTTTCCCCATCATGAGTGATCATGAAAGCGAATCAATAAGAATCCACTCCACAGCATAGTGCTATGGCAACTGCAAACTGCAAAGCAGATTAACAGAATGATGGGGTACTCTAGCTAATTCAAGCCAGTGCCTGAATGTTATTTCAGACACAGAAGTCAATGTAAACACAGTTCTGGCTCTCTGTTTTCTAGTTCACTCTACAGACAGCTAGCTCTGAGCCCTCAGTCTGGAGGCCTGAGAAGTCTCTAAGAACAGGGGTAGAGGGATCATTGGTCATGGACCAGGGCGTGCACACACAGTAAAAGGTTCACTGGTGATGGGTGGTCCCAAGCAGGTGTTGAAGCATCTTAATAATCACTATTAATTCAAATGTCATGAACTCCCCTGCAAGGTAGCAAGTAGAAGCATTGAACCCATTTCTCAGATGGGAGAGAGGTTCCACAAATAATGACCTCGCATGGAGGGAGGTCAGTGCAACCCTCGCATCCTGATGCTCTATCCTGTGGTGTAGTAAAAGACAGGAAAGACTGTACATCAAGGAAAAGTGTCTTATAAACGGTCCCTTCCTGCCCAGGGGCTATGCTTTCCTTATAGCTGCCTTGAGCAACAGTAGAGTCACGGCCCCTCTATAGCCCCAGGTAAGTGACAGTCTCCGATGTGCACACCTGAGAGGCCAAGCTAGGACACACACAGTGTGAATGGTTCAGCAGTTCCCCAGCCCTGGCATCTGTGTTTCCTTCCTGTTCTGGCTAAGAGCAGCCAGATGGAGTACCAGCCAACTTGTTTTAGTCTGAGGGTTAGATTGCTGGAGATTCAGTACCAGAAAACCAACGTTCTGTTCTGGGGGTAACTGGGAAGGGTAAATTGGGCCATTTCCCAGCTACCCTGTGTGAACAGGAACTACCCACACACTGAGCTCTCTCCATTCATTCACTCCTCCATCAGTTACTCATTCATCTATAACTTCCCGGGTGGCCTATCACAGGGCAGCACACACATCTAAGCACAGAAGACAGGAAAGGCCACACAGAGGGAACCAGAGCGTACTCCAACCAAGTACGTTTCTGCTGAGACCAGGGTGACAACCAAAGTCAAGGTTTGAGTTCACACACCCTGGCTAAGCTAGGATGAGAGTCATGCAGTGCAACTCAGGCCACGGAAGGTATCTGAACAAACACGTGCCAAGTCAGAGACTAGGGCACCATGACTCATGGACCAGAGTGGTCCATGGATGGAGGTGGGACATTCTATAAGGAGGCAGGCACTGTGGTTGCTCTTGGGAAGACAGGGGTGGGGTTGATGCGCAGAACCAAAGAAATCCAGATATGGCCAGGAAGAGTCACTGAGCAGAGGCTGAAATCAGTGTCTCTCAGGGAGAGGGTTGGGATAATGGAGCTTGTAAGCACTGCTAGCTGGGGCTTGGGCATAGCAGATGGTATATTCAGCACACAGGGGCTTGGGCACTAGCTGTGGATGTAGCCATCATTGCTATGCCTACAGACTCAACACATGCCATCCTGCTCTTTCCTGGCCATTTAGGACTGAGAGGAAGAAACACACCAAACCAGGAAGCATATGAGGTTTATCCCAGGACCTTAGTTTGCCCTGCCTCCATCTGCCCATCCCCAGGACTTGCCATCATTCAACAGGCCCTAAGACACTGCTTCAGGAGGGGCTAGGATACGGGCAAGACAACCAGCTTTCAGTGGGCAGACCCACTGTATCTTTGAGGGTGAATAGAATGAGGGGCTCACCCAATTTACAGGTGGGAAGTGGGGTACCAGTACTGTGCTGACCATGGAGGAGTACCTCCTTTGTTCAGGTGGCTCTAGCTGGGTGGGAGAGGGTTCTGCCTGTGTATAAGGCCAGGTCCACCCCAACTCCAGAGCCCTTCACTCTATGATAATGGCTGCAGTGAACACGGGTTCTTTCCCATGTTTTCCCATTCTCTGCTGAACTTATGAGGTCTCATTCCTTCTTGATACTCACTCATTTTCTATCAGATGACTCCAACCCTCCTTAGCTCTCCCCAGGTCTGAATCCCATCTTACATGAAGCCAGTGTTGCTATCAACCTGTCTCCCTCCCATGCAAGGTGGGGAACACACACATACACCTGCACACAGGGAATGCCCAGTGCAGAGGGCTTTAACTCCTGCACTCAGGTAGTTGTGGCCTGCCAGAGTAGCCACAGACTACTGTACTCTACATAATACACAAGGAGAAGGGGTGTCTGGACCCAGAGCCCACAAACAGCCAGGATGTGCCTGTCCTATGGAGATCACCCTACATTTGGCCCCACCTACCCTAACCATAAACCTGGTAGTCTTACTGACACTGTACTGAGGGTGTCTGAGTGACATGCTACCACACATTAGGTGTGGGTGATAAGAAAGTGGCTAGGGAGAGCAGGACTTAAAACTCTCTCTCTCTCTCTCTCTCTCTCTCTCTCTCTATCTCTGTTTCTCTCTCTTTTGTCCTCCCTCCCTCATTCTCCCTCCCTCATTCCCTTTTCCTCCCTCTCCCTCTCCTCCCATTTCTGTTAGAGCAGCCCAGGGATCAGGACGCAAGGCAGGGGAGGAAGCCCTTTCCCTCGTCACCGAGGTCACCATGTCTCTGCTCCACTGAGGGCAGGATTTAGTGTGCAGATCCCCATGTTCCTATGGATCCACAGGGAGAACATATGAGAAGAAACAAGAGCCACAGAGCAATCTGACTGTCACCTTCACACCCGTGTCTGATAGGTTGGGATGGACAAAGTGGTTACCCCAGAATCTTCTAGGGCCTACAGGAGACTGTCCTGTGTGCTCTGAAGTCCATAGCTCATCTATAATGTTTTATGGTCTCTGAGTATCTTGCTCTGCAATGTGAGATCCTTGTCTCAAGAGGGTGTCCTTCCTGATACCAATTGAAGAACTGGCGTTTGTTGGGGGAATAGATGGTGATGTCAATGTCACTATCCTCACCTCATGACCTGAAACCCCAGAGATGGGTAGGACTTGGGAAAGACAACTTGACCCAGATGAACACAACTGGTGATGGGCCAAGGATACCACTATCTCCCCAGTGATCTCACCAGCACCAGGCCTTTCTCCCTGCCTGCCAAAGCAGAAGTCACTTAGGACAGGAAAGACAGTAGTGGAATGTCCCCGTGATGAGTACAGCTAGATCAGCCTGTGATTTTAAGCACTCTTCCACATCTGCACAGCTGAGAGAGGCTTGGAAGTACTGGACTGGCCCATCCACCTCCCAGGGTTTCCATAGGGTAAATGCAAATCTCCAGGATGGGCTCAGGATTGTGACTCAGCTGTGCCTCTGGGTGCCACTAGAGGGTGCCGTCTCTGGAGAGGTGAGCACAGAGACGTGTGCTATGTGGGCCCAGGGCAGAGACTGTGGACAAGCACACCGCTTCCCACTCTTTCTGGGTCAGACTGTGCTAGGTAGGACAGGGCGAAGAAAATCAAAAGGGAAGAGACTGAGGAAAGGGAGACAAAAGATACTAGGGAAAGGAGAACAGAATCCATGGCAAGTGCCTGTCCGCATCCTGTCATCCTCCACTACTTGCCACAGGGATCACAGGAAGCCAGAAGATCCATTTTGTGCTGCCTTGAATCTCTCTGATGGCCAAACATGGCCTCAAGGCTTCCATATGAGATGAATCCCAAGAGTCTCTTCTCTTGGCTAAGAAACTCAGCAAGGCAGAGGTGTGTCTGAGAGCTGGACATAGGGATGCAGGTCCCCTCCTGTCTGTGTAGGTTGGAAGCCCCTTCCCTAGTGAAGGTTCAGGCTGTGACACCCTGATTGGTCCCTTAGCCTGTCACATTCTAGTTTGCTTCAGAGGTGGGTGGAGGGACTCTGAGCCCCTGCCATGCTGAACAGATACAATTCCCACTTGGCATAAGCCAAGGCTGCTGGGGACATGGCTGGTCTCTTGTGCTGCAATGTGGCTCTGAGCCTCGGTTATTTCCTCCAGGCTGAGATTTCCCATTGCTGTGAGTATGTGGTCACTGGAGCGCACACAGTGTGCAAGACAGTGGAGATTGTACTTCAGGCTGTATGAGACCACAGACTGCACTCTCCACCCTAGCTCCCAAAGCCATTTCACTTCAAGAACCAAGGAGTTTAGGCATTGGAAAGGACATAAGGCCCCTGCTCAGCTTCCCTCACCCATGCTGAAGAATAGCCATTAAGGGTACCAGGCTAAGCAGAGAGCCCCCAGGCTCAGAGAGCAGAATACAGCCTCGGTGTTTTCTGGGGTAGCCTGAGTTGAGAAACATGTATGGCTAACTGTCTCCCATGGGAGCCCATGCCCATTACCCAGCTTCTCCTTACCCCACATGCCAATGTGGCTGTGGCCTCTTGCCATCCTCGCCAGTGCCACCGAGCCTGTTGAGTGAGGGGGAGCGACTGCGGGGCCCGGGGACATAGCTTCCAAGGCTCTTCGTGGCTCCATCGGGCTTGCTGGGTGTCTGCTGCAGCAGCTGGGGTGAGAGGCTTCGGTGGGAGGTGGCCGCAGAGCAGACAGCCCATTCTGGTGCACCAGCATGGAGGTTGTTGTCGCTATTGGAACGCAGAAGAACTCTGGGGGCAGCCAATGTATTGGGGGGCCGCCGCCTGCGGTTGGAATAAGCTGGGGCCTCTCGGAAGGGCACTAGGTTGAGGGAGAGAAAGAGAGAGGCAGATGAGTAATGCCAGGGAATAGGGACACAGGGAGGCCAGGTATGCATGCATCCAAGCCCCCGTGCAAACCAGTGATGGGTCTGAAGGCTTGACGCAAGATCTGTTGCTGGGCTCCCCAAGGCCTGACTCACCCCCAACATGAATGCAGAGAAACACCAAGGCACATGGAAACTCAAGCCAGGACCTCGATGGAAGGGACTCGGGTCTGGCCTTCCATCGGGCCAGCCCATGCCTTCAGCAGGAAGACACAGCCATGACACATGTAAGGATAGGCTTCCCCATGTCACTAAGCATTAGGACATTGCATGGCTCAGGAGCATCCCCTAGAAACTGGACTTAACCTCTGCAATGGGCAGAGCTGTGTGTCCCAAGTTCATACGCTAGGGTATAAACCAGGACCTTAGGATGTGACCACTTGTGGAGAGAAGTCCTTTACAGGGGTGACTATATTAAAATGGGTCACTAGGATGACCTCATGCAATGGCAATCATCAGAATCCAGAGATTAGGACCTCGACACACAGAGGATGACATAAGGATACAGAGAAGACATCTATAAGTCACAGACAGGACCTCAGGGAATCAGCCCTTTCTCCCCCCAGCAAGTGGGGCCTAGCACCATGCAGCAGTAGCAGGTGGCCCCACTTCACTGAGCATCTCATAAAAAGATCTAGACAGAGCTAGGTCCTCACACTCCCAAGCCCAACACACTCAGGGGCTCAGCTAAAGCAAACCTGGGCACCTCAAGGGATGGCGTTCACAATAAAGTCACCCAGAGCATTCAGCTGCTTGGCCAATAAAAGAAATCAATCTCTACAGAGTCTCTCAGGAGTGGCCCTCCAGGCTACAATGACAGTGACAGTAGCTGTCCTCACCTTGATGGCCAGCGACACTGTATCTCCTAGCCTCTTGATGCCCAGGGAAGCCTTGCTACAGGATTTCTGCCCCTACATCCTTAAAGCCTGTGCTGCCCAAAGCTAGGGCTCTGTTTTGCAGACAGGACCCTGTGAAGCCAGAGAACCAAGTCTTCCGGGGAACTGACCTGTGTAAGAACCCTGACATCAAGGAGAAGCAGAACACCACAGTTTAGGACAGCCTATGGTATCAGCTGCCCAAGGTCAGATGTCAGAGGTGGGCACCTCATAGAGAGCTAAGATTTCTGCTCCATCAGAGTCCACAGCATTCTGTCATCTGGACAGCAGGAGGTGTGAGGATATAAGTGGTACTAGAATAGGTAGCTCAGGCACAGTTAATGGGAACGGAATGGCAGACTTTACGGGGTCAGAGATGGCCTGCAGAGTTCACAGGGACAGAGGTGGCCTATGCACAATTCACAGGGACAGAGGTATACCTAGAGGAACTCATGGGGACAGAGGTGGCCCAGGCATAGCTCAAGAGGTGACCTTAGCAAAACTCACAAGGATAAAGGTGGCACTGAAAGGACCCACAGGGACAGAGGTAGCACCAGCACTGCTCATGGGGACTGAGTGGCCTGGGCAGGCCTTCTAGGGAGAGAGGTAGCCCCAGCATAGTTCACGGGGACAGCGGTGGCTCTGAGAGTGCTCTTTCAGGTCAGCCGTGACTCAAGACACTTCTCTTTCCTAAGAATCAGAGCTAGATGCCAAGCGGGAAGCCATACGGCAGGGGAAGAAGCTGTTGGACTTGGGGTCATTTGATGTATAAAAGGAGTCCTCATCCCTCCAGTGGGCAGAGGCATGTCTCATGCAACCTGCTTCCTCTGCAAGCTTTTGATGGGGGAAGATGCTCACCAAGCCATTGGCTATGTGCTATCTCACTCCCAGTTTCTCCAGCATGTGACTCACAGGGGCTGGCCAGGGACAGACCAGGAGCACCAAAGGCTGGTAGTGTCTGCTTTGGAGCCAAGAGCCTGTGCTCTTGAAGAGCTAGACATAGAGACCCAGAA
Source organism: Ondatra zibethicus (assembly GCA_004026605.1). Taxonomy (NCBI): domain Eukaryota; kingdom Metazoa; phylum Chordata; class Mammalia; order Rodentia; family Cricetidae; genus Ondatra; species Ondatra zibethicus. The sequence goes on from PVIU01000306.1 coordinate 347,578, forward strand.
GCCCACCTCCAAGAGAATCATAGCCAGGTCAGGTTATCAGGTGTGTTTGGCTGGGCACAAAGGAAACCTTGCTGATGACGTTACCCTGAGTAGGACCTTAAGAAGTCTCAGAGTGTTCACCATGGAGCCTATAATTGTTACTAACAGGGAACCTGTGGTCCTCTTGGAACTTGTAGAGGCAAGGGATTTAAAAGGCCTTAAGGACGGGTGACCCCACTATCCCAGCAGGCCTCATCTGATCACTGAGATCGGGGGCTGGCATACTCTAAAGCCAAAAGGCTGGCAGACATGGAGAGGATAAGACAGTCCCTGCACCTTGGGGCTTCCAGGAGTATCCCTTGGGCGAGGCACCTGGAGGGTATCAAAGGGCTCCAAGACCCAGACATGCAGACATCCTGAGACTGTGCATCTATAGAGACACCCATCCCTAACAGTACAGTTGATTGCCTCTCTGACTGTGTAAACCAGTAAGGTATTAACACCCTTAATGGCAAAGTGAGTGGTATGGGGAGGGGACTCGATGTCCTGCCCACTGGAAAGATAAACTCTGTAGGAAAGAAAAGTCCTTAGAAATGCAGAATAGAGATAGTATTATTTAACACTCTGTGATTCATGTCATCCATGGGTTCTAAAAATCGAAGTCCCACATGGTGAATTTTGGTAAGCCTCATTAGAAAAAGAAGCAAGTCTATTCTATTTCCATTCCAAAAGAAGGAGGGGGCAGGATGTCCTCATGCAGGCGAGGCCACTCAGGCAGGGTCATAGAATAAAAAAGCTGGGACATTTATACACATTTTACCCCAAAGACCAGGCAAGTGAGTCAAATGGACCCACACAGGTGACATTAGGGTGAACGTTTTAATGAAAATCGCTTTGCTTAATGGCCAAACCTCTCATCAAATTAGTTTCTCAGCTGCTGAAATATCTCTGATGTTTAGTTCACAGTGAGCTTGGGTGGAAAGTGAGCTTCCTAATTTTCTTAAAGTCACCTCTTTGGAAACCTGGTTTCATCAGAGAAAGAGCTTGCCGTCTGACAAAACTCTCTGACTGGGACCATACACGCAAAGGATGTTTTTTTTCATAAAGTGTTAAAAATAGCTTCTTTCCTGTCTGAAAATGATTAATATGCCACCCAACGGTTTCCTTCTTTCAGGCAATCTGCAAGCCCTTAGGTGGGTGGATATTTTCTTAGCTGTCTTACATGCATTTATTTATACAGTTTTTTTCTTCTCCACAATAAAATTCATACAAGGTATGATAAAGAGGGATTCTTCATGCACCCCATGGCTTCGCAGCCAGGGACAGCCAGGCAGAACTGGCAACTGGCACTGGAAGAGGATGCCGTGGGTGCACCCAGCCATGTGCCCTGACCCTCCTTAGCAGGTGCTCACATTCTCCAGGTGCCCTAGAGGATGAAAGCCAAAACTTCTTCTATTTTCCCTAGGACCTAGTTTCCCAATGTGCCCTCTGGCACAGGCTCTCTGGATGAGATGTTCTGGAATGCAGTTCCACCAGAGGCTGGTGGCTCAGGAACACACTAAAATACAAAGGCACCTTCATCTGTGTTAATCTTCCAGACCCGGCTAAAGCCAAACCAAAGCACAAAGCTGGGGCAATTATTCCTTGAGGATGAACCACAACCAGTAATTTGAGGAGGCACCCGAGTCCCCTCTCCCCACAGAAGCAGCCCACAGCTGCTTGCTAAGGCACCCCACGCTTCCTACAGCTTTCTCCTTACCTTCCTTCTTGGTGAAGGCATTTAACAAAGACTTCATTTTCCCTGTGACTTTGGCAGCAGTCCGCTCATTATATAACCCTCTCGGCGGGCAGGAAGGCTAGGCGCGCAGCCCGGCCACTCGGAGCTGGCGCGGCTGGGACCCGGCGAGCAGTGGCGGGCGTCTGGGCGCTCTGCAGCCCCAAGCATCGCTGGGCATGCCAGACCCAGCGTGCTGGTGACAAAGCCCACCCCATATTCTGTCTGTCAGCTGGGAAGCAACTGTGCGCAGACTGAGGCTGCTCTCAGAACCGGCTACCTCTGGCGGCGATCCTCATGTGAGCAATGCCACTCTGCTGGGCGAGCAAGCAGGGCATCGGGGAAGCAGCACCACGCAGGGTTAACATGGAGCAGGCGACTGCGCGCGAGCTGGCGTCCAGGAGACACCGGGAGGCATTTGTGAGCCGGAGCCCCAGTTATCCAAGGAAACCCGGCTTCTGCCGGGTGCTCCGTGCGCCTGTGGCTAAATATAAAGTGCTGTGCTTTTTCTTTTTTTCTTTTCTTTCTTTTTTTTTTTTTTTTACATTTTTAAAGAAGAAGCCAAATCTATTTGTCAGCTAGCAGATGTAAGAAAGTCAAGGGGGAAATATCTACATTTCAGACAAGCCACCAAAAGATCCCTGACACCTGGGTAGGCATGGCAGGATTCAGGAATCCTGACAGTGACCTATTTCCCTTTGAAAGAAACAGACACAAGTGGCATTACTTCTCTGGCCCTCCCCATTCTGATAATGACCCTGGGAAAGCAGGGCTCCGCCTCCTACTGCTTACATTTGCTTTTTGGGTGGAGGGAATGGGAAATAATAACTGACCAGGTAGTCAGAGATAAAGCACCCCAGTTTGGGGGCAGTTGGCAAAAGTGGGCCCTTCATAGCGGTTTCCGCACATCCCTCTGGCATTCACACCCCAACGGAAGTCTAGAACCAAGGAAAGATCTCCCCAACTGCTTTCTTGAGGAAGTTCTATCTGTATGGCAAACAAAGCGAGATGGGGGGAGCAAGCAAAGGTGGGTAGGATGGGGAATGATGTCCATGCCAGGGTGAAGGTGCTTCCAGAGCAGGAGCGAATGTGAGGGTCAGACTTTGCATGGGGTGCATCTGCCACTGGGGCGGTAATTAAGTGTGAGCTTCTGCGGTTGCTAAGAGAACAGCTTCCCAAACCCAGGGGGTGGGGGAGAAAAAGAAAAGGAAGAGACAGGAAAAAGCAACTGGAGCACTGAATTCAATTCCATATGGCTGACACAGTTTATGTCAACAAAAATGGCGGTGTAAGGAAGAGCAGGCTGGCATGCCCAAGCAGTGGCACTTTCCTTCCTAAGCATGCTCAGGATGGCCGACGCTGTGCCAGGCGTTGTCTGGGTTCTGGGAAGGGAGAGACTGTGCCTGATTCACTATGTGTGTCTGTGTGTGAGCTTCATGTCGGCTGAGCATTTAAACATCATTTCCATTGGGCCCACACGGTCGTCAGCCATGTCAAAACCGCCCAGGTGACATCCTCCCCTGTAGTATCACAGTCGGGTGGCATCAAAACGGCTCCTGAGACTTGTGCTGGCTTAGAGATGGAGCAGCTGTCTAGTGCTTATTGCCATATCATGCATGTGGCTTCTGCAGCCACTTGGACCTTCTGGGCAAGGCTGACCAGCTTCCAGGAGGACCTCTGCCCATAGTATCACCCATGAGGATGCAGCTTTCAGGGATGAACTAAAGATAGAGTAGGAAAGTTTCAACATGGAGGTTTCTAGCTCATCATGGAACACTGGCTGGAGGCCAGACTGTGGTGTGACAACAGTGTCCACGAATACAGGAAGCCACATATCACAGGCCAAGGACCCTGCCAGTCATGTCCCTAAGCACATGGGCTCAGGGGACTCGCCAGAGCTCTGGGAACTCTCTGGGACACCAGCGATGCTCAGCGCTTGTTCCATCTGTTGGGGATCGATATCTTCCAGAAAGCGCAAAGCTGCACCCAAGCCAAGTTTCCCTGCCACCCACTGCTCTGGCAACTCCTTGGCCACTGTGTGATACATAGTGTGTGCCCACAACTGTGTTGTGAAGCCAGAGGCCAGGCTTTGTGTCAATCATGCCCTCCCCCCCCAAGATCCTACATCTGACACTGACCTTCGGTGGAGGTGGGAGGAGACCTCAACCCTGGACACACAATACTCTCTCTGAATCAGAGATGACAGAACCTTCTTTTCCATACTGGGTCTCAGATATGTCAAAAGACCAAGGGATAAGCAGGTCCCTGTCCCATCTTCCCTAGAGCAGAACCCCAAACTCCCAAACTCCAGCCAGGTAGCAATGTCACATGGCCCAGACACAAAGTCCCCAGCTGCTATCACCACCAGTCATATATGAGGTAGCTGCTCCTTTGGGTGCATTTGTTCACAAGTAGAAACTGCTGCGGAAATGTGCAGGGCCCTGGGCTGTCCAAGGAGAAGAGCTGGGAATTTTACCAAGCAGAACAGTGTCTCTATCCAGCTCCCTCAGTGGCAGCCAGCACCAAAACTGAATTCCACTTCCCATTAGGCTGTGGAGAGTGAGCTGTGCTGGTCAGGAGGGCAATAGGTGTAGCAATGGATATCATGTGCAGCCAGGGGACAAAGCCACACTCCGGACAGAAGATGATGTGACAAAGGACACCCCTACACTGTAATTCCACACCAAAGGATGCTCTCTTCAGACACCTTTAGACAGTTTTTCTCTTTTCCCTTTACAATGCATTTTGGTCATATTCACCCCAGTGACCCCACTATCTTCTCTTAGAATCCAACATCAGGTCTTTCTTTTCCCTGTTAAAACTCATTAGGTCCAATTAGTGTTGCCTGTGCGTGCAGGGGTATGAGGCCATCTCCTGGAGTGTGGGTTACCTATCAGTGGCTGCACCCCCACAGAAAAATGGTTCTCCCTCACCCAGCAGCCATCCGGTACTAACAGCCCTTCAGCTGGGAGGGGGCTCATGAGCTCCTTCCCATCACACTGCAATTCTGGCTAGCTTGGCCTTGTAAAGGTCTTATACAGGCAACAACCACAGCTGCTGGGAGTTCGCGGAGCAACGACTGTGCTATGTCCAAAAGACGGGATTTCACAAGCCACCACATATCCTCTCGTGTTTCATTCTGTCTGCTCTTCCTTCCATGATGTTCCCTGAGGCTTGGTGGTGGGGGAGGTGCAGAGGGAGTGACAGAGGCCCCACAGCCCATGCAGGGCCAAGTTTTCACTGCCACTCATTTTCAGCACTGACCAGTCAAAAGGTTGCATTTGCCATTGTCCACTGCCTAAAGAACCTTCACTGACAAGGCTGAGAGCAGCCAAGAATGGAGTAGGGGTGACCTGTGTTGTGGCTGTGGCAAGTGGGACTGTAGAAAGGTGAGCTGGGGACTGTGTGATCTGAACAAACAGAATCCTGGGTACTTGGCCTGGGGTATACTCGGTTGTAGAGAACTGGGGGTGTCTCAAAGTACACCTGAGAATTCCTGCTCTGGGAGTGGGCCACTTCTGATACAGTCCTATCGTACTGTCCTTGAATAACCCCACCAACAAAGGGGTCTCTACCTGCATGCGGTGATTCTTGCAGTCAGAGAAAGGACATGGTACCCCTACCCTAAGGAGATATTAGCTCTGTACCCCACCCCCTACCATTGACTCTCTCCTCCTGGCTTCAGACCACAACCAAACACAGGGTGTTTATTGTATCCCTCATCTTATGATGCTACTACAGCCAGTGACCTCTCAGCATGCCTGGCTGGCAAGACATCAGCCATGAACATCAGTGTGAATAAGGAGCCCATGTGAGCAGTCGTGGTCTGGCTTACACTGCTGTGGCTCTGTGCTTAGAAGTCTGTCAACAGACAGCAAGCCCAGGCCCTCCTCTCCTAGCACAGCGCTGCCCACTCCATTCCCTGGGGTCGGTCTTTCACCCTCCTGACCATGGGGGCCCAGGTCCCCAATGCTGGCCCAGGCTTCTGTGGAAAGTTGTGGTGGGGTTGACTGAGGCTGGTAGCAAACTGCAGACCCCTGGGCACCACTGATACCATCCTTAAGAACAGCAGAAACTACAGTGTGGGAAATAAAAATTAAGGGAGAGATAAAATCCAAAAGCTGGCTCTCTTTAGGACTGCCAGACGTCCTTTGCTCACAGTACGTTTTCTCATGGTGGGTCTGAGATTTCTGGAATGTTCTGGGAGCATCCCTGGGGTCCCTGACAGCAGCCATAGAACTCTCTAGATATCTTCAGAGGCTGTTGAATGTGCCTGGGTCCTGGAGGTGCCACTGCCTCAGCATTACAGGTGTGGCGATACCACAGTCCAAAGCCCAAGAGCACCACGCACCCATTTCCTTCTGGTTTTCTCTTTTGCCTTTAGTGACATGGTCTCAGTCCATAGATCAACCTGGCCTGAAACTCCTCATCCTCCCGCCTCAGCCTTCTGAGTGTACACTCCACATCTATAAGCTTTCCTCCCACCAACCTAGTTTTATTCCGGATGACAGAACAGGGCAGTACATGATGTAGAGATGGCAGAGAGCAGCAGTCTAGAAACACAACCATGGAGCTGTCTACCTGAACTCCCGTCCTGCAGAAGGTGGGCACCATCAGTGTCTGGGACAACTCAGTGTCCACGCATACTTGAAAAAAAAATCAGACTGTACCCTAGGAATCAGTTTTCAGGAAGACAGTGACACAGTAACCCCTGAATGAGCCCCAAACCACCACTCCACAGCCTGCATGGCCAACAGCCTGTGTCCCTACACCCAACCCTGGCCATGGGACTTCCTCTCAGAGACTCACTAAGCCCTTCATTTCCATGTCTTTTGACGGCTGCCTGACAACAGGCTGGAAAATAATTTTACTCTTGTACAAAAAAAGGCTCTCCGCGCATCAGAACATTTTGAGGCTCTCAAGTCCTGGCAGGGAGGATGTGGCAGGTGCTACCGGCACGTGGTGAGACTCGGAAGTGCTTGCTGCTGATGACAAGTGTGTCTCCCCTTGCTGTGGCTTCAGTGAGGGGTATGGGAGCCAGGCAATGTGGGCTGAGGCACTGTACTCTGTAGCCATGGACTGGCTGGTCAGGAACTCCCTTGACCCTTGGTTTCCCCACAGGCAGAAGCAGAGTAACTAGGAGATTCCCAGCACTTGGCTATGGGGTTATCTGAGTCCATGTTGCAGGACAAAGCAAGGTGTCCCCATGTACAGTCCTTTGGGGAAAGAACTACCCAGTGGGGGGTGAGGCTCTGACTCCAGAAAAGCCACCCCCCTCTTTGTACTTCTGCTTCTGTGTAAAAGGATGTACCCAGAGATGCTTTATCAAGAGTGGCAGGGGTTCAAGTGCACTTCTATTTGCAACAGTGCTGTCAGTGACGGCTGAGTAATATAGGTCATTAGAATGCGTAATGTGATCCGAGGGTGTGGCTCAGTGTTTGCTTAACATGCACAAAGCCCTGGCTGGGTTCGATCCCTAGCACAGCACAAAACCGGCATGGTTGATATAATTCACACCCACAATCCCAGCACACAGGAGATGAAGGAGGGTGGATTAGGATTCCAAAGTCATCCTCAACTACACAGCAAGTCTGAGGCCAGATTGGGCTATGTGACACCCTACTTCAAAACGACAAGATCCCAAGCAAATCATACTACAAGTCAGCAGGTGGAAAGATGGTGGGCAAGCCCCTCCCCCACACTGAAAGCCATACACCCACCTTAGCAGGTCCAAATACCTCCGTTATCTTTCAGGGTGTTACCCCCTCCAAGATACCTCCCTGGCTGAGCCTGTCATTGGAGACACTGTCCCTCAGGATTCCCAGTGCAACAGTCAGGCCTCTGGGCTTTTCCCAGTGCTAAGAGATGCCAGTGTTTTCTCTTGCCCTGAAACTGGGAGCTAGGAATTCCCAACATACAGGAAACTGAATGAATGAGTGAAGAGTCCACCAGTTCCCACCCATTGGGTTCCAGGCACAACAAGCTAGTCTGTCTCCAGTCCTATTTAAGCGGCATGAATAACAGCCGACCCATTGCTCTGCCCCACCCCTGCCCAGGGCTTGAGCTGAGGCATGCCACACTGCCACACCAAGCAGCTACCTGGGGACCTGGGAAGGCCTGTGCAAGAGGGCTCTGAGGATGCCCCTGTCCTTGTCACTTGAACAGAAGCACTAGAACTCAGTTTCCAGAGTCCTCACAGTGTCTACAGATCTCTCTGAAGCCTTATGTTATTTGCTGCCAGAAAGCCAGGGCCTATCCTTAGCTTCTAATGCCACCTAGACTCACCTATCTGATTCTCAGAGTAAAGAATGCTCTGTTATGGGGAGCATCCTGTAAGGCAGTAGCAGAAGCAGAACCAGTTTTCACATGGAGCCTACTTGGTGCCACTGCTTCTAACTCTCTGCCATATCTGTGGACTGCAGGTAGATGTTCTGCCAAGCAGTTCACGGCCCAGGCTGGCAGCAGGGTCCTTGGTCTGTTCCACAGTTAACCATCATACACTTTCCAGCTCCCCGTCTCCTGCTTCCCTGGCTATAGTGCCCTATTACTGATAACCAAAGCTCTGGTTGAGGAAGCCCAGGAGTTTGGATCCCAGGCCAGACTGTCCTCAAGGTCCCTGGCTACTAGAGGGAAAGCTGATCCATGGACCCTGAGTACATCTCTCACCTCTGTAACAGGATTTCCTGGGTCCAAGTGTCACCAGAGAACTGCATTAGCCACAGAAAAGTCTTTAAACCCTAGAACTCTGCACCAGCCAATGTGTTTTAGGGGCCTACGCAGGGGTGAGTTACCTGCTGAGCACAGAGCTCCCACACTGCACACAGTAGCTGTCCCATGATCATACATGAAGCTAGACATGGCTGTTCATGACTGAGGTTACTGTGAAGATGTGCTAAGGACAGGCCTCAAGGTGTGCTAGGGGCAGGTTTCAAGGCCTCCAGGTCTCCCTAGAAAGCTGAGAGGCCGCATATATCAACGACGGGGGCAGTCAACTAGGCCCTCACCGAGGACAGGAGGGTGCTCCCTCCCTCACTGTACATGCGATACCCCAGGAGCCTCCGCTAGAGAGACCTGACTCAGCCAGCACAAGGCTGTGTTCTGAGGATGCACTGAGGGTGGGTCCTGAGGGCAAGCAGGCTATGTGCATGAGGCTTCATGCTTCCCTTCAACTCAGGCCAGAGAAAGACCTCAAGGCGCAAAGCCTTGTGGTGCCACCAGAAGGGAAGAAAATGCAGTTAGTCAAACTTTCCAGTCTCTGTGGCACACCACACCCTGATGCCCTGAGATGATCCTTATTTTCCCACCTAAGCCTCCTGAAGTTCTATTCTACTGGTCCTTATTCCAGGGGAGGAGGGTAAGATAGAAGGAGACAGGGCTGTAGAGGCAGGGGAGTACCTGAGCTGCTTTCAGCACTGGGGCAGAGGCTGCTCTGTTTCCTGACCTGACAGAGACTCACGGGGAGCTGAGAGGAGTAGGAGAAGCTCTAGAGGGTCTCAGTGATCTGTCAGACTCCAACTCCACCAAATGTCAGAAAGGAGATAAACAAGGCATAGGACGCTTTGGTCAACAGGGTCTGACTGGAGTCGGGAGGCAGAGGCAGAGGCAACTGGGCAGGTAGGGGCCAGAGCCTGAATCTTCTAGCCCATCCCTGCCAAACTCAAACCAGCAGACATTGCTTCCTTTTCCCGTAGCTTCAGATAACTGCAATTTAAATATTAGTAGGCAAAGTATCTCCATCTCACGGTAATTGGTGAATGAGTCATACCCACACAAATAAGGCCAGATATTAAAAGGAGTCTCAGCAGTAACATGGGGTTAGCTTTGCACAAAGATGTGGGTGTCTGCGGTGTCTGCACCATTCCTGGCAGGAGCCTCTGAGGGGCTCAACTTTTGGAAGATGCATGGCAGCTGGGGTGAGTGGTGTCACCATGGGGTGGAACTAGTCTGGGCCTGGCTGGGCTGGAGGTGCTGAGGGGCCAGAGGAAAACCGGGAAAGAGCCTCTGGCATGTAACCTGGCACTGCGTTGGGCTATGTGCCCAGGACCACAGCCAGCGCAAGGGCTCTGGGCCTGAGGTGGGTTGACGAGAGAGGTAAGAGAGACTGAGATAGATTTCAGAAGGATCCTAGGTGTCAAATGGTGTCCCACCAGCCAGGCCCACCTTGCCCTGCCTGCTCAGGAGCTCTATACTTGGCCCCTAAGGCTGGTAAAACTCACTTCCTGACCCCATTCTGGATTCAAACATCACCTCCACTTTCCCTCTGGGCCTAGCTAGCATCCTTTTATCAGGCCCAGTCTTTTCCCATATAGGTCTGTCTCTGAGCCCTGGAAGCTTCTGGTGGACAGAGGATCAGGTTTCTGGCTTCTACATGGAGCAGAAGACTCCACCTGTTTGACTCCCCCAGGAGAGCCCTAGAGTCCTGCCTTCCTGCAGGAGCCCCTCCCCCAAGATGGAAGGTCGCCTGAAGGTCCCCTGTAGACTTCAGAGAGACAAAGATAGCTGTCTGCAGGGAGTAAGCCAATTACCAGCAGCACTGATTAGCAGAGTACAGTCCTCAGCCTGGGAGCCAAGTCCGTGCAGCCGCCCTCCTTCCCCAGCTTCCATCCCTGATGGGTCCTTCTGCCCAGCTCCTAGGAATTTATAAAATTTGAGCCTGAGGCTAGCAGACAAGCATCTTGGATCAATGTGTGGCCCAAAGTGGGATGCCAAGATACAGTTTCCTCATCTGAAGAGAAGGGAGCAGCCCCCCACCCAGCCATGCCTCCTAAGGTTCCCTGAGTGTCTTGAGGGACAGAAAGCCTGGGAAGGGCTTTACGACCCAGAGAGACTGGACTCACCCTCAGCCTTTCTGGAGATGAGGAGTGGGCACTGAGCCCACCCAAACTATGTAGCTCAGCATCTTCCCATCAAAAGCATGTGGCATGGGCTGCCTGCCACCAGCCTCCTTGGCAGGAAGTCTTACAAGGTAACTCAGGGACTCCAGAGGCTCAGGCAGGTATTCCTCTGCATGTCCAACATATAATCAGGTAGCTGCATCCTGCCCAGGGCTGCATGGTAAAGAGCTGACCGTTGCATGGCTTGCTTGCTTCTCCATATGTGGCACACAGACCCAGCTCTCGGCTACTAAGAAGAATGAATTGAGGCTTTCTGGCCACCATTGTTCTGGCTAGACTCTTAGGGGCCTCTAGGGAGAACTTTGCCTCTAGACCTACCCTGGCCTACACAACCACTGCTTCCTCCTCATAGCTCCTCCCCATATGATGGAGAATAAGGCTGGACTGTAGGAGCCAGGGCCACACTGAGGGACCACTGTGACTGCATGACACCAAGCGACAGTCCCACACAGCAGCTGCGACCATCAAGCATAACTAGAAAAACCTGGCCTCCATACTGAAGGCTAACGTCCCTCAGTTTGTGTGCTGAAGCCCTGATGCTTTGTGTGATGGTATCTGTAGACAGGGATGCTGGAAAGGTCAGAGTTAGGCGAGCCCACGAAGAAGGGAACTCGTGATTCATGGTATTATAAGACAAGACACCAGAGAGGATCGCTCACCCTCCACTTCTGTGCCGTGTGGTTTCGCAGCCTTCTGAACTGTTAGCTGAATAACCCTCCTTTTCTTTTTCTTTATAAACTTGCCTCCAGGATCTTGCATGTAACACGGACGAGCTACTACAGAAACCATCTTATGTTCCGTTCTAGCCATTACTTAAGACTTCATCCTGCCTTTCTTCCTCAGCAAAGGGTCTGTCTTATTCACTGTACTGAGCCCAGCTGCCTTCAGAGATGCCTTCAAGTGCTCATCCAAAAGCAAGTAGATAAATGAAGGTCTCCCCACCTCACCCTGGGCTTTATAAGAACTGAGCCCTTCACTATGAAAGCTAACTATTTCTAGAATTCTTCACATCATGAATACTCCTTTCGGTACCTGGGGCCTTCTGAAAGGTCTGGGGTGAAGGAGAGCCTTGTACATTTCTGGGTGAACTCACTGCTTGGCATGGAGGGAGCCAGACAATGGGTGTAGGTGCCTGACAGAAGCGACATGAGGGAGGAAAGGCTTATCTGGCCTCACTGGTTTAGGGTACAGTCCAATCTGGTGGGGAAGACTCAGCAGCAATGTGAGGCAATGCTCACATGCTTTCCACAATCAGGAAGCTGGGAGACATGAACGCTGGTGCTCAGCTCACTTTCTCCCTTTCATTAAGGCCTAGACCCCAGGCACATCTAGGGTGGGTCTTCCTCCTCGGTTAAACCTTTCAGAAAAAAACCCTCCCAGAGGCATATGGAGGCATCTCCTAGATGATGCTCTCCACATTGATGGTCAAGATGAATGCTCACACATGGCAAAATGTTCTTCTTCTCTGTGTATCTGGTGACTTCCAATTCCACCTTGAACACTGTATCAGATGCAGCACAAACTGCGTGTGTTCTTGCATGCAGAACACAAACTGTGTTCTGTTATCTTCCTCCAGAGAGTGCTGAGTTTTTCTAGCAGAAAGTAAAATCACTGGCAGAATGTTCTGTCCCATGAAGGCTGTTCCAGGGTTCTTCTGGCGGGGTGGTGGTGGTGGTGTCTCTACTGCTTTGGTCTTGGGCTGAGTTCTGACTGTGACCTCCCTTCCAGGGTTCCTGTAGACAGCTCAAGGCAGGACTCACCTCCCACTATGCCTCTGCAATGGAAGGCTCTGGCATCTCCTTGGACACTTCAAGTGTAAGTTGCTGGTTTCCACTGGCCCCTTCAGTTCTTGCCCTGCATACATATAGTGGCTCAAAAGCCTGTCAGAGATTGGAAGGAAATCTGGGTACAGATTTTAGGGGTGTTCCTCTTTCTAGAAACTTCACCCTTCTACTTCTAGCCATCTAGAGAACTCTGACCTCAATGTCCAAATTCTGAATCATCAAGCCAGTGAGATGCCACTATTCATCAGGGTTTCTCCTGAGGGCTTCCCTTCCCTCGGGGATCCAGTACCTCTGTTTTTATCTACTTTGGGCTACTAGAGACGTCAAGTGGCATGGATGCACACCTCGTCACTGTTCCTAGGGGTACGGTTATCTGATATGAGTGACCTGGCCTCCAACCACAGAGGCAGGCAGGTAAATAGCCTTCCCAGTACCTCTGCTCCTGCCATGAGGTTTCCCACATCACAAGGAAAAAGCACAGTCATGGAGGGGATTTCACTGCAACAAACGAATCCAACTACTTCCTACCCAAAAGACCCGGGAGACCAGAGTGGGGACTAAGGGGAAGGAGAGCTTGCTCTTTTGATCACTGTGTCTGTCAACCAAAGATTAATGTGGGGCAGGGACTGTAGCTCAGTTGCTAAAGTGCTTACCCCATACACACAAAGTCCTGGGTTCCACACCCACTATAAACCAAGGATGGTGGTACATGCCTGTAATTACAGCACTTGGGAGGTAGAGGCAGGAGATCAGGAGTTCAAGGTCATAACCAGTACTACAGCAAAATTGGGGCTAGCCTGGGCTAAATGAGAGTGCAGTACAGAGATACCCAGAACATGAAATACTCTTAAAGTTCCTGGGAACTGGTTCTGGGACTCAAATCAACGTGTCCTTACTGGATCCAAATGCCCGATTGTATTTTGGGAACTAAGGAGGAACTTTGACTGGCTTAACCTTGAAGCAAATTCCAGGCTGCACTCGTGGTTTGATTAATATTAGATGCCATTGGCATCAGGAAAATCCTGAAGCCCAGGGAAGAAACGGGACA
>PVIU01000307.1:0-96975 GCA_004026605.1 Ondatra zibethicus
CTTCCCTGCTCACCTATCCCTCCCTCCCTCCCTGCTCACCTATCCCCCTCCCTCCCTGCTCATGCCTCCTGTCTCCAGCCTCCCTCCTGCTACCCCTCTCTCCCATCCTGCCTATTTCTGTCTTTCTTCCTCAAAATGCCAGTGCTCACTGCCTTCCTACCTCATGGTCTCTGCTGGTGGACCCACACTGCCCACTCCTCCTGACTCCTAGGCCTCCTTATATTTAACAGCTGAACAGCGAGGGGCCAAAAACTTGATAGCCCTACCTTACAAACACACAGCCTGTTTGTGGCAAGCACCTCTCCAGTGACAAAAGACAGCATTTTCTGGCTTTCTGAGATTCATGGGAGCAGCAGCTGGGATTGAAGAGGCCCCACTCCCTGTGCGTTACCCAGGCGATTGCTGTGAGAATCTGTCTCCACTGCCGCCCTCCTGCCCCCAGTATGGGTCCCAATCTAGAATCCCATAGATTATCCCGTTTTAAGATTTCTAAATTCCTAGTAGTCCAAGATCCACTTTCTGCCCTTGTCCAGGGGGGTGCAAAGTCTGGGATCCCTACTCCCTGAACCATTGCATTGGTCAGAAGCAATGGCCACAGGTTCTGTCACTAGGGAGGGCTGCCTGGAAGAATCAGCCAGAGAAGACCTTGAAGACCAGGCAGAATTTGGGGCTGCAGGACTGGTAGCAGGCTTACTCACAGCTTCCCAACTGAATGAAAACCCAGCAGCCAACCCGTTGTCCATTTAATTGGTGTTGCCATAGCAACCTCCATAGCCTACCAGGTTTCTGGGACTGTGCCAGCTCCCAGGATAGAGTCTTACTCCTCATCCTTAACAGAAAGATTATAGATAGAAGAGTATAGTAGGTTTGGGATCTGATTCAGTTGGGTCAGGTCTTTGCCTTGAAACCTTGTATAAGTTGTCTAGTCTTCCTGAGCCTTAGTTTCCCCTTTTGTAAAGTGATACGGTGGTATTTGCCTTATAATGGGTGTATGACTCCACTGAGAATATACAAGAATTGGAGTAAGTGCCAGTGTTGTTTATTATTGTTCATGGACCTCAACATCTCTGCCCCCAACATTACAGTTTATTAGGCTAGCAGGACACTAGCTTTGTACTATTAAAATACTATGGGGTGGGGGTGTGAGAAGCAGAGGGACCTGGGATAGGTACATCAGATACAGCCAGAGTCACAATGGGAAAGCCCAGAACATTTGCCTAATGAAAGTATCATTTGGGCTCTAATTATAGCTCTCTTGATTGGAGCAGTCTCTGACCCACCTTCAGGCATTTGTGGGGAGGGAAGAGGAGAGAGTGGTTCAAGGGGAATGAGCTACAGATCTCGGTGCTACATGCTGCATGTGAATTTTCCCCCTTGCATCTTAGCTGCTAGAAGGGACTCTGACTGCTCACTTCTGCTCACCCGCTTCTTATAGATCAAGGAGTACAGGCCTGGAGATCTGATATCACCCATTTTGCCTGCTGCTGTGTGAAGGAGCCTAGTGTAACTCTGTTCCTTCAGGATGACAGGGTGCTTCCTAATGCAGGGGCCCAGTCAGGTGACACTGGTGGTTGCTATGGTCCACTTGGAGCAGGTAATCCCCATTTGTCCCTAAAACTCAAGTCTCTAAAACTACAGACCAGTGAGTAGCCACTAGGTACTATCAACAAACATTTTCCTTGTTTCTTTATGTATTAACTTGTGAGCTGGCAAAAGTACCTGTGGGTTTGGATTTCTGGGACAGGATTCTCAGGAAATTAATAAATGCCTTCAGTTGCTCAGGGTGTTGTGAGGGGGCAGTGCAGTGATGATTATTGCTTCTGCCTGGGACACTTGGACAGCAAGCCAAAAGTGTCCCTTGGCAGCATCTGTCCCAGAGAGAAAGGCTGTACTGGGATGGGAACCACAGAGTGACGGAGGCCTACGAGCTCCTGTGCATTCCCGTGGGGTGGTAGCAGCCTCCCCACCAGTCATTTACATTTTCATTGCATGAGATAAGAGCAATTGTGTCCTGAGCTCCAGTGTATTCCAGGCTTTTGAGAACAGACATTTCCACACTGCCCATACCACTTACCAACCCCATTTGCAGCAGAGGAGACCCAGGGAGCACAGAAGTTAAATAAATGCCTTGCATAAGAACTTCAGTGTTAGTAAATGAGATTTGGACCTAGGTTTATTGACTCTAAAACCCAGGTTCCTTCACCTATACCAACCTGCCTATAGGTCTTGGCTTTAAGGATCCTGGGAGTAGCCATCAGATGGCCATGTTGCTCAGTCTAGCTGAGCAAAGAAAGGTGAGCTGAGCACCTCACTGACCTCTCCAGCCGTGCTGGGGAAAGCAGCGGTCTCCTCCTGTGCAGTGGCTGTACAGCATGGACCTGGGATGGAGGGTCCAGCTCGTCTCTCTCCATAAGATTCTCAGCCAGCAACTTACACTCTCCAGGCTTTCCTCTCTGCCTGGGAGGTGCCCATCCACAGTTCCTGCAGCTGCACAGTGAAGAGGCCTGACTTGGAGCCTGGAGCCCCAGCTTTGGGGAAGAGCTATACCACAAGAGAGGCGCAGGCAGTGTGGTTCCAGGAAAGACAGGCATTTGACACACCCACCTCTCTCTGGGCCCTGGAATACCACTCCAAGAGACGCTTGTCAACTTGATCTTCTTGGCCTGTTTTGTCCTGGCATTCCAAGAGCCAGGCTCTCTAGGGCCTGGTGAAGGAACCAGTAGTAGGCACTGCGGGGTCCTTGAGAGCCTGTAATTAGAACTGTCTATTTAGGGACATAGCAAATGCCTTATTAATTATAAAGAAAGGAAGCAGACAGATTGTTTAATCATTGTCCTTGTTGAAAGGTTATGCTGTTAACTGTATAAATATTCATTAAAAGTTCAATCAGCTGCCTGCTGCAGGACCAGGCCTCCAGAGGTGGCGCATCTGGCCAAAGGCTGTTTCAGTCACCTGGTCATTGGGAAAGAGAATTTGGGGCTCTGTCTCTGCCATGCATGGTTTGATGAAAGGACAGGGCTTTTGTCAGAGGAACCCAGATTCTGTCTTTAATGTGCTGTGCACGTTTGGGTGAGCTACTTGATGTCTCTGAACCTTAGGACCGCTACTCTGCCCAGTCTAGGAAACACTGATGCCATAGTTCCTTTGAGAGTGGTGCCCCTGAATCTGTACTCACAGCCTTCTTCCTTCGAGGGTTAGGGTGAGGGGCATGATGGGCATCTTGGTTGGTTCTGGCTAAATGCCACAGACTGGCCTGGGTAAGCTGTACATAACAGAAATCTAGTGCATACAGTTCGATTACATATGCAGGGCACCAACAGACTTGAGTGGTGTCTAGTGAGGTCCATTCCTCACAGAGCTGCCTTCTCACCCAGACCTTCGCAACAGAGAGGGCATGGAGGCTACCTCAAGCATTTATATTATATATAATTTTCATTGTGTATGTACTGTGTTCCATGAGGACATTTTCAGACAAATACATATCGTGTCAAGCATAGTCTTCTTCCCTCCCCTCTCCTGTTAGCGCCTTCATTCCTCTAGATAATTTTGCTTCTATTTTAATGTTGTATACCCACACTTAATTTTATGTATTCATACAAAATTAGAACCACAAATGAGGGAAGACATGCAATATTTGTCTTTCTGAGTCTAGCTTAATTTGCTTAATATGATTATCTCCAATTGCATTCACTTTCCTACAAATGACATAACTTTGTTCTTTATGACTGACTGAAAAAAAATCCCATTGTGTATATATACCATATTTTGTTTGTATCCATTTCTGTAAGAGGGCACTGACCCCACTGGTGAGGGCACTGCTCCTTTGACTTAATTGTCTCCTAAAGGTGAAGTGGAATGGGGAAACAACTCCTCAGCCCGGAACAGTCTGACCCACTTAGGTGCTTGTGACTGTGGTCCTTTCAACTCCCTGTGAGGCCTAGTTCTCCGAGCACTCGCTCTGGGTTAGTGCTTCGTGGTTGCCTCGTCTTTCCACTCCACTGCTCTCCCAGGGGTTTGCAAACATTTGGACACCTGTATTACTGCTAGGGTGCCATGGTATTACAAAGAGATGAGGTGTGCCCTATCTTCCGTATGCAGATTTTTAACTCGGGCTCTTACCTAGAAGTGCTTGGGTTGAGAGAACTTACTAAATGCAGGTTCCAGGGCCTGGAGCATTGCTCAGCCATTAAGAGTACTTTCTGCTTTTCCAGAAGGCCTGAGTTTGGGTCCCAGCACCCAGGTATCTTTTCCTCCTCCCACCGGCACCTCCATCCACACACATAGCAGACACACATTTACACGAAGAAAAATATAAAAAATTTTAAAAATGCAAATTCCTTGGGTTTTGACATCTAGATTCAGTCAGTGACTTGGGGCCCAGTCACGCGAGCTTCTGCCTCTTGGTTAGAGTGAGTTCTGGGGGTCAGCCGGTCAGCTTCTGCCTCTTGGTCAGAGTGAGTTCTGGGGGTCGGCCGGTCAGCTTCTGCCTCTTGGTCAGAGTGAGTTCTGGGGGTCGGCCGGTCAGCTTCTGCCTCTTGGTCAGAGTGAGTTCTGGGGGTTGGCCGGCAGCTCCAGCTCTTCATGTTCTAGAGTATCAAGAAGTGCTCGACGTTCTCCAGTGTTGGTGACAGAAGAGCCACCTCCAGATGCCCATCCCTTTTCATCACTCCAGATGATAACCCAGAGTGGCCTTTTTTGGGGGGGGCGGTGTTTGGAGACAGGGTTTTCCTCTGTGTAGTCCTAGCTGTGCTAGAACTGGCTCTGAAGACCAAGCTGACCTCCAACTCAGAGAACCGCCTACCTCTGCCTCCCGAGTGCTGGAATTGAAGGTGTGCGCCACCACCTCCCAGCAAAAGTGGCCATTTCATTCATGTATGTATGTATGTATGCATGTATGCATGTATGTATGTTTGTATGTATGTATTCTTTTAGGTATGAGTCCTCAGTCTGCATTTCTGCAGGCCAGAAGAGGGCATCAGATCCCACTATAGATGGTTGTGAGCCACCATGTGGTTGCTGGGAATTGAACTCAGGACCTCTGAGTGCTTTTAACCACTGAGCCATCTCCAGCTCCCACTCCCCCCACCACCAAGTGGAATTTTAAGAGCTCACTGAATGTTGGTGCTTTCCAGAGCCCTACCTGACAGTTACTTCGTGTAGAGTGAATTCTATGAATTCCATGTTCCCATTGGACTGCCTTATTCATGACAAGTGTTCCAAACCTGTCCATATTTGTGATCCACATGGGATTGAAGGTACTCTTCCCCAATACATAGTATGTATCATCTGGGGACCTTGATTTAGACACCCTGCCCCAACCCACTTTCCTGTGCCTTTTCTTGTCGCGGCCCACTTTTATTCCTCTCTGTGGCCTCTCACCACCAGCCACAGAAATAAGATGAGAGGAAATAGATCAGAGTGAGACATGAGTTACCATTCTTTTGAATGTACGGAACTGTTTCCAGCTCTGATATCAGACACTGCTGCCATATCTTCATGTCACTCTTGTGTGTGTGTGTATAAAAGAGAGAGACAGAGAAACAGAGGGACAGAGGGACAGAGACAGACACTCAGGGCTTACCCAGAAGTGCTCAATCTTACCCAGTGAATGGATAAACAAGACTCAGAGTCTCATCCAGTATGTGTAGATAATAATAATACTGGGGAACATGGACTGAGCCTAGGATGGATGTGCTTCTAAACATTTTACAGACATTAATCTGGTCATTACAACCATCCTATGCAGCAGGTCATAGCGTCATCTACACTTGGTTGAAACAAAGAGAAATATTTTAGGCCAAGGTCACGTGGCCAGTGAATGACTGAGCTATGATTCAAACCCAGGCAGCCTTCAGAGCCCACATCCTCACTCTTCATGCTGGAGGCCAAAACATAATCCTCACCCTGCTGGGTTATTGTAAAGATTAAATGGGAATGTCTAGCACTGCCTGGCGCAGTCGAGAGACCTGAAGCTGGGACGCCTGCACACTGTAGAAGGCAGCAGGGAGCCAACCAGAAAGGCCGAAGATTCATCTGCCTCAGCTGTCATGTGGAGTAGGGAGAGCTCAGAGTAAGAGCTGCCCCCAGTCCTGAATAAGGTTCTCATTCTTCCAAACTGAGAATCAGCCCTGGGGCTCTAGGCCCCTGACTGAGTCAGCCTCTGATTGCGGCTGCAGTAATTATAGCTGTGCAGTCCCGCTGGGCCCTGCACGTGGAGGTTGTTCTCAGAGGTGGGCTCGGCACCATCTTACAGAGACTTAAGATTGTTGCTGCTAGGGTTTTGGTGAGCCCTCCAAACCCATGGGTTCAAATCATGGAGCTGCTGGTCTGGAAGGTAAACTGAGGTCTGTTAGGCATACCTTACCCAAAGGCACACAGTTGGAACACGGCAAGGGTGTGGCAGCATCTCTCCACATTGTGAGATCTTAAAGGGAAGATGTATAGGGCCCTTGGATCAAGAAAGACTTGAAGCTGGGCGCTGGTGGCACACGCCTTTAACCCCAGCACTTGGGAGGCAGAAGCAGGTGGATCTCTGTGAGTTCGAGGCCAGCCTGATCTACAAAGTGAGTTCCAGGACAGCCAGAGCTGTTACATGGAGAAACCCTATCTTGAAAAACCAAAAGAGTAAAAAGAAAAAGAAAAAAAAAGACTTGAATGTCTTGGGCTAGGAGAGCATGAGAGAGTGTTAGGTGAGGCACTGTGGGGTGGGGTCAGATTTAGGACTTAGCCTTTAGAGAAGATTGGCTTCCAATGAAAAGACATGGAGCAGGACAGCCCTAGTGGACTGCTAGGGACTTAAGCCAAGTAGCAGGACTGGTTGGGCTGTGTCCCTTAGCTAAGCCATGAACACCGGATGTGTGTCTCTGCAGCCAGGGAAGAGTGTCCCGATGAGAAGCTGAGCTGTGGACCCAGCAGCCACAAGTGTGTGCCTGCCTCGTGGCGTTGCGACGGAGAGAAGGACTGTGAGGGCGGAGCGGACGAAGCCGGCTGTCCTACCTGTGAGTCCAGAACCCCATTGTCTGTTAAGCAGTCGGGCACCCTCAGCAGTGGGGACCCCTTCTTGGAAGGGGCCTGTTTCTCTGTGGGGCCTGGTAGGTGGGGAGGGAAGAATAACAACGAGAACGTTAGAAATGGCTGGGCCCCTGGACATGTTCCTCTTTCATCCTCACGACCACCTCATGAAGAGCCATTACCATCCCCATTTCATGGGTGAGGAAACTGAGGCTCAGACAGGGAGGAAATGTGCCCAAGAATGAGGGTTGGAACTGAGATTCAAAGTCAGGTCTAACACACAGCTTTTTACCATGTCTGACATCTGCTCATCCATTCTGCAAGTCAACTGATCTCCAAGCAAGAGCAGGGGAACGAAAGGCTGGGCTGTGTGAAGGTGGAGTCTGGTGCCAGGGCACTGGCAGCACTGGGAATGGGGCATGCGCTGACAGATGTCTAGGGTGTGAAGGATGACTACTGCTCAAGTCTCAGACTGGGGCACGCATCATATACGGAGAAGATACTCCCATCAGCCTCAGCAGGGACAGATGGAAGTGGTCATTGGGACAGTTCCACATGGCTGAACTTCAAACACAGGATTATCTCCTTCTCAGAGATCAGGCCAGCAAGGTTTGGGGGTGGGGAGCATGGTCTGGTTCATGTTGCTTCCCTGGTTATCCTGGGTACCTGCTATGTGCCAGGTCTGAAGAGGACGATAAGGCAATCCTATCATCTTCCCCTGGGGACTACAGACTGGCCATGCTACTAGACTAAGACTGGGCTGAAATTCAGGAGTGTGCATGTCAGGCACTTGTCCACCACTGCCTCTCAGAGCATCTCCTCACCCCACCCAGTCCCTCCTGGTCCAGGAGCAAGGCCATCTCCTCCTGAGGCTTCTGAGATTCCAAATGTGAGGGCTGAGGGGTCTGAAGAAGTGTATAGATGGGGCAGGGGTCCTGGCTAGTGTCTGCACTCCAAAGCCTCAGTGCACTGGCTTCAGTTGTGATAGTTTTGTGAGAACTTTCCACCCATGCCAGTCACCCTTTCCTCTCACCACCCCCAGCCTTATAATCAAATGATGCTTCCAGTATAAAACTAGCAGCCACTATTGCAAGGAGTGGGGGCAGGTACCAGGGCATGTTGGGACAGGGACATCTCCTGTTAATTACAGGAGCCAAAGGTGTGAGAAAGGATTAATCAGGCTCTCTGTGGCCTGGGCAGAAAAGGAACCTTCTTTTCTCCAGTTCTCTGAACCCTTTCCGTTTGTGAATGTAGGGAGTGGGGTCCCTGGGCCTTAGTAGTGGGATCTTCCAGTGACTAT
This sequence comes from Ondatra zibethicus, assembly GCA_004026605.1. Lineage (NCBI taxonomy): Eukaryota > Metazoa > Chordata > Mammalia > Rodentia > Cricetidae > Ondatra > Ondatra zibethicus. The sequence goes on from PVIU01000307.1 coordinate 8,312, forward strand.
GGGCTTCAGAACCTCGTTGAGAATCCAGTGTTATGAAGCACTTCCTGTCAGGACTCTCAGGAGACAGAATCTTCTCTCCCTGGGTATGTAAAGTGTCTAGACAGGCAGCAGGATGTCAGCAGCAGCATCTTGGGGAATGTGGCACCAAAGAACACATGCTTTTCCCTCTGATGCCCCCAAATCCCAAAAACACAGAAGGGGGAAAATGCAGCTTCGGAAACTTAGTAGAGCTGTCAGGAGAACATGACAAGGTCTGCCTACATTGTAACACCAAAGACATCACTTTATTTTATGTTCAGTAAATTAAAATTGGCATCTTGTCACCGGAAAATAGAAATATGGACCCTGGGCGCCCCCATATGGAGAGATATGGAACTGCCACCACGATGTTTGTGGTTATAGCCACAGCATTTCTGACCCACCTGAATCCCAGGCCAAAGGCTGAAGACATGAAAGAGGGGAGGAGGCTTGATGGAGGAGGGAATGGGTGCTTAAAAACAGCTGACACTCCAGAACGTGAGGGAAAACAAACAACAGGAAAGCTGAGAGAGGTCAGAGTAGGAAGGAAATGCTCCAAACCTGAGTTCTGGGTCTTTTGTTAGAATGCGACCCTGAGCAAGGTGCTCCCCTCTCTGAACCTCGGTTTTCTTGTCGTTAAACTAGCACCTGGAATGGCTGGTCTCTAAGGCCTTTTCTGTGGACTCCAGACTAGCTTATGAGAGAGAGGAAGCCCAGAACCCAAATAGGGCCAGGACCTGTTCTTTAATGACTTGGTCCACACCCGCATCCTGCAGGGGGCTCTGTCAGTCCTTAGAATAATGGAGTGTGATGGACTTGGAGCCCAGACGGGGGTGGCTGTGAAAGGCACTAGACAGGCTGGGGCAGAAGGAGATCTCCTAAGCAAGGAAACAAGCAGCCTGGGTTGGTTGAAGGTGGAATTTGGACCAGGCACAGGAAGAAGGCTGACCGAGAACTAAAAGGAATGGTGGGCAGCAGTGGGTTCCCAAGAGATGGCACAACTTGAACAAAACCTTAGAGGGGAACTGTGTGCTCTGGGCCTAGCAAATCATCCAGGGAACCATAGCTGGGGTGTGTTCAGGAGTGAGGTGCGGGGACCAGGGTAGTAGATGCCAGGCTGGAGACTTTGTAGTCTCGGCAAGCCATATATACAACTCTGCCACAGTGGAAGAAACCCTTGCCCTCTCATCTGGTGTCAGTCATGTTACAGATGATTTCCTATCCTGCACAACAATAGGGCTCTGTTGCGTTAGAGCCTCTCGCAGCCCCACCATGCTGCTGGTTACAGGGCAGAAATTCTGTATATTTGCCGAAGTTCAGGAAAGGCAAGTGTGGTTCAAGGTCAATTAGCATGACTGAGACCCCTGATTTCAAGTGGCGGTCTCTCATACCATGCTCCCTATTCAAGTCTCCAGCAGGACCTACTCCAGCCTATAGGCGAGGGTCAGAACACCCTGTAACCCCTGTAGCAGGAGCTGGGCTGGGTCATGGGGGATGGGATCTGGCCGGCCGACCGGCTCTCTGTCCTGCGCAGTGTGCGCCCTGCATGAGTTCCAGTGCAGCAACCGTTCCTGCCTGGCCTCTGTGTTCGTGTGTGATGGCGATGATGACTGCGGCGATGGCAGTGATGAGCGCGGCTGCTCGGACCCGGCCTGCCCGCCCCGCGAGTTCCGATGTGGAGGAGGTGGTACCTGCATCCCTGAGCGCTGGGTCTGCGATGGCCAGTTTGACTGCGAGGACCGCTCGGATGAGGCTGCTGAGCTTTGCGGGCGAGCGGGCCAGGAGACCACAGCCACGCCTGCAGCCTGCGCCCCCACGGCCCAGTTCACCTGCCGCAGTGGCGAGTGCATACACCTGGGCTGGCGCTGCGATGGCGACCGCGACTGCAAGGACAAGTCTGACGAGGCCGACTGCTGTAAGCCCCCTCCACGCTCCCAGTCCTACCCAGAGCCTGCTGATATGGCCCTCCTACCGGGAGTACATACCCTGCTTTAACAGAGACTTACACTGGGAGAATGAAGTGACTTGCGGGAGGTCACATGGCTGCTAAGGAATGGAGCTCAGATCTGACCCCAGAAGCCAGGCACCTGTTGTCTCTGCTATGTGCACCTGTTGCTGCCCGTCCCTGTTATAGGGAGTCTGGCACTGGTCCCCTGCCCAGAGACCTCTGTCCTAGGAGTGCCTACATGCTGGGCCCGTCAGATTCTGCTGACTGTCCCAGCTGAGTGGGTCCCTTCCAGGACTTTGGCAGATCCCTGCTGCCCTCTCCTACAGGCACAACTCACACTGGTATTTTCATCTGTGCATTTCTCATCTCTGCACCTGAGCTTCTGGAAAGGGGCTCTTAAGTCTCTGGGCTCCCCACCAACACCCAGCACAGTGCCAGGTTCAGGAATGGTTGGCTGAGTGGACCAAATCACTAAGTCATGAGCACCAGGACTCAATGGAAAACCACACGTCTGTGCTGAGGTGGTAGACAGGGAAACAGGAAACTGCAATGCTGTGTGACCTTTGGCAAGGCCTTCCCCCTCTCTGAGCTTCAGTCTCCCCATGTGTACACTAGAGATGCTTTGACTAAGTGTCCTCCGAGGCCTCCTAAGCTCGGTTGCTGTTCCATTCTTTCCTGGGTGGATGTGGCATGAGGTTGTGGGGACAGCTTTCCTAGCGCCACCCTGGTCCTGACCTCCTCTTGCCCTGTTTCAGCAACACCGGGACCCTGCAATGAGAATGAGTTCCAGTGTGGGGATGGGACTTGTGTCCTTGCGATCAAACGCTGCAACCAGGAACACGACTGCCCAGATGGGAGTGATGAAGCCGGCTGCCTGCAGGGTGCGTTGCTCAAGAAGGTTGGCACCCTCTTGAGGATGGAAGCTTAGCCTGAGGAAAGGCCCTGTGGCCCTCCCTGGCCTGGAGAGAGCAGAAATGGGGGTGTTCTTTCCTTGATCTCTGAGATGTATTTACCCCTTCAGCATCAGTTACTTGCCCATTATCACTGTAATTCCTTCCCATGGGGTTCTAGGGCATAAGAACTGGACTTTTTTTTTTTTTAAGATTTATTTTATACATGAGTGCTCTATCATCACGTAAACCTTTATGCCAGAAGAGGGCATCAGATCCTACTATAGATGGTTGTGAGCCACAATGTGGTTGCTGGGAATTGAACTCAGGACCTCTGGAAGAACAGCCAGTGCTCTTAACTGCTGAGCCATTGCCAGCCCAAGAAGTGGACTTTTAATTAAGGACTTTGTAAAAGCTGAAAGAGGACGAAGGGGACATGAGAATGTACTGCAGGGAATCTAGCCTCCCCACTATTTTCACCAAGGCTTTCCTTACTAGCGCTCAGACTGAGCAGAGACTGAATCTTGTCCTCCAAAGAGCCCCTCTCATTCTCAGGTGGCTCTGCTGGTCACCACTCGTCCTTCCGAAATAGAGGCCCTACCCACTAGCCATGGAGAGTTAGTTAGAGAGGGAAGCGAGGCAGTGTGGGCAAATGCTCCCCTATGGGAGATGGTCAGCCCAGACTCAGTCCTTCTAGAGCTGCTGCACGCTCTTTCCCAGGAGCCTAACACTCCCCGAACAGACAAAGACCCCTGCATGGGTGAATGAGGATCTGTCCTGTGGGAAGAGCCTCGATAGGCCCTGGTTCCACTGTCTGTCCTAAGGTCCCCTAAGAGAGTTAGGGCTGGCACTTGAACTCTGTTCATTTTCTGTGGGCCTTGGCTGACCCTGCCCGGCCTTGCCCTCCCACCGTCTCACAGGCACTGTCCACTCTCTTGTCTGGCCCGACAGAGTCAACCTGTGAGGGTCCCCGCAGATTTCAGTGTAAGAGTGGCGAGTGCGTGGACGGCGGGAAAGTGTGTGATGGTCAGAGGGACTGCCGGGACTGGTCGGATGAGCCTCAGAAAGAGTGTGGTATGCTACCTATCTACACCTAACAGCTGGACTAATGTTCTCACTGTGCACCCTCCTAGCGTCCAGGATAGAGGCCCTAATACCTGTTCTGACCCTCTAGGCCAAGTGCAATGCTGTAGCCTCACATCAGGCCATTTGCCACAAGGATCCCTTGCTGCAAAGCTCTAAGGGCCTTTCCCTTGAAGTTCAGGCTGCTTCTCATAAAACTGACCGCTTCTGCCATATACAAACTGTACAAACTGAGTGTGTGCCCTCTGCAAGTTTCTCTCTTCCTCTATGTCCCTGCCCTGCTGATCTAGCCATGGCCTGGGTCCTTGAGCTCTTCCAGCCCTTGGTAGGACACCTTGCAGAGTCAAAGGTTGGAAGAAGCAAGGAAGCCCATTAGAAGTATATTCCACCCAGCATCACTGCCAGGCCAGGCCTGGATGGGAGCAGGTACTCCCAGCAGCAGGCAGTGTCACCATTCTAAACTCTGAGAAGCTGGAACCTGTGTGAAGGCGAGGGCTGACGTGCAGTTTAAGCTAGAGGGAAGAAGGGAGGGCCGGCTAGCCAGCAACTAGCAAGGGCAGAAGAGTTGTGAGTCATCTCTGCTTATGTCAGGACAGAATTCCAGAGAACTGGACAAAGGAGGCTCCTGAAAAGGAGAGTCTAGGCTGGCCCTTCCTTGTCCTCGCTCCAGAAAGACTGCCCAGCATCTCCCCTACTGGGTACTCAGAGGAGCGTCACACCCCAGAGCTCCCCACGGGCAGCCTCTCTGCTCTCCTGAAGATTTCAAATGAAACCAGGCTGACTGCAGGGAAGAGTAGCTAAGCAAAGCTTGCTGAGCCTCCACCTGGGCTTGCAGGAGACACACATTCTGCTGCCCTCAAGCCTTGCCTGGAAAAGATCCAGAAGGGACTCGTGGAAAGGGGGAGAGGGAAACAGGAGCAGCTAGCTGAACCTAGCTTCCCCACACTCGGAGCTGCAGTTACCCAGGGACTACTAACCTACCAAACTCTCTTCTGCATGACATGCTAATAAGAAATATGTGCTCATTTGTGTCTGTGTGTTCTTTTTGTCCATGCTGGTGAAGAGACCAGTGTCTATACCCACGTTTCTGAACTATTGCATTCATGCATCTCTGCCTGCATTTCCATGTCTGCAGAGCCTGCAGACCTGTCTGTGCCTCTGCAATAAGCTGGTATGGGTATGTGTGTGTATGCATGAAGGTGTGTGCATGCAAGTGTGTACTGTGCTGGGGAAAGTGATGTCAAATGCTATTCAGGCCTCTAGACCACTCTCCCCTCTTCCTTCCTCTCCCAGCTCTACCTACAGGCTACACAGAATTAGAGAGGAACAGAGTCTCTCTTTAGGCCTTCTAAAGAAGGTGGTCAGGGATAAACTAATTGGAGCCTCCTAGCTTTTTTTCCTCTCTCAACCTTTGTTAGACTTGGGGTACTCTGTACCTTCTTTCATCAAAAAGTCACAGTCATTTCAAGCTCTTCCTGAGCAGCACTACCCTATAGATTCCATTTGGCTAAGTGTCCAGTAAGCAGAACCGTGGAGTTGCTACCACCTACAGAAAGAGAGGAAGGAAGTGGGTGGGTGGGTGCGTGACTGAGGCAGCGTGTGAATGGGAGAACAAACGAATGGATGGAGCTCATGGAATAGGAAAATTCAAGACAGGTGACGGAGGGTGTGCACGACAGAATGATTCCCAGTAGGAGATCTCCCAGCAACTACTCTGAAGCTACTGTGGCTCAAACACCTCCAGAAGCCTGGGGCTTCCCAGGGATGGGCCTGACAGAGCCACTTCCAGTCCCCCAAAGTCATGGGATTGCTGTGGTCTTGTTCTTTCAGTTGCACCAACATTCCAGGGAAACAGGAGGAGGCCCAGGGGTAATGGGGACATTCCCTAAGCATGGCTCCAGCTGGAGGTGGGGACACCCGCAGCTGTGCATGGCCTGGGGTGGGCAGCTCAGACCAGCTGTATGCATGGCCACAGCTGGCTCCACTCAGCTCTGCTTTGCTTGGCTGGAGTGACCGTGCATGAACCTGCTGGGTGGAAGGGTGGTGTGGCACTTTCCCCTGGCCTGTGGAATTAACTTTCTGTGATTCTAAGCCCAGGAGATGCTGTGAGAACTTGGTAAACCTTGGTTTTGGCCTCCCCTAGAATCCTCCAGAAGGTGGTGGGGGAGTGGAGAATGAGGGAACCAGATCCAGGTGACCTCTTGACATCCCTTCACTCTTTGCAGCACTTGGTAATCCTGGTCTAGGCTTGTGGCAAGGTAGATGAATGGTCAGGTCAAAGAGGAGTTGAAAACGCTCCATTGTGTAAATCCTGGTAGGAGAATCCTGATTCGTCCACAGGCACATGTGAAAGAAAGTCTGGCCTAAGACTCAGCTGTAACAAGTAAGGGCATTCTGCATTATGCCTCCTGACCGACAGACTAACTCTGGGCCCTGCCTTGAGAAAGTATGCATATGGTAGAGGACCAGAAGTCAGCACTTGGCAGAGATCTGAGGGAGCTCCTGCACAGCAGCCAACCCCACGGTGCACACCTGGGAGGAGGAGAGAGGTACAGGAGGCAGCTCCTGTGAGGAAAAGGTTTCTAAGGGCAGCACCATTCCAGGGTGGCATCACCTGCCTTTGAGTGAAGCAGGCTCCTTAAGCTGAGCATGGATGTGCAGAGGTCTTCAGAAAGCATTCCTGAGGTCTCTCAAGGGACGAACATTACCCATGCAAGCTTTAAGCTTAATGGTTAGAAGGAACTGTATTTTTTTAATGTGTTTGTGAAAGACCTCAGAGCTCCAGGAAAGGCCTAGCTACCTCTAGTGTGGCATTGGGTGGAGCTCTGGCCTAGGAGGACAAGACCTGTGTGCTCCTTGTCCCACTGTCTTGTCTAATCAGGGACCTGCCATCTGATCCTCCTCCTTCCCAGTCACCTGGCTAAAGAGGTAAAGGTTCAGTGCAGCTTCCTGTTTTCCTGGTTCTATGGGAATCTGCTGCCCCAAGGCTTTGCTTTGCTCTGCACCATTTCCCTGCCTGTCAGAGTTCAGCAGCTTGTGTCCCTCCCCAGGGCTGAACGAGTGTCTGCACAATAATGGCGGTTGTTCCCATATCTGCACTGACCTCAAGATTGGCTTTGAGTGCACATGCCCAACAGGCTTCCAGCTCTTGGACCAGAAGACCTGTGGCGGTGAGCCTTCCCCCATCTGCCCAAGCAGATACCGATCCTCCTGCTGGTTCTGACTTTCGGTCTTTCCCACAGACATTGATGAATGCCAGGACCCAGATGCCTGCAGCCAAATCTGTGTGAATTACAAGGGCTACTTTAAGTGTGAATGCCACCCTGGCTATGAGATGGATACACTGACCAAGAACTGCAAAGCTGTAGGTACGGACTTCCTAAGGAAGAGGGAACAACTCTGGAGGGTCTATGAAGCACCCAACTGCCACATATGTGAGGAGTGGTTAAACATACACTCCCACAGTTCTCAAAATACAAGTGAACATCACATGCACAGTGCACTGCACGCTAATACCCACAGGCATGGTTAGAGCCATCCATGATAGCCTGGGGGACTCCATGTGTACAGCACAAGGTATAGGCACAAGGGGGACCACACAACCAGCATAGACAGCTCACATGAAGTGCATGACTTGTGTAGATCTATATATTGATCTATTCAGTCAACTGAAGTAATTATTTAATTCTTTATATTAAGTGCAATAACATCTCTCTAGGCACTAGAGATTTAGTCAGCACAAGACACCTTGTTAATGAGTAAGACAGACAAAACACAAGATGGATAAATAAAATACAGTGTACGGCAGGTGGCAAGTAAGGGCTAAGGGGAAATAAAGTAGGAAGTGATGGAAAAGTCTCGGAGAGTGGTGGGTTATGGTTTTCAACAGTAGTCAGGGAAGCCCTCACTAATAAAAAGGACGTTTGCATGAGGACCTAAAGGAGGTGAAAGGATGAGCCCAGTGATTATCTGCAGGCATGGCGTTCCAGGCTGAAGGGAAAGAAAGTGCCAAAGCCTGAGGGAAGGAGTGTGACTGAATGTTGAAGGAGCAGCCAGGAAGCTGGTGTAGTTGGAAGGAGACTCATGAAAGGTGAAGTCAGAGGAGATGTGGCATTCTCCAAAGCCTTCCGGATGGTTGTAAAGACTCCTGAGTCTGAGGGAAGCCCTCAAAGGGTTCTGATTGGAAGGGAAATGTAACATGGAAACTCCTCTGGCTTCATTGCCGAGAACAGACTGCAGAAGGCTGGAGAGAAGCCACATGTTACCGCAGTGCTCCAGGAGAAAGGCGTGGAGCAGGATGGCTGCTGCGGGAATAGTGAGAAGGGAACAGATGTGTGTATATTTTGAAGGCCAGCTAGCTGGATTTGCTTATAAATTAAAGTGGGATGCTAGAGGAAAATGAGCCAGAAGATTTCAGGGACAAATAACTTAAAAACAAAAAAATGAATTACTATTTCAGCATATGAGAAAGGGTGAAAGGCAGGTTTGGGAAGAATGTAGACTGTGTTGGACATATTGAATATAAGGAAACTCTAGCTCTCCACATGGACGCATTAAACAAACAGTTCAGTAGAAGTCTGGAGTTTCACATAAATATTTCCTAGAACACATAGGTTATAACACACTAGCTACAATACTTGACACCAAATCCATAAATCTTAAAATATACCACCCACACCACACATTATATAATGTACATACATACATCACACGTATCCTGTCTTGTCTTCTATATGGGACACAATGAATAATGTGGTCCATATATGTGCAGTAGGAATAACATACTAGATAACACATGCCAAATCCATACATGTGAATATCTAAGGTGCAGTTATTAAAAAAAAACCCTCAGATCATAAACACACAGGTCCCTATTGCTGACACAGTTCTCATTACAATTCACAAGCTGCCCTCTAACCCAGCTGATCACTTCAGAGAGGTAAAGTCATGACTGTTACTTGACGTGAGAGAAGTTCTGGTTCATTGGTGACAGAGCAGGCCTAGAACCTGGCTTTCCATCTACTACTTCCTGTACTTTCAGCCCCATTTTCCCTGCCATCGGTAGCACCACTTTCCTCGTACCCCTCTGCCTTGAAATAGTTTCCATCATCACACTGTATATTTGTGTGTACACGATACAGCCCCAGTTACATGGCTCTATACTGGGCCCATCCTGTCCCCATAAGCCTGGCACAAATGCACAGAAACAGGGACCAGGTGGCTGACAGACATGTGTGCCGGAAAACATGGGAGCTGTTCCTGAGAATTGCCTGATACATCTCAAAAGCCACCTGAGGTGGGGCAGTGCACGGTCCTTAAAGACCTCTGGGACAGCAACCTTCCAGGTGGAAGTCACGAATATCTAGGCCCCACATGATCTTCTAAATCTAACTCTAGAATCTAAATATAGGTTTGATATATACATGACCAGTTGTATGTTCTGTACAGTGCATGTGTGTGATCTTGTCAGATGCCACATATATCCTATCTCTATAGATGGGCTCAACAAACTTAACCTAGCCCACTGGGCTATCTTTCTAGGACCTTTATTTGCTCAGGAGGGTCATTCTTGCAGGATGACAGGTGGAGCCCCAAGCAGAAACAGCAGTGATTGCTGCAAAGAAACACACTCTGGAACAAGGGAAAGACTTGAAAAGGGCCTGGGGCAGTGAAAGGGCTGGGGAAAAGCAGAATGCAGATAGTTTAGCTGGAATCCAGGATGGGAAAAAAGCTGATAAGCTAGACAGACAGTGGAGCTATACTGCAAAAGGCCTCTGCAGGCCTGAGGACATTAGGAGTCATGGACTTGGGAGTTTGTATCTAATAGAGAAGAGGGCTTCTGCTGTGTGTTGGTACTCATTATTTCATCTGCCCTTCTAGCCTGTGAGGTAGGACCATCCCTACTTCATAGGAAAACGAGGCCTCATCCAGCAAACTAGTGGCAGAAACTTGGTCTCTATGGACTCCCTGCCTCCTCCATTGACACTGCTTCCTTGCATGGCAGTTGGCAAGAGCCCATCCCTAATCTTCACCAACCGACACGAGGTACGAAGAATAGACTTGGTGAAGCGGGACTACTCGCGTCTCATCCCCATGCTCAAGAATGTCGTGTCACTGGACGTGGAAGTAGCTACCAATCGAATATACTGGTGTGACCTTTCCTATCGCAAGATCTACAGGTAAGTGGCATGCAACCTGCAGCTAAGCCATGAGAGACTTGAGGGAGGGGCTGTTTACACAGAAGAGGAAGCATGGCCTCTGCCTCTCAAAATGGAGTTGGACTTGAGAAGGGATACAGAATCACAGTGGCAGTAGAAGTACCAGGACTTCAACCTGGACCAGCGTAGGCTGAGGGCCGAAGTGGGTAAACAACCTTGGGCCCACATCCTAGACTGTGTCTGACCCCTGGTGGCCTCACAGTGAAGTACAGGAGAGAGGGAAAGGGAAAATGCTCTCCATGGAGAACCACAAATCTGGCTTAGATCTGTATTCTGGACCCTGAGGATTCAAGATAACTAAGATCTGATCTCTGCCGGGAGGATCCCACATATAACTAGAGAGCCACCTTTTTGCAGTCATGAGATGATGGTAGAAAGAAGACCTTTGACCCAATTTGGTAGGTGGGAAAACTTCCTGGGTGATAGTACCTCATTTGTTACTGGGGTACTCCGATCACTGGCTGTGACTTCAGGAGTGGACTCTGGCACTTGGGAAAAATCCTTGGGCACTTGAAAAAGTTCTCCCTTAGATCTGTCTCAGATGCCATGTCTCCTTGCACATCTGGGCCCCTTTGGACAGTTTATGTCCTTTTTTTACCTTTGAGATCTACTTGGCAGGACTGCTGATAACCATGCATTGGGTAGACACCGAGTCACCGTAGAAAGAAAGATGGGATGGGTGGGTGGACGAGAAGACAGAAACAAACTGCCGAGTGTGACATACTGACAGCTAGATTCCTGCCTCCCACAGCACACATACACATACTGAGTTCATGCCTTACATACATAGAAACAGCTAGAGCCTATCCAACAAATGTGACTGAGAAGCAGGATTTGATGAGAGACTGGGTATGGGGCTGAATGAGGCATTACCCAGACTAACTCACAGGTTAATCTGGGGGAGTCTCAGGAATCTGGCTTGGGGTTTTTATCAGCTGTGCTGCTCTTTTATTGGGGGCACATAGGAGATCAGAGGTTGGGGGTTGAGGACAGGAATGGGGATGAGCAGTTTGGAACGTGTTAAGTAAAGGTGTCTATGAGCTATCTAAGAGTGCTTTTCAGTCTGACTTGCAGAGAATGTCACTGCAGAGTTAGAACTATGGATGACAGTGGACAGTATGGCAGTGATAACATGGAGAGAAATGATGGGGTGAGGGAGGAACGACGACCTGTAGGCACAGCATTTGGGAAGCAAAGTCCTGTTACTGATGCTCCTATGTGTTTATGCAGTCAGTTCTCTCTGCACCGCACAACTTCCTGCAGATCCTCTTTGTCTCACCTCTGCATGTCATAACCTCCCCCATCTCTTTCCCTTCCTTCATTCCTTTCCTTTCAAACCTGTCCATTCCACAGGTGCCACAGTGATCTGACATTCCTAGCTATGTCCTTGAACTCATTCAGTTACCTGTCCCACTCTTGCTCCAGTATAAAATCTAATTAGCAGTGCACTCAGCTATCAGGATGTGGTTCTTGCCTGCACTTTTTCCAGTTTGACATCCCATAAGCCAGCTCCACCACACCAAACGCTGCATCGTTCCAGAACATTCTTGTTTCTACACTTGTATACACTGGTCCCTTTGTGTTCAGCTTCATCTTTTGTGCCCCTGGTAATCTAGTCCTTCAGAACTCACCCACAAGGCTTCTCCCACTCTGCAGGAAGATGCAGTCTCCATTTCCCTGCTGCTGTAGCTTCCACACTGCATTGTATCTGCCTGCACGCTTCTTCCCCCACTAACTGAGCTCCACCAGGCTAGAACTAGCTGATTCGGCCTGTGCCCGTTTCCTGGTGGTTCAAGGAATGTGTTGAGTGGAGATTGGTCAAGTTCTTCTAAAACCCACTGCCATGGCGCAGAGGGAAGACAAAATGGGGAGGGTTGCAAAGGCAGCTCCACATGGGCCCATGGGTGGAGCATCTGCCCATGGCCAGCCCTGCTTTCTCCTAAGCGCCCACATGGACAAGGCCAGTATCCCAGACGAGCAGGTGGTCCTCATTGATGAGCAGCTGCACTCTCCAGAGGGCTTGGCGGTGGACTGGGTCCATAAGCACATCTACTGGACAGACTCAGGAAACAAGACCATCTCAGTGGCCACCATTGATGGCCGCCGCAGATGCACTCTCTTCAGTCGTGAACTCAGTGAGCCCCGAGCCATTGCTGTTGACCCCCTGCGAGGGTGAGTATCCTCACTCAGACTTTCCATTTCACCAGTATATGTGTTGTTCTCATGTGTCTGAGAACTGTGTATGTGTTTTTCTCATGTGTCTAAGAACTGTCAAGGGTTCAAGAAGCCTGTGGCTCAGTCAGAGACATAGGGAAAGAAGTCCAAATGTCTCCAGCTCAGGTATTGACCATTAGTCACCCTAGAGCTCCCTGGACTCTTGGGTCATTCACTGAAATGGCACATCTTGGAGTGCTTAGAGATTCCTGACGGTAGCTCCTGCAGGCTTTTGTTGGTGGGTATCTGGCAGCTGCTTAACCTTCTTCAGTGACAGAGAACTCATTACTCTTTGTGAAGACTATTCGTTGTGAGATACCACCTACCCATTATACAGTGGGGTTTTCCCTCATAATCCCGAATCTTGTCTCCCTATGGCTTTCCCCAGTGGAAGTTACATAAACCATGCATTCAGCACAATAAGTGTGATTTGAAGATTAAGGTCACTGGGGTTGATCTGTTCCTAACTCCTCACCTCTCCTCACCCATGTTGCTCAGCATGTGGGCTCCTTAACACCTAGGCTGCTTTATTCCGGCCACAGCTGGGTGGGGGCTTAGGAATCCTGAGCAAAACAATACCTGTTTCTTCCTCAGTGGAAGTGTTCCTCCTTCCTTGTCCTCGGTTGTTAAGAAGGAATAAGAAACACTCTTAAATTGAGGTCAGCTATTGAAAGCAGTCTCATGAAAGGGTGACTCAGTACCAGTGGGCTGCTATGGTCTCTAGTAGGAATGAGGGTCTAGGAGCAGGGACCTGAGTTAGGATGGTCGTTTACTCTCTTCTCTGTAAATCAGGAGAGGTTTGCAAGGACCCTTCCCACACAAGGTGCTCTAGGGCTGGGCTTGTAGGCTGTGCAGCTGAGACTGAGTAGACTGGGGGTAAGATAAGCTTCCCCAGGCTCTCATGAGATGAAGGTTAAAGTGCCTGTTAGTTCTAACATTTGATAGTTCCAAAGGATTTCAGAGGTTTCCCATTAAATATAACCCCCAACTATTCAGTGGATCCCCTATCCTTTGTGACTCAGACCACCCAACTGTCCCAAACAAGAAGCTAAATTTGGGCTCTTCTACCTTTCAGGTTCATGTACTGGTCTGACTGGGGATTCCAAGCAAAGATTGAGAAATCTGGGCTCAATGGTGCATACCGGCAGACACTGGTTTCAGACAATATTGAATGGCCCAATGGAATCACTCTGGGTGAGCCCTGCCTATCTCCCTGAGTTGGGAGCCTGTACTAGAACTGATCCTGACAACTGTTAGGAGTCCCATGAGTCTTGTTTCTGTCCCCTCATGGTGGCCAGGTGTCTTTGTTCCCACAGGCTAAGTTCAGTGTGAGGCCTGGGAATGTGGGTAAAGAAGAGTGGGGCAGAGATGCAGCTGTAGTAACTGGTGTCTGACCTGATCCCTCCTCTCCAAGACTTGCTGAGCCAGCGTTTGTACTGGGTGGACTCCAAGCTGCACCAGCTGTCCAGCATTGACTTCAATGGAGGCAACAGGAAAATGCTGATTTTCTCCCCTGACTTCCTGAGTCACCCTTTTGGGATAGCTGTATTTGAGGTGAGCCCTAAGAGGTTGGGTATGACCATGCTGGGAATATGAAACCTAGAAAAGGCTTGTTCAAATAGGATGCTTCCCTGAGATTTGTCCAAAGGGAAACAAAAGAACAGGGAAGCCAACTGACACATTTGTATATATTCTGAGAGCCACCTACACAGAGGCTCTGCAGCCCAGCCTGCCTGGCAGTCTTTCCTGTGTTCTCTCTCCCCAAGAGCCACGTTCAGAGAATGTCACAGGTAAATTATTCAGCACAGATGCTTCTTCTCCATGTCCTTAGCACCTAGCACTATATCTCATATGAAGAAGGCTCCTAACAAAAGGAGGAAGGGAAAGGAATATGTGTTTCCTTAGAATCATTTCGCATAGGTCATGTTCTGAGAGATGCTATGCAGGTCAGCTCATTTCTGTGCTGACCTTTGCTGAATCATGGGGTCACAGAAGTAAATCAGACACTTTGCAAGCTCTCAAGAAGAGAGGCTCAAGAAGCCCATCTGCCCTGACCCTGACTTCCTTTCTTCTTGGGAAATAAGGAAGCCAGAATTTCTTACACTCTTCCCAAAACTAACCCTGCCATCAAGGGAAGGCAGAGTTGGGAGGCAATGGCACTATTTTCTTAGAGCAGCTTCATTCAGTACTGCTTGAACTCGTAGGCAAAGTATCTCCTCCAAATGCAGCCCCTGCTTCAGTTCAAGTGTACTGGACATGCATGTGTACTTGAGGATCTCCCTGACACACATAAAGAATGTGTATGTGCATGTATCTACATAAATGCACCAAAGTAAAAGTGTATGTTCCTGTGTGTGTAGTTTTATGTGTATGCACACTAATAGAGGAACTTCATGAGTATGTCTTTGTGAGGATAGATGGACCTATGGGGTATATCTGGATCTGTGGACAAGATGCACGGTTGCACCTGGAATTGTGAATTTGCCTACAGCTGCATATCCAAGCTTTTATGGACTAACCATATAAACTTGTGTGTATCCTCCCAGGAGGCCCAATAGCAGCTGGCCCTCAGGAACTCACGCATTCCTTCAGATCTTAGTTCCAAGCCACATGAATGGTACTAGCTATAGAGATCCAACCTTGGTTTTCTTTTGGCTCCAGGAAGTAAGCCTAACTCAGCTATAGAGTAGGTTTGGTCCACTGGTCAAATATCCTCCAAGATAGAAGGAAGCTAGGTGAGTTTGCATCATCATCAGAGGCAAAGAGCCCTCTGAGAACCTGTGGGCAGGGTAGGTCGCTCTGGAAAGCTGTCAGGTCAGTTCTTCCCATCTCTGATTTGGGGCTAGGACTGAAAACTGGGATCATGAGTTAGGATCCTGGGCTCCCTACCCTTTACATCTGTATTCTACAGGACAGGGTATTCTGGACAGATCTGGAGAATGAGGCCATTTTCAGTGCAAATCGGCTCAATGGCTTAGAAATCTCCATCCTGGCTGAGAACCTCAATAACCCACATGACATTGTAATCTTCCATGAGCTGAAGCAGCCAACGGGTAAGTAAGCCTTCCCTGGCCCTTGGGTGCCTGCCTGTGTCCTCTCCTGCCACTTGGCAGGCTGTTTCCTCCCATTCATGCCATGATCCAGCATCTCCAGGAATACAATAATTCCTCTTGTAAAGCATGTTGCCATATTTTGTCTCATTTTGCTTCAGCCTCTGTGTGAAGCAAGGCTAGGAAGAAATGAACACATAAGCTTCCTAGTTTTGCTAATAATATAACAGGTGCTTATTATTTTCCTCATTCAATTATCGAAGAAACTGAAGCTTAGAGAGATAAAACAATGTTAGCAGGTAGAAGAACAAAAATACACACTGAGATCCACCTGATTGCAAAGTTCCTTCTGTCGGGACACACAGCTTCTTGTTCACTTCTCGCACCCATTTTGCAGCAATATAAAATAATGTGTCTTGAGGCCTTACAGCAAGCCAGGAGGCTCACTGGGGACAGATCTAGCCATCTTACTGCTAGGCTGTCTCTTCCTCGATCACTACTAACTGTAACGGGTATTGGCTGCTGGGGTGAGAGGGACAGCAAAGAAGAGCAAGGAGATAACTGTGGTGCCTGATTCTAGTTCTAGGAATGTAAAGAAGAAAGATATGACATAAAACTTAGAGGAGGAAAAATCAAGACAAAAACAGGAAGGGTGGGGTAGCTTTAGTTTGGGAATCAGTATACTGCAATTTAAAGTCTGCCTCCAAAATTCCTTGAGTTGTAATTTGTACATTTGTTCTCTGAGCATGGGCTCATCTGTCAGAACTGTAAGAACTGAATGAGAGTAGAAATAAAGTACCAAGTACTGTGCTGGTGGGTGCCCAGATAAAAGGAGAGAAAGATTTTTGAGCAAGTCCAGTGGTGGGATCTCATTATTGGTAGACAAGAGTACCTGGCATGGCCTGTCAGTGTCCCAACATTTTGTCTGTCTGCCCCTTCCCTGCCATCAGCTGCAGATGCCTGTGAACTGAGCGCCCAGCCCAATGGCGGGTGTGAATACCTGTGCCTTCCTGCTCCTCAGATCTCCAGCCACTCCCCCAAGTACACATGTGCCTGTCCTGACACAATGTGGCTGGGCCCAGACATGAAGAGATGCTACCAAGGTTAGTAACAGACATTGCCCTTGGCTTCTAGGACACAGTGTGTTCCTGGTTCTCCTCTGTCTGCCCTGTTTGCTTGTCACATTTGCATAGTCCTCTTTTTTAACCTTCCTTGAATGCATGAGTCCCTGGGAGTCTTCTAAGGCTCTCCCATCTCCCAGAAAAATGCACATATACATAAAGTATTTTAAATTCAACTTTCAGGAAGTTTCTGGACTCCCTTGAAAACATCAAGTTAATGAGGATGGAGTGGTTGTGAGCACTTGTTGTTCTTGCAGAGAACCGTGGTTCAGTTCCTAGCATCCATATGGTGGCTCATGTCCATCCTTAACTCCAGTTTCAGGGGATCCAATCCTTATGCCTTCTTTCTGGCCTGTTAGGGCACCAGGCAAGCACGTGGTGCACAAGCAAAATACCCATAAATATAAACTAAAGGAAACCTTGAGTTAAGAGCCTTCGATTTCCTCATCTCCACTGACTGTTTCTACAAGATGGCTGTGCATGCCTGTTTCTTAGCTAGACCCAGCACATTGCACAGAAGCCCTTGTAACTAATGGTGGGATACCACTTCATCCTCATAAACAGGGTTGATTTCCCATCTGCATGTACAGCCAAGGCCTTTGGTTTAACATTAAGTCTGTTGCATCATTTATAATGTTCAGGTTCAACTGTTTAATGCATAGAATTAATGATAACAGTCTTAACTATATATTAGATAAAATGCTTGTAGAGTTGTATGATTTCTGCTCCCTCTAGTCTTTTGCAGAGGCCTCTTCCTCACTTACTTCTGCAGCACTGTTTCACTGACTCATCAAATCAAAGTGAAGTGCTAAAGAGAAGATCATAGCCCATTCAGGGGGATGAGGGAAAGTTTCACAAAAGTGGTATCTGAGCTAAACCCAGAGGATGAGTCTCTCCATGTAACGCACAACAGCAATAATTTAGGCACTAAAACAACGAACTGCTCTGTCTAAGTGACCTCCCTGGTCTTTCCCCTCCAGCACCTCAGTCTACCTCAACTACAACATTAGCCTCTGCTATGACAAGGACAGTACCCACCACTACTAGAGCCCCTGGGACAACCATCCAAGACCTTACCTACCAGAACCACAGTACGGAGACACCAAGCAGGACAGCTGCTGTCCCAAACTCTGTTAGTGTTCCCAGGGCTCCCAGCATCAGCCTGTCTACCCTAAGCCCTGCAACCAGCAACCACTCCCAGCACTGTAAGGAAATCACCTCTCCATTTTTTCATGACTTGGGGGAGTCCTATGGAAGCTAAGATGGAGGTTGGGGTGGCTGGGAAGGGAGATCTTACCAGAACTAATTAACGTACACCTCTTAGGAGAAAGCAATGATGGGAAAGGGCCATTCTGGGACTGAGGAAACTTGGGTATCCATAACTTTTCAAGGGCCTGGAGGCAGACTATTAATTCCATCTCTGAGCCTCAGAGTCTTGCCCTAAAAGGAGCAAATAATAAGCTACCCCCCACTCGCTTCTCAAGATAGTCAGGAAAGGCAAAGGAGCCTGGTATGGTGTGCATATCTTTAATTTCAGCACACAGGAGGCAGAGGCAGATACATCTCTATGAGTTTTAGGCCAGCCTGGTCTACATAGAAAGTTGCAGGCCAGCCAAGGCAACATGGTAAGACCCAGCCTCAAGAGGAGGTGAGGCAAAAGAGGCATTACCAATGGAAGTGCCTGCTGCCTAGGTGTATGTCAGTTTTTGTGAGTTCCTGAGGTGAGAGTCATCAAGTTTGGAAAGCTCTCATCTGAGTTCCCAGTAGCTGCGGTGAGCTGCCTAGACAGTAACATCCATAACTGTGATCTGCTTGTGCCTGTTTCCAAACCCTGGGATGAAATAATTAAGCTCACCACTCCTTAAATCATTGGAAGCAATTATTGTCTCTGTTGGAACTGCTCTATCTCATTAACCAGAAAATACCTTTGTAATTACTAGGGGGAGTTCATTTCAATGGCTAAAACAGCCCTCACATTTTTTTTCCATGCATGGCTGTCCCAGAAACCAGGCAACCTGGTGACACCCTCCAGATCAGGTGTGTTTTGCCAGCAGAAGCTGGATTCTAAGAATAGAGTACTCACCCTGGAGTTTGCAGAGAAGGAATTCCATTTCCTCTCATCTGGGGCAGAGCTCTAAAGAGTCCTCGCAGGCCCCAGGAAGTTCTAGCACATCACAGCAAGAGGACAGCAGTGCTTTCAGTCAGCTTCTTCCCACCCCACCCGTGTGTGTATGTGTGGTACATGTAGAGGCCACAGGTCAACCTCAAGAGTCGTCTCAATAGTTCTCCATTTTCATTCTTGAGGCAGTCAACCTGGAGCTCACTGGCTGAGTTAAACTGGCTGGCAGCAAGCTTCAGGTTTCTTCCCGCCTCTGCCTTCTCAGTGCTGGCACCGTGGGCAATGCTGCCATGCCTGGCTTTCCGTGTGCTGCGGAGCAGCATCCAGATCTTTATTCTCACACGGCAAGCACCTAACAAGTGAGCCGTCTCTGCAGCCCCTCCCCTTGGCTGTGCCAGCAGCACAGCTCTCTGATCAGTCAGATTTGCCTGAGGTGACTTGGAGAAAGAGATTGAGGGGATGAGTTTGGGGCATTGCCAGGGAGCGCTCATACCTGATGTGGAGCAAATGTGGCTAGATGTTCCTCTTCACACTTCAGAGGCCTCTCATGGGACCCCAGGGCCAATGTGGGACAGATGTCACAGGGAAGATAGCTGTGAGTTAGCAAAGGAAATATATTTAAAATATAGTATATTTTCCAAGCATCTTTAGTTTAAGAATGTGCTTTTATGTGCCTTTAACAGCAATAACAACAAGAACCCTTTACTGAGAGAGGGGGTACGTAGCCCAGGCTAGTCTGAACTTGAGGTCTTCTTTCCTCACCATCCTGGGTGGTGGGTTATATGCATGTACCACCATGCCTGGCTAGCATACCTTATAACAACTCCTACCCTCTCACTACCTTCTTGAATTAGGCAAGGCCAGCTAGATTGTTCTAAGTATCTTATATAAATTATCTCATTTAATCCTTACATGTATTCCGAGGAGGTAGAAAACATTTTAACATAAAGAAATATAGGGCTGGAGAGATGGCTCAGTGGTTAAGAGCACTGCCTGCTCTTCCAAAGGTCCTGAGTTCAATTCCCAGCAACCACATGGTGGTTTACAACCACTTGTAATGAGATCCAGCGCCCTCTTCTGGCCTGCAAGCATGCATGCAGGCAGGCAACTGTATACTTAATAAATAAATAAATCTTTTAAAAATATGTAATGCACATTATGTGTCTAATATTATATTAACTTCCACAGTGTCTCGCAGGTAATGAGTAAGAGACATAGAATCTGCACCCAGGAAGCCTGACCCAGAAGCCTATGCTTCTGATTACACTCTACTACATTCTAGTGTATCTTATTTTAACCTCTTAGGAAAACAAGCTGGTAATCCATATAACAGGCAGACCACCAAAAAGAGTGGAGACAATATATTGAATTTTGTTTGAAAAAGACAGCTGATCCTGTCAGCAACAAGGAGATCTAAGCAGTCACCTGCCATGCACAGCTCCCAGCTTCCTACCATCCTGATGCTATGGAAAGAGTATAGGGTGTGGGGTGTGAGTCCCGAGTTCAAGTCCTACTCTGCATTTATCAAAATTTAGTTTGCCATTATATGAAATAGAACTAACCACTGTTGAATTTGCCTCAGGAATTTTGATGAAATTTAGTTAAACTGGATTATTACATAATAGATGGGATCATCATTTTAGAGAACAAGAAGAGGTTGGATGGTTCTTACAGCTTGAGGCTAGTAAGGGCTGGGATTCACAGTGATAGAATATCATTCTTTAAATGCTGGTGTTTTACAGATGGGAATGAGGGCAGCCAGATGGGCTCAACAGTCACTGCTGCTGTTATTGGGATCATCGTGCCCATAGGTGAGTGTGGCCCCAATCAATGGTGGGCAGAAGGATTCTGCCCAAGCTTTGGGAAAGACACTGGAGGGATAAAGAACGCTGCATGCTGCCTGGTTCAGTTTGGGTTCTTGCATGGCACACAGTGCTCTCCAGCTTCTGGCCCTATATGAACATCTAGGTGCATCCTGCTCCCCCCCCCCCCCGCCACTCACACCATGTGAAGACCTAATGAATACTCCCTGGGACCAAAGCTGGTGTCTCTTGCTCACCACTCTCCCAAGCTCCTAGCAATGGCTGGTACATGATAGGGAATTATATGTCTGCTAACTGATAAGCCAAACTGCTTGCCATTTCTTGAATAAATAATCCTGTCTTGTTTTCTTTCTCTTTGGTTTTCAATGAACATTTATCAAGCAGCTACTATGTGCCAAACTCTAATAAGGAAAGGCAAAGCAGTGAAAGGACATTAAAACATGGTCCTACCCTGAGAGTCTGTGATCTAGCAAGGTGACTCAGTGGGGAAAGCACTTGCCACCAAAACTGACTTTCTGAGTTCTATCCCTGGAAGTCACGTGGTAGAAGAAGTTGGTTTCTGCAGTTTGTCCTCTGATCTCCACATACCCTCCCTTGTAGCATGCACTGCCTACCCCATCTCCAAATAAATAACTGTAATGTTAAAAAGTAGCATTCTTATCCAAGGGACACAAATCGTTAAGAGTAAAGCTATGTTACTGAGTTGGGTGGGAATGCCAAGGAATCACTTGGTCTCAAAGGGAAGAGAACAGGCAAGGTTTCCCACTAGAAATAATCCTTGAGCTGGGTTGGCCAAATGAAGAAGAATCAAGAACAGCCCAAGCAGTACAGACAGCATGAGCAAAGCCAGGAGTGGGCAAGGCATGGAGAGAGTTAGGGTTCAACACAAAAGATAGTGGAGAGACTACTATTCTAGTTTGTTTTGAGTGGACTCTGTTCCTGCCATCTATGTATGCTTTCTGGTTGCTATAACCCTCCTGAAAGAATCAATATTTAAATGTTTACTAATCTGAAGGGGAAAGATGAGTATTATTTCTACAAGAAGGTTTTCATAAGCTTCCTGGCCATTTGCATTTTATTCTGTATAAATTGCCCACTCAGTCTCAATATTTTTGTTATCTTATTCATAGAAATACATACTAAATATTAAAAACATAATGATAAACAAATATTTTCTCCCAGTCTGATACTTGATTTTAAATTAGCTCAAAGTATCTTTTATCATTCATAAATTTACATTTTAAAATGTCAGATCTGTTAATCTTTTGTTTTGTGAGTTCTGGATTTTCTGTCTTGTTTAGAAAGACCTATTTAATTCTGAATTTTTAAAATGTCTCCTAATATTTTCTTCTTCTAATTTAAATTCTTTTCAGGGATTGGATATTTATTATTTTAGAATATGGCATGAGGTAGAGATTTAACTCTGTTTTCTTTTCTATTTGATATACCAGTTCTAATTCATGACCATTTTTTTTAATATATGTGTATAGATTTTCCAAAACCATTATATTTAGGGATCCATCATTTCCTTCTGACGAAGTGATCATCTTTGTTGTAAATTCATGCCTATGCATGCTAGCTGGTGTAGTTCCTTCAATTATCTGTCTAGTTCCATAGACTTGCAATATTTTATGAAATATGATTCTTGTAAACATTTTCTTAAATGTTTTTATCTGGCTTCTCTTCTAGATTATTCTTTAGAATTATTGTGCCATTTTGTAAAATTTATGATAGATTTTCATTGAACATGCTCTGGACATATACATTAATGTAAGGATAATTTACATTTTTTTCTGTATCAGATTTTCCCATCTAGGACCTGACAGCTCTATTTAAGCCTTCACTTATGTCCTTTAGCAGAACTTGATAGATCATATCACATTTGCTTACTTCTTGTTAGGTGATTTCAGGTATTTTGTAACTTTTACTGGGCCATTATGAATGTATTTATTATTCCATGACATTTTTTTATTTTTGTTTTTGTTTTGTTTTGTTTGTTTGTTTTTTGGAGACAGGGTTTCTCTGTGTAGCCCTGGCTGTCCTGGAATTCACTTTGCAGACCAGGCTGGCCTCAAACTCACTAAGATCCACCTGCCCCTGCCTCCCAAGTGCGGAATTAAAGGCGTGCGCCACCACTGTACAGCTGTTCCATGACATTTTCTAACTGGTTATTTATTTGGAGGAATTTTGTTTGTTTGTTTGGGTGGGTGTTTTTTTGAGACAGAGTTGCAGAGACTCTGTAAGCCAGACTTCCCTGAGCTCACTATGTAGTCCAGACTGTCCTCAAATTCATGATAATTTTCCTGTCTCAGTCTCCTGAGTGCTAGAATTATAGATGAGAGCTACCACACTTGGCATTCTAACGTGTTACTGTTTATTAAAAAGAAAACTATTGATTTTTAAATACTGATTCTTGATGAAATACATTATTTCTAATAGTCTTTTTGCCAGCTTCTCTAACATTCTAAGTTTTCCTCATTGCTATCTTCAATTATGGTATTCTTACTCAAACAGAAACTCCTCTACAGCATCCTAAATAGTTTCCACTGATATGCTCAGAACCACTACTTACTTTGGTGGGCACAGTCTTGGAAGCTCCCTTCCTGTAGGCCACCCTGGGTTACCTCTGCAGTTCCCAATTCATTGCCATTGAGTTCTTGCTCATTCCCATCATCTTGATCTAACTCTTTGATTGCACTCCCACCAGTTCTAGAAGGACCTGTCCCTCTAGCTGGAATCGAGCATGGGTTCCTTCTTAGGCCTTGGCCCTGGACCTATAGGATGCCTTTTCCTTTCTTTGTTCTGTATGGTGATGGGACTTGACTTCCCCATCTGTCCAACAAGGACTAAGTGCTAAGTATTTTTACCTAGCTCCAAAGCCTTCATTCAACTCAAACCTTTATTCTTCTTTATCCCCTTCTAGAGACACTTTTCATCTGATGGAGCCTTAGCTTTGGGAAGATAGGCAATTTTTGAGGGAGAGTGACTTTCTTAAGAGTTCCAGAGAAGCAGCAGCATTAGGGTACAGGAGTAAGCAAACATTTCTCAGCCATTTAGCATGTGTCACTGAGAACCTTCTCAGTGCTAGACATGGTACAGAGAGAAATTAAAAAAAAAAACAAAAACAAAAAAAACACAGCCTAGGCTGGCGAGATGCCTCAGTTTTAGGAGTAATTACTGCTCTTGTAAAAGAGTGGAGTTTATTTCCTACCATCCATGTCATATAACTCACAATCAACTCTAACACTAATTCCAGGAGATCAGAAGTCTTTTCCTAGTCTTCACAGGTACCTGCACACACATGTGCACATGTATACACTCTCACAGATACACCTACATGCACAAATAAAATGATTTTAAAAAATCAATTTTTTTAAAGTTAGCCTAGCCCTCAAAGGCTCATTCCAGTTGTGAGAACAGATGTTTAAAAATAAGAACACACCTAAGGGAACAGCAGAGTCTTTCCAGAGAGCAGTTGGGAAAGACTTCACATTTGAGCTGGATCTCAAAAGATGAAGAATTAATAAAGGAAAACATTGGTGAGAGGATTTTCAAGCAGGAGAAAATGAGCATAAAGAAACAGTGCTGGGGAGCAAAAGGCAGCAAAGTTGGATAGGTGGCAAAATCTGTTTTGATGCTGGACCAGAGATCCCAGTTGTTTAATGTGATGTGTCCTTCCTTCCAGTGGTGATAGCCCTGCTGTGTACGAGTGGGTACCTGATCTGGAGAAACTGGAAGCGGAAGAACACCAAGAGCATGAACTTTGACAACCCAGTGTACAGGAAGACAACAGAAGAAGAAGATGAAGACGAGCTTCATATAGGGAGGACTGCTCAGATTGGCCATGTCTATCCTGCAGTAAGTACTCCTCAGTAGGAGAGCTCCTTCCCTCCTTGCCTGCCTGCCTCCTTCCCTCCCTTCCTCCATCCCTCCCTCCCTCCCTCCCACCCTATCAAGAACTTGCCACGTATCAGCACCATTCTGGCTCTGGGAGAACACAGACATACTGAAGCAGGTGATGGGGGTGTGAGAATATCAGGACCACCTTTTACCTAGAGGCTCTTCATGGCAGTTAAGAAGCCAAATCTCTTTCTGCAGAAGAGTAACTGGCTATTTAATCTATACATATATGAATTCCAACAAACTCTGAATGCCAGTTAAATGCCAAACACCACATTAGACATCAAATATTCAGAATTAATAAAGAACTGCATTACTTCCCAAGTAGCTGGTAGGGGAGTTAGAGATGCTAAGTGTCATGGGTGGAAGTTGAAAAAATCTACCCTTCTAGGAAGCCTTCCTAGGCTTGCTTTTTTTCCTTACACTCTCCTGGCTGGGCCTCTCCATCCACAATCCACTTACCTTTTGCTTAGTGGTTAACCTCCTAGACCCTGAGGTCTCTAAGGGTAGGTCTGATGTGGTCAGTCTCTTTCCCTGAGTTTAGCACAGCCCAGATTGCTTTTAACAAATACTGAATGAATGGATGGTATGGAAGCACAGACGGGGAGCTGCTAATTCTGTCTGGGGAACAGGGATACATAATGACTCACAGTAACAGATGAACTGTCTTTAAAAATAGTAGTTTTTAGGTAAGGAAGAATGGAAATGACATTCCAGACAGAAACATGTGCAAAGGCTTAGAGGCACAAAAGAGCATGGCCTGTTGGGGAACAAGGATTATGGAGCGGTTAGAACAGGTGTCATTGTTATACAGCAGAGTCAGGGGGCTGAGTATGACCTCAAAGGTCATCCAGTCCATCCCCCTGTCAGGCAATCAGCAGCTTTGATCGCCCACTGTGGGCAGAGCCCTGTCTTGGGGAGACCAGAGACCTGGAAGACCCAGCCCCTGCCCTCAAGGAGCTTTTTGTCTTGCCGGGGGAACCAAGGTCACAGCTGCACCAACTCCCGAAGAACCCTCTTTCCGAGCTTCCTGTCGTCAAGTGCAAGGTAGGGCAGTGCCACTCTGAGCCTGAGGGGCTGGTGAGTGAGGGCCTTAAACCTAGGCAGACAGAGCAAATCCTGGAAGGCTTTTTGGTTTTGAAAGGCTACAACTGTAAGCTTGATATGGGGGCAGAGGAAGAATGGGCTTGCCATAGACAGAAGAAATGGCATGTGGAATGTACTGAATGTGTGGTAGACAAACTGCTGTTGGAGCAAACTGTAAAGAAGAGATGTATGAAACAAAGTTGATCAGTGCTGTGAGGGTTAGCAGGTGACCTTAAGGCTCCTTTACTGAGAACAGTGCAGACAAACAGGTTTTTAGAGCTTGGAGAAGGCACCGAGACAATGACTCTCAGTTCCACTGTTTCATAGCCCGGGGTCTTGTCTACTTACCTTTACTAGTGTAATGAGAGGGATAACCCACTCTCTGCCTCCTGAGACTATAAAGTTAAAAGCATTTTGTAAATTACAATCAGTCTACACTAAATTGCCAGTCACAGAGAAACAGAGAAATGGAGTAAGGAAAGTGGGATTTAGCAAGCCATCTCCTGTGTCACACACTGCTTTCAGTGTTTCACACGTCTTTTTCTCATTTAATCGTCAGTTACCTTTGGAGGTGATATCATTAGCTTTATTTGCAGTTGAGAAAACTGAGAAACATAGAATTTTAATAACTTCCCTGAGATCATAGTCAGAAAGTGGCAGAACCAAGATTAAATTCCAGGCAGTGTACACAGAGGCCCATGTTCTTTCCATGCTGTCATTGGTTAAATGTCCTTGAAGCTCTGAAAATAAGAATTCTCCAGCACCTGTCGTCTTCTGCCCTTTTCTCCTGTATCTCTGCCATCACTACCAGGGCCTGTCTTTGGCCTAGAGATAGGCTGGGTGAGAATAAAGAGGGTGGCTTGACAATATCACTGTTAGTTAGAGCATGACCAAGTATGCATGGAGAAATTAAATAGGACCAAAAATTAACTTGAAAGGCAATGGGGTTTCTTTCTTTTCTTTTTTTTTTTTTTTCATATGTGGCATATCCAGAAATGGAAAATGCTTTTACGCTGGTTAGGTTTGACTAGACTACTTCAGATGTCATACTTGCTAGGTAGCATGAAAAAACTCTAAAAATGTTATCTCATCTGGTTTCTCACCAATCCTACGAAGTAGATCCTAACCTCTTAACTAACAGTTGATGAAACTAAGGCTTAGATAAGTGAAGGAAGGCTATGCCCAAATAGCATGAGAAAAGTAATGAAACTGGGATCTATCCAAGGAGGTGCCCAGGAAATGGGAAAAGTGGCAGTCAAGGTTCTGTGAGCGTGATACAGAATGCTAGATGTGTATCCTAGAAAAGAAAGCAGAATGAGAGAAAAGGGATTCACTTACTCAAAAATAAGTTTAGGAACTTTCCTGTTCAGAACTCTGAGACTAATATAGAACTGTAATCATTAGAAGATATAAGTCAACAACTTTTACATTAGTATAGGAAAGAATTTTAACCCTGAAGGGAACAGAGCCATTGGTCAGCCATTGGAGGCAGAAGAGAACTGAACATCCAATAACTGGAAACGAGGGACTGGGAACTAGATATAATTATTTATATTGCTTTCCAATGCTCTTTTATCACTTAAGAGGGGTGCAACATGGTACCCACTTCATTGTGTTTGATTCTGGAGACAAGTGGCTAACTGACCAAGATTTAACATTTGACAGTTAACCCTCTTAAGTTCACCCAACTTAAAATACTATAAGGAACCTAAGTTTAGATCTTTGCTACCCTTCTTTCTAGAAGGAAAGAATGAAATGATGGGGAAAAGCTACACTTCTAGATCTGCACAGATATGCGATCAAACTTTAGCCATTTTCTGTGTGATCCAGAGTGGTATAATTGAGCCTCAGTTTTCTCATCTCTGAAATAAGTATGATAAATCTTGTCATTGGCAGTTTGAAGATTATGTGAGCTAATCTCTATAAAGTAATACTGTGTCTGATACTTTTGTTGATATTCAGTAAAGATTGCCTCTTATAGATCTAATGATGATTT
This sequence comes from Ondatra zibethicus, assembly GCA_004026605.1. Classification (NCBI taxonomy): domain Eukaryota; kingdom Metazoa; phylum Chordata; class Mammalia; order Rodentia; family Cricetidae; genus Ondatra; species Ondatra zibethicus. The sequence continues at coordinate 35,778 of PVIU01000307.1, forward strand.
CTTGCTCTATTTCCCTAGCGAGTGGCATTAAGTCTTGAAGATGATGGACTGCCCTGAGGATGGGACCACCAACTTCGTGCCTCATGGAGTTCAGTCCTATGCACTACTCTTTGGATGGATGGTGTGTGACTGGATGAATGCCATTTCTATATATGGGTCTGTGTGAGTGTGTATGAATGTGTGTGTGTAACTTTTTTTAAATTTATGTTGCGAAAAGGTAACCACAAAGTTATGATGAACTGCAAACATCCAAAGGATGTGAAAGTTTTTATATGTATAATGTTTTATACACTTTTTAACTGGTTGCACTACCCATGAGGAATTCATGGGACAGCTACTGCTGAGTGACTAACATGATGTATATAACCAAACGGGGGCCAATGGTACAAACTTTACTCATCATTTGAATACTATATTTACAAAGGATGTTTGATTTGAGGGCTTTTTTAGGTTTGAGGGACTTGGGTTTTTTTTGTAAATAAAATTATGCTTTGTGGCTATCCATCAACATAAGTATAAAAAGAACACTTCAACTCCCTTCCTCATTTAGATTATTTATTAACATATTTTAAAAGTAAGGTTAGCTCTATAAATAATTTAGAGAAGTGAAAGTATTTATTTTTGGTATGACTGGCCCACTGCACAGACTCTGTGTTTATGTGTGTATGTTTGTATGAGAGGAAGAAAAAATCTGTAGAGAAGAGGCACACTTATGACTTTTGTTCAAATACATAAAAACAAAGTTGTTTCAAAACAGTCCACGAGAGGGGTATCTAGTTTTCAGAGACACCGTCAGAAACTTCATTCAGAAAATAGATGCTACAGTTCACGCAGATGTGTGGCGGGAAAAGTAGATCTTTTCACCTCTGACTACTCCCGAGGCCTTGGTGAGCCAGTAAGAAGCTTTTCAGCTTGTCCATGGCTGCCATGACACCCACCTAGGCTTTCTGATATAGATGCCACTGATACACAGTGCCAGAAGCCCTCATGAGCTCAAAATAGCAGAGCTCAGCGAGTCCTCTTAAAGTTCAGCTCTCAGTGAGGACGCAGGCTGACTTTCCTCTGAAGCTCCTGAAGGCTGAGCCTCTAGGGCAGCAGTTCTCAACCATGGGTCACGACCCCTTTGGGGGTCAAATGGCCCTTTTACAAGGGTCGCCTAAGACTTGAAAAACATATTTACACTACGATTCATAACAGTAGCAAAAGTACAGGTATGAAATAACAACAAAAATAATTTTATAGTTGGGTGTCACCACTACATGAGGAACTGTATTCAAGGGTCGCAACATTAGGACCATTGAGAACCACTGCTCTAGAGCTAAGTGAAGACATTTCTAGGATTCCAAAGTTGACTGTAAGAACTGGCTCAGGCACTGAACCTCTGAGTTGCTGTGGATGAGGACAAAGATTTTGGAATAGGTTTGATTACATCTCTATTTCTCCATCCCCTTACTTTCTACCATTTTCTTAAGTAGGGGAAATATTTTAAAATAATAAACATGTTTATTAACGTCAAATGTTCACATGGATAAAACTAAGTCCAAAAATGTGACCACATCCAAAGTTATATTTGGGGGGAGGAAATACCATGGGAGATATTATAGCATATTGGGCATGTGTCCACACAAGGATTTGTTTTACTGCTTTATAAATAAAAGGAAAACTCTGGGTATTTATATAGATCTTTCTTCATTGTGAACACCACCTTTACTTTTTCTGACCCTTGGGGTGGGGTGGAGAGAAATGCCACTTTCTGTCCATAGGATCCACTATTGAAAACATAAGCCCATAATCCCAAAAGGAATTCAGTTCCCACTAGCTTTCTCTTCCAAAGTGTGGTCTTTCCATGGTTCTGCTGTCTGCCAGTTCACTCCAGCTAAATGACCAGGTCAAGTGCAACATGGAAGTATTTGGCTTAGGTGGGAGCAGAGGATATGTATCTACCCTTGACATGCCTGGAACGTGACAGTTAAAATGTCTCCTGTTCTCACCCTCTGGCTTCCCCCAAACCAGTGAAGCTTGAATGTCTCATGAACTTGACAGCCTCTGAATTTCAGGCAGATCCTCTGAAGTTCTGCCATCCTGTTCCTAGGAGCTTACTTTATGTCACTCATATGTTTTCTAACCTTAAAAAAATTGCTGTGTTCTAAGTATGGCCGTTATGTCTGATGACATCTTTCTGGTATACACGTGTTGATGGTCCTGAGACAGTCATTGGTTAAAGAAGCTGACCTCTCACCCATTACAAACAATCTCACAAGCAGGTGGCCAACTCCTATGGAGCTTACTTACTAACTGTGTCATTGAAGGATGGAAAGGAAAGTCAATTTTAACTGAAGAAAAAATGGTGAAAGGGAAAGCATCAAAATTTACATAAAATAAGCTTTTTAAAAAAATCTGCTTCCAAAGAAACTGAAATAACTAACAGTAGTTAATACAGAGTTTCCTAACTTTCAGTCAAACCCTTGACTTCAAAATAAGGTTGAAACACACCGTCTAGGATTTCCAAAAGATGATTAAATTCACAACTCATAAATACCATCTTCCCTGAATATACTTCAACCACAGTCTGAAAGCAGAGGCTATCGAAGCAACCTACAACAGACAAACTGACAAGTCCATGGACAGCAGCAGATCAGAAGCAGTCTGAGGAGATCCACTTCCTCCTATCAGTGAAGACTTTCTGAGCCTCATTCTGAGGTATTTTTCAAATTCTATGTTGCCTTTTGCCACTGTGCATCTGTAGCCACAGCCAGTAACAGCCAGAAGGATGCTTAATGATAAATCAAAAGGGCAGAAAACTCAACAAGCCACTTAGTAAAAAGAAGCCAGGCCAGTCCTTTTGTTCTCCCTTCTCCAGAAGACAACTCTGGGCTGCCTGAAACAAGCTATCAGATGTGCTCCCCTCCCATGACTATCTGTCCAGTGGATTGAGACAGGCCCGCAGAGATGGCCTATCTGAAACAAGAAACTAAAACTTGGTTTACTCTTCAGAATGTGTGTGTGCGCGCACAGAGAGACTGAAATGGCTTCTGACTTCAAAGAGTAAAAATAATGAGATGGGATTTAAATTGATGGCAGTTAATACTGTTGAGCCCTTCAGTTAATCTTATGTATTCACAACATAGTTATTCTCTAAAACTACCCGCTAGGTGCTATGTGTGTGCTAGGCATTGCAAACATCAAAGGTCAATTAAATGTCTTTCACCCTTTCAGAGCTCACTGCAGTGGAAGATACATATGGATACAAAAACAAGTAGACTTCACTTAGAATACTGCCAGGGCACAACAAAAAAGATGGTTCATTTTACCTGAAAAGATGAAAAACCGGGTCTTCACAGAAGTGGCCCAAAGCCAAGTCTTAATTAAAGAGCGGTGTTGAGGCCGCTTCTGGGCGCAGACAGAACAGAGACTGAAGTAGGGTCCACAGCGCGGCTTTAGGAACAGCTTGTAGTCCATTATACCTGGGATACAGAGCTCAAAGAGTTGACAAGAAGTGGAACTGCTTGGAAAGACAAGTTCAGCATGAGCACTTTATAAAGTAATTTCTGATTTAATTAAGCAGACCTTTCGTTGTTTACTGTGTACAAGGGATCATGGGAGACTTTGAAGGCATGACCTTTTTCCACCTCAGGCTTTTCAGTGGCCACAGGGAATGCTGACTGCATTTTATTATTTGAGTTAGAGATTCTTGAAATGGTCAGTGAAAACTAATGGCTTTAACAGTGGGATTGTCAACAGAAGCATGCCATGTTGTCAAGCACCTTTTAGATTTTTCTCAGCTGTGAGAAAGAAAACAAGATGATAGAGATACAGAATCTGGAGAGAATATCCCCCAGTCACAGTAGTGAGGTGCTAATGGGTGTGGGAGAAAACAGTTCTAATCCCATAGGAATACAAAGACCACTCCCATCCCACCACACACTCCCCATTTCACAGAACATCAGCAAGTTAGCAGCTTCTAAATATGTAGTTTTCTTCTCCATAAATGCATGAGGATAGAGTGTCAGAATCTCCTTACACGGTATTTTTAGGGTATTTGGAAGTTTTCAGGATATGAAGAATTTAGAAGGTGGAGGAAATTAAAGCTCCAGACTTTCAGTGAATTAAAGGAAGCTTCACTCAGACTGTGCACCATGTGTACAGTCTTAAGAAGCAGCAGGAACTGCATTTGCAAACATTTTGTGCTGTCAAAACTAATTTTAAAAAAGCTACCTGTATAACTATATATACATATATATTTAAAGACAAGGTTTTTGATACTTTTTTTTTTTTACAAAAACTACAAGAGAAGACTGTACAAACCACCAACTTTTAAAATGGCATTTTGTTCTATACAAGCTGTGAACATGAGGGGTAGAGTACTGGTTTGCAAACTCAAACCCTCCACATTACCACATTTGCTATAATAGTGGGGCATTAAAATGTTGGGGCGCACTAACCATTTCTGCTCGTCATGTCATTCTGAGTTCCCTTAGCTTCTGTGCGCAGACCCTTGGCAATCTAGCTTCTTCTAGAGGCAGAGGGACTGAAGGAGGTGTGCTCCATTTCACTAGCTGTACTGACATCATCTTGGTGAACTGAAAACCAAATGTGGACATTTGTAAAATCAGTGCATTGTTTCTAGAGAGATTAAATTCATTTTTTAAAAATCTGTTTTGTTTCATCGTGGTGCTTTAATGGGGGGAGGGTATGAGCTATCAATGTATACCAAATGTTTTGCACAAATCACCTCAATCTTAGCAATAATCCTGTAAAATAATATCTTCAGTATTATCCACTCATATTTTATAAAGAAATGGGTAAAGTACAGGTCTTTTTAGTAGTCCTAAAGAACAATAGCATGTGTAGCGGTCTCTGCCTATGATTCCCTACTTGTTATTAAGTACTAAAATAGGTTTATCTCCTCCAGAAAGCAACCTCACGTCAGTTTGGATTAGATAACTCCACATCTCCATTATTATTTTTTCCTACTTGCTGCCTAATATTTCTGAGCTGCCACTTATTCTCATGCCATTGAGGTGATTTTTACCAAGATCACCTAGGGCCTCCCTTATTTGAAATCTTGTAGACACCTCCAGTCCTTTTCTTCCTTAACCTAGGAGCAGTATTTAACACGAGGCCACACTTCTTGGAATACTCTTATTTTAGTGTTAATACCACCCTATTTCTGGTTTTCTCCTTACAGCTTTGGCCATAGCTTAGTCCCCTTTGCCTACCCTTTGCATTATGGTATTTGATTTCAAATCCACTCACTTTTCAATCTGCATTGTTATTACCTGCACAGGGATCATCATCATATTACTACCCTCGTGGATACTTTAACTACCTATCATAAAGGTATTATACTTCTCGACTTTCGGTTTACCAGACTAGCTTACATGACAGCCACAGGGGTCTTTCTAAAATGCAGTAGGAGCTGCACATAGTGATGGCACATGCCTCTAATACTAGTACTCCAGAGGCAAAGGCGGGAGAATATCTGGGCTCAAGCCCAGTCTTTCCTACACAGTGACTTCCAGGCCAGCAAGGGCTATACAGTGAGACCCTGTCTCAAAAAGCAAACCGGTGGTAGGTGAGGGAATGGTGAAATAGTTTATTTGGTAAATATGTGTGTCAGTCTTCTATAAATAGAACTTCTATTGTTTTTGACCTATTCAACCTTAAAATTCTCGGTCAGAAAACTTTCACAGAGGTCAACTTTGATTCTTAAAAATGACCTCTTGGGTAGTGGTTGCCATGTTTGACTCACCTAGGTTTTTTTGCTTTGTTTTATGAGAGGGTCTCACCTTGTAGTCCTGGCTGGTTCGGAACTACTATGTAGACCAGGCTGGGTTTAAACTCACAGAGATCTGCCCCACTCTGCCTCTGAAGTGCTGGGGCTAAAGGCATGGGCCACCATGCCTAGTCCTGGCCTGGGTATTTTTGGAGGCGTCATTGTGGGATTCCATCAGTATACAGCCAGGGCTGAGGATCACTGCTGGGTAAGGCTACTAAGAGGGAGAATTCGACATCCATTTTAACATCCACCCACATCATCTATCCTAGACGTTAGCCTGGAAGACAGGAGAGATGAAAGGCAACTTGTGAACTTGTGCGTGAGTGGTGACACTCTGGAAGACAAGGTAGGAGGGTTACAAATCTCAGGTCAGTCTGGACCATGTAGCAGTACCTTGACTATATGTAAAATAAATGGCAGAAAGGAACGTTGGCAGTGCAGGCAAGCTCCAGGCAACGTTGTGGTTTGGGGAAGGAATCACTGAAAATAGTTTTCTTAAAAGACAAGTAAGCCAAGGGGTGGTGGCGCACACCTTTAATCTCAGCACTTGGGAGGCAAAGCAAGCGATCTCTGTGCTTTCAAGTTCAGCCTGGTCTACAGAGCGAGTTCCAGGACAGCCAGAGCTGTAAAACAGAGAAACCCTGTCTCAAGAAACAATTAACAAAAACAAAAGTAAAACTTCGAAACAGGGTCTAAGTATGCAGTTTGAGGCTAGACCTCAAACTCGTGACCCCTCTGCATTAAGCTTTTGAGTACTAAACTATCGCTATTCGCTACTACACTCGCCCTCAAAGCCAACTCCTGACTCAGACACTGGGGGGCGGGGAAGGGCGCAACGAGCTCAAAGGTGGGGGAACCATTTTGTCCCATTTTACGGAGGTTCAGAGTGTGAACAGCCCCGTTCGACTCACTCTTGTCTTTAAATTGCGGTTGAGCCAGGCTGGACTCGAGGGCGCAGTGTTGGGGCTAAACCCTATAGGTAAAAGTCTCCTGACGCACTTGTGAAGGAACACGCCCTCACGGAAGCCCAGCCCCTAGCAGAACACTGGACTTCCGGCCAGGGGAAGCGGTAATCTTGATCTCGCCTCAGGACGAGGGGGCGTGGCAATCTCGTTCCCGCCTCCCGAAAGCGAAAAACTGTTCGCGTCGCGGTGGCTTGACGTCATTTCCGAGCGCCAGCAGGGCGCCGATCGTAGTAGTGTGATCTGTTCCTAAAGTTCTGTCTTGATTTCCCTTGTGGACTATGGAGAGTGACTTTTACCTGCGTTACTACGTGGGTCACAAAGGCAAGTTCGGTCATGAGTTCCTGGAGTTTGAATTCCGACCTGACGGTAAGAGCGACCCCGTGCCTGCCGGGAGAGGGGGACCGGACCTGGGGGAGGGCGGAGAAGCCGGGAGAGAGAATGTGGCGAAGTGAAGGAAGGGGCTGAGACCGGTGCTGTTGGGTTGTGAAAGGCGCGTTCTATTTTCGGCTTCACTGGTTCTTTCTGTCCATACACTGGGGCTTCTTAGTAGCTTTTTTAAAAGCCGGACTGCTTACATTTCAACCAAGATTGATTGAATTCCATCTTACACCGGGCTGTGTTCCACTCTGGGGATAGAGCAACGAAGATAAATTTCCCTTTTCGTGGAAAATGTGTCTTAGTGCTGGGAGAAACCATAAACAGTGATTTCCTGTAGTGAGAAGTGATCAGAAAATAGGGTCGAGCCAGGCAGTGGTGGCGCACGCCTTAATCCCAGCACTCGGGAGGCAGAAGCAGGCGAATCTCGAGGCTAGTGTAGTCTACAAGAGCTAGTTCCAGCTAGGACTGCTACATAGAGAAACCCTGTCTCGAAAAACCAAAAGAAAGAACGAAAGGAAGAGAGAGAAGAGACAAGAAAGGGAAAAAAGTAGGGTCGCTTTTAGAGAGCATTCTGAAGAGTGGGTATTTGAATTGAGCCGTAATTGAAAGGGATCAGTTAGTGACGCTCATGAAGAAAAGCATTCTCTAGGAGTACCAAGTGAAAAAGTCATAGGACAGCAAAGAACCAGGCATGTTTTAGGGGCCATTGTGATGACTGAAGGATAATAGCGAATTCTAAGGAGAATAGTAGGATTTAGTGACATTTCATTTGTATTTTAATAAATAAAGCTTGTCTGAAGATCAGAGAGTAAAACAGCCCCACTGGATCAGGCAATGATAACACCTTTAATCCCTGTAGCCCCCAAGTTGCCATAGAAACCGGGTGGTGCTTGCCTTTAATCCCAGCCCTAGAAAGGATTATAAAACAGGAGGAAGCCAGGCAGTGGTGATGCTCACTTTTAATCCCAGCACTCAGGAGGCAGAGGCAGGCAGATCTCTGTGAGTTTGAGGCCAGCCCAGTCTACAGAGCAAGTTCCAGGACAGGCTCCATAGCTGCTGAAGAACCCTGTCTCAAGGGGTGGGGGGGAGGCAGAGACAGCTCTCAGTCTCATTCTGAGATTCTTGGAGGCAGGATCGCCTGAGGTAGAGGTAAAAGCCAGTAGCTGGCTGTTTTGCTTTTCTGACCTTCAAGTTGAACCCCAATTTCTCTCTATGAGTTTTTATTGCTCGTGCATCAGCAGGAGATGGTGTTAGGTAGGAGGCTTGCTATGTAGGTGTTTATAAACCATGGCATGAATAGGTGCGGCAGGAAACAACTTGAAACTTTTAAGAGAAAAGGTGTGATCTGTTCTTCAAAAAGTATCCTAGCTCTTGGACACAGAGTAGGCAAGAGTGATGGTGGTTGTCAGGTCATAAGAGATGGTGTTCGGGACTAGGACAACTAGGGCTATTAGATGTGGAGAAGATTTAGGATACTGTTGGTGACAATTAGAATGTATCTGATTGGTAACATTTGGGAAGGTTGCAGTGTGGTGAGGCAGCAAGGACAGTTCTACTCAAATCTTTTCCTTTTCATGCTCTATAAGATGGACAAGAAAATGTAGCGGCAGGCCTGTGTAATTAGATTATTGTATTTCTCGGATACTGTCAATAGCTGCTCTCTGCCTTCCTGATAAATTCAAAGCCCTTACCATGGCATACAGCCCCACTAAGTTCCTCCCACTAAGTTCCTGCCTGCTTGCCAGACTCAGCCCTACAAATACTCATCCCACACTGCTTTGTTTCTGCGTGCAACATCCCAAGCACTTTTTAATTTTCAGTCTTTTTGATGTGAATTCTGTTCAGAACACCATCTTGTCTTTTCTTGGTCCCTTAACCCACACCTACACTTTACATTCTTCCCATATCCCATCCACCCAAAGTCATTTTATGCATGAAACCTGTTCAGACCTTCAGCCTAAACTAGATGCTGCTTCTCACCCAAGTTTCCTGTTCTTTTCTACCACAAATACATTGTGGTTCTTTTGCTTTTGTTTTGTTTTTTGAGACAGGGTCTTACTGTGTAGCCCTGTCTGTTCCAAAATTGCTATGCAAACCAGATTACTCTCAAACTCACAGAGATTCACCAGCCTCTGCCTTCTGAGTGCTGGGATTAAAGGTGTGTGCTCAGGTGATTTTGTTGTTTTTAATCTTCTTCATCTCCACGATATGCCCAAACTGGCCTGATGGTTGTACACGTGCACAAAGGGCCTTATGAACCATATGTGCTCAATTTAAAAGTATGCAGGAATTGATCAGCGTCACGAGACTGCATGGGTGTGTATTCGTGTATCTGGCTTCCTACAGTTTTCAAAATGCTTTCACAACCCAGTTGAGCATCACCGTGTTCTGTGTGTGGGTCAATTAGCAATTACAATTCCTGTTTACAGCTGAGGTCATTGATCTGCAAAAAGCTATTTGCCAGAGTAGTTAAAGAGCCTGCCTGTGTTCTTTTGCTACATTGTAGTAGCTTTTGCCTGAACTCTAGTTCAATGTCAGGTGCATCTCAGTGGGTTGGTAGTTTACAGTGGAATACTGAAAAGTCAGCTATGAAGCGGGTTAAACTTGGGTATAATTTAGGCAAAGTTGATATTGTTAGTAGGCTCCTGGTGCTTTCTTTGATCATGTTTTGTTGTACATTGCATTCATTTTTTTTTTTTTTGCCCCCGCAGGGAAACTGCGATATGCCAACAACAGCAATTACAAAAATGATGTCATGATCAGAAAGGAGGTATGATGATTTCCTTCACTGCAAGAGCCTTTTGTTTTATGTTGTTTGTGCTCTCTCTAGTAATGATAAAAAATGAAGAGCGGGGAAAGAAGTACTTATTTCTTTTTCTTTTCTCTTTTGTTTGCTGTTGTCTGGTTCTCCTTTTTGTTTTTGTGGGTTTTGTTTTATTACTATTCTGTTTTGAGTGTTTGTTTGTTTGTTTTTAGATAGAGTTTCTCTGTGTAGCCCTGACTGTCCTGGAACTCCCTCTATAGACCAAGCTAGCCTCAAACTCAGACATTCACCTGCCTCTGCCTCCCCTGGAAATAAGGATGTTCTTTAAGCCCTGATTGTAAATGTCCATGTGACTGTGTAGTCTTCCATATTTATATACAGGAAATTAAAAGCCCAGATACTAAATCTGAGGCTCGTTCTAAGTTATTCTTGCTTGTAAGAGATAATTTCAAAATTTAGGCGTACTCATATCTCAGTAAGCTCATGTGTTCCGTTCTGCAGTGAGTTCTACCGTACCATTAAGGCTGCTTCAAAACTACCTTTTCCTCTAACCACTCTGTCACACTTGAAAATAGAAGTCAGGAAATCATTGTGCCATTTAGCGAAAATTTTATGCGAAGTCAGCATCATATATTTTCTGTTTTTCTGCATGAGCTAGTATACTGAATAAAGATGTCTCTCCTAAAACACATGTTCTCTATTAAGAATGGCTAGGATAAAGCTGAGGATGGAGCTCAGCTGATAGACTGCTTGGCTTCATGAGGCCCTGGTTTGGTCCTTAGTACCACAGAAACTGGTTATGGTAGTCCATGTCTGTAATCTCAGCCCTGGTATCTGACAGGCTATTGAAGAATTATTGCCAGAAATGAAGATACATTTCTGCAATCCAGGACTTTGGGGGTGAAGGCAAGAGGGTTAGAATTTCAAGTTCGTATCAAGTTTGAAGCCAGGCTGAGGTAAATAAGATCCTGTCTCAAAAACAAAGAAGAGATTGTTTAGCTCATCATTCTGAAGTTCAAAATCCAAGCACAGTGCAGTAGTAGGAGGGTGTGTATGGCCATGCAATGACCTCTCAAACCAGGGCAGTGAGAAAGAGGCAGACACTGGGGCCCGCAGTTCCTCTGATGATGTGCTGCAGTGAGCTAAGGACCTTCTAGGAATTCCTGCCTCGTCAAGATCCGTACCGTTTCCATAGTACCACCCTGAGGACCAAACCTCTAGTCACATAAAAAGGGTTGGGAAGGACACACTGACATCATGTCCAGCGTAAAGGTGTGTCTCAGTACATATGTACTGCTAAATTAAAATACCTGAGACTGGGTCATGTATAAAGAGTAGATTTACGTCTCAATGAATTCTAAGACCCTGTCAGGTTTGGTGTGTGGTGAGGACCCAGTCTATTCTAAGATGGTGTCTTATATATCAAAAAAATAAAAATAGCAAAATAAAACAAAAACTTTCTTCATATGACAAAGGATCGAAAAAGGGGTCAGGTAACCCTTGAATCCTTCTGTCCTTGTGGCCTAATCATATACTGAAGGTCACTGTTCTCACACTGGATGTTAAGTTTCAACCTAATTTGGAGGGATGCATTCAGATCACAGCAGAGAAAAGATTCACATGAACAGGGTGTGCCAACGAGTAGCTGGGGAGCTGGGCTGTTGTCATTGAGTACTTCTGATCCTGACCGACCTCTGGGGGTTTGGGAAGCAGATCTTCAGAAGCAGTCATTGTTATGTCCCGTTACTTCTGAGAATGAGAATGTCTCCTACAGGCTCATGCATTTTAAACCTGATTTTAGGCTTATGTACATAAAAGTGTAATGGAGGAATTGAAGAGAATCATTGATGACAGTGAGATCACCAAGGAAGATGATGCTCTGTGGCCCCCTCCTGACCGAGTAGGCCGGCAGGTGAGTGTTCTACTGACTGTGCTTGTACTTCTTACAAAGAAGATGCAGACCGCTGCTTTGTGGGACATCAGGGCAGGAGGGAGAATTGTTAGTTCTATGTGGGCGCTGGGAATGGAACCCAGGTCCTCTGGAAGCAACTAGTGCTCTTAACCAGCACTGTTACTTTTTTAATAGCTAAAAAATAAGAGATAATTCTACCTCGACTGCTACTACTCTACTCCGTTCTTCCGGTTTCTGTGTTTCTCCTGCCCTGTATAGCCCTGTATTTCTACCCTGCAGCCAGGGGGTTCTTTGACAATATAAATTGTGCTGAGCATGTTGGCACATGCCTCTAGTCTCAGCACGCGGGAAACAGGCTGGCGGGCCTCTGTGAGTTCTAGACCAGCCAAAGGTACATAGTGAGACCCATCTCAAAAAACAAAGACAACTTTCTCTTCCTTAAAGGAAAAGATTTGTAAATTTGACTTCATTAAACTTAAAACTTGTTTTACCGAAGACATCTAAATAAAGTTGAAAAGAGCCACAGACTGGATGAAGATATTTGGAAAATATATCTAACAAGGAGTGTCTCTACAGAATATATAAAGAACTATAAAGCAATAAAAAGATAACCCGAGGTAGGAGGCAAAATGTTACAATGGATATAAATAGACAGTATATAGACTCAAATAGTAGCCAGTAAAAATTGAACAGATTTACAGGTGCATTTGTAACCTGCAAAAATTAGGACATTGGGCTGGAGAGATGGCTCAGCGGTTAAGAGCACTGACTGCTCTTCCAGAGGACCCGGGTTCAATTCCCAGCACCCACATGGCAGCTCACAACTGCATGTAACTATAGTTCCAGGGAATCTGACACCCTCACGTAGATATGAATGTGGACAAAACATCAATGCAAAAAAAAAAAAATTAGGACATTACATTTTCTAAAGCTTCACCCAGGTCTTCATTCATACACCGATGGCAGGAAAAAAAGTACAAGTGTGGCCATATTAGGAAACCATTTGGATAGGAGCTGGCAGAGTGGAAAATACTTAGTTTTGGTGGAGCTAGGGACCCAACTCCAGGACTACCACAGCTGTTTATTGTGACCTCAGCCCCAAGACCTAGAACGTTCTTGTCACATCATGTCTAGTAACAGAAGTTGGGAACTTAAGTCTGCTTCAGTAAAGAAATGGCATGTTCAGCGCATTTAAATTGTTGAGTAGCTCAACATGGATAAATCTTAGAAAAAACATGGAGTGAAAAAAATATATATATATATACATACATACATACATACATCGGGTATGGCCATTTATTTTAAAAGTATGCTGCTAAATCTGGAAAAGCAAGTGGCAGGAATACACACCAGTTTTAGAGTGGGTTATAGGTATAACTCGTGCTTCTTTTAGTGGGGAGTATCAAGACGGACCAGTGCGTAAAGGCGCTTGTTGTCACACCTGGCAGCGTGAGTTCATTCTCCATAACCCACATAAAGGTATAAGGAGAGAACTCCCATAAGCTGTCCTCTGACCTCCAGAATGTGCCCTGAGATTTGTGCCTATATGCACACACCAATAAGTAAATATTATTTTGAAAGAAGAAAAGGGCTGGAGAGGTGGCTTGGTGGGTGCAAGCATGAAGATCAGAGTTTGGATGAGCCTTGTCCTGTGTGCTTGATTAATGACCCAGTACTGTCTTTTTGTTTTTGTTTTTTAATGTTTCTAGGAGCTTGAAATTGTCATTGGCGATGAACACATTTCTTTTACAACATCAAAAATTGGTTCCCTTATTGATGTCAACCAGTCTAAGTAAGTATATATGACATTTATATCCAATAGTGTCTGTTGTTGGAGAGTGAAAAGAAAATGTCAGCTGGGCGGTGTTGGTGCACGCCTTTAATCCCAGCACTCGAGAAGCAGAGACAGGCGGATCTCTGTGAGTTCGAGACCAGCCGAGTCTATAAGAGCTAGTTCCAGGACAGGCTCCAAAGCTACAGAGAAACCCTGTCTCAAAAACAGGAAGGAAGGAAAGAAAAGAGAGAAAATGTCAGTCAAATGGGGCCAGCATAGAAAGATGTGGTGCAGACACAAGACAGAAGTCAGTATGGTCCTCCTCATTCATAGGGGCTCAGGTTACAACTGTCTTTCAGTATCGTGGAGGGTTGGTTCCAGGAATTTTGGTACCAGAATCTTTGGATGCTCAATTCCCTTAGTTAAAATAGTGCCATATTTTCACAGAACCTGTGTACTTCCCATATACTTTAAATCATCTTTATAAAACCAAATTCTGTGTAAATATCTGTTGTATCACTTAGGAAATAACAGCAGTGAAAACCATTTGAACATGTATATGATAGTTGGAAACTTCATGAACCTAACTGTCTTCCATTCATGGCTGAACCCAAAAAAGCATAGCTTATGGATTCAGGCCAATTGTGTTTTCAAAGGCTGCTGCCTTTACTTGTGATTCGTTCGTTCCTTACTGCTTCTCCGTGACACCGAGGAATGCATGGTAGCAACCAGAAGAGAAAATTAAGGCCAAACAAATGTTGATCACTGAGTGAACACTTTCTCAGTGTTGACTGTTCAGACTAGCCCGTCTTAGTCTTGGTGAAATTTGAAATCTAGTATCTAAATTTTAAGATTCATGTTGAATGGTGTGAATTATAATATGGAATGACAAAGAATCTGGGGGTGGGGGCTGTTTGTGTGTTTGCTGTCCTAGGAATTGAACGTGGTTTGAGCCTTGCATGTTAGGCAAGCGCTCTACCACTGGCCTGTATTTTCAACTTTTTTAAAAAGCATAAGACAGAATCTGTTTTAGAAATCATGGTTTCCCCCTTGGTTTTATGTTTTTTACAGTAAAACAGCATGCTTTGCTCCATTTTAATAAGTGACCCTTTCCTTCTTAATAGACATGTGCTTTCTCAGGGTTTTACTACTATAAATACAAATAAATAAATAAAAAAATATAATAAATATAAAATAATAAATAAGGAACATTTTTGTGGTAATCAGGGTTATTAATTTTGTTTGCCAATTTTTCTCTACTTCTTAAACATTTATTTTCTTTTGTATTTTAGGGATCCAGAAGGCTTACGAGTGTTTTATTATCTTGTCCAGGACCTGAAGTGTTTAGTCTTCAGCCTTATTGGATTACATTTCAAGATTAAACCAATCTAGATTGGATATTGTGGACATGAGGGGGTGGGAATTTTTAGTTACCATAATTAGGAATTTTTTTCTGTATATTGGGGCAATTTTTATAAACAATAAATGATGGTCTTTAATAAATGTGATAACATCTACTTTTTTGTTATTTTCTAAACACCTAATGTATGAATTATTTCTCATGTAAAATATATTCAGTGAGTGCCAGGGAGATGATTCTGGAAGTAAAGCGTTAGTTGTATAAGCCTGACATGACAGCCACCATCTACATCCCTGTGACCCACATGGGCCGGCCAGCCTGGACTAAGCACCGAGCAGCAGAAACAGGGACCCTGTGACCCTAAATTTCTACACCTGTGCTGTGGCATGAGTGCATGCTGGTGCACACACATATGCTAAATAATCTTTTTAATACAAGAGTTGGGAATCTCAGCAATATTGAAAGGAGATTCCAGAACAAGTTTAACAGAGAGCCTCCCTTCATTTTGCTGCCTAGGATGGCTTAGAACTTGGGACCAGTCTCCCAAGTGCTGGGTTTGCAGGCAGGTGCCATCACACCCAGTTCAGTTGGGATTCTTAAATTCCATGGGAAAAGGAACCTAGATATTTACAAGGCAAATCAACGCTGGAGTTACAGCTCACTAGGAAAGCGCCTGCCTACCATTCATGAGGTCTTGGATTTTATCTCCACCAAGGCAGACAAAATAATACAATGTTTGACCCTAATTGGGTCATGATAAAAAAACTAAAGTTGACACCATTAAAGAAATTATTTGAATATTAGCTGTTGGGTTTACATACAGTGTGTGTAAGACTTGAGTTTTGTACATACTAGGCAAGTGTTCCACCACTAAGCTATACTTCACAGCCGGGTAGTGTTAGCTTCTTGGGCATGAAACTGCATTGTGGTCAGGCTTTAATTTTTTATAGATCTTGTATTTCAGTGTGAAGGAAAACTTCAGCAGGTTGATTAATAGTTTTCTCTTGCTGTTACATAAATTTTATGGCTTTAGGCAAGTAGCTGGGTAGATTGCTCCAGAAGAGATGGGACTTAATAGGTTTCATGTGTCTGAAAGGACATGATGGGCCTAAATACACATCCATCCTTAGAGACATCTCAACCTTCGACAAGGTCCCAAGAGCGTTTCTCAGACTTCATGATTCACTCTGCCTGCTGCTTCAAGTTAGGGATATTATTTGTGTCTGACAAGGCAGGATGTCAAACTATTGAGATGAAAAAGGGTTTTTTTTTTCTTTTTAATGACAAGTGGGGAGATGGCTCAAGGGTTTAGAGTACTTGTTGCTCTTGCAGAGTACCCCAATCCAGTTCCTAGCATCCATATGGTGGCTCAGTCAACCGTTACTAGGGGATCCGGTGCCCTCTTCTGGCCTCGGAGGGAGCTGCATGCATATGTGGTGCACACATATCCAAAACGGCAAAACAAGCAAACACATAGACAAAGACGAGGTTATAAAAGTTTCAAGTGGATGACATGTTTTCGAATGTTGATACCAACGGGCACCTGCAGTGTCGGTAAAGATATGATAGAATAAGACCGTAGGGGTGAACCAGCTGTTTTCAGACACAGACCACGAGGACGTGGACACAGTGTAGCCCTGTGGGAAAGACCGCAGCATCAGGTCCGGCATAGAGACCGAGTGAGCAGTTTAGCGGAAGGCCACTACGCCAAGTCTGCGAGGCTGCAACCTAAGAAAACTCAGGACCACAGGGTAGTAAGGAGGCGGGAAGAAAATCGAGGGGCTAGAACGGTCGAGCAGAGGTTTCGAGCCAGAATGCCCTGCCTGCTTGGTGATGGCACAAATTGAGAAGCAGGAGCTATCTCTGGCATTATCGATTCCATGGGTCCCAGCGCACCCACCGAGAAAAGCTCTCTCTCCTCGTGGGATTACACGGCTCGCCAACGCCCCGATTCCCGCCCACCCGCACTGAGGCTGCGCGGCAGTGCCAGCCTTTTACGACGGGCCGGAAAGCAGAGGTCGCAGCGGCATAACGTGGACCAGGCAGCTATGGGGGTAAGGGGAGGGGATTCGCACCGAAGCGTCCGGTAGCCGAGTCAGAGGTGGGGTGAAGGCGGCGAGAACTTGACAGTCGCGAGCTCTACCAGGAGGGGGTGAAATGAGCTCGCTCGCCTTGAGGCCCGGAAGGCCGAGCTTGAGCTGGGAGGGGCGGGGTGGGCGGGGCACGCGGCTGCGCAAGCGCGGCCGTGTATTCAGCCTGGCCCGCCCTATTCTCAGAAAATCGCGCTGCAGCTCAAAGCCACGCTGGAGAACGTCACCAACCTTCGGCCAGTGGGTGAGGACTTCCGGTGGTATCTGAAGGTGCGGCGGAAGGCGGATCCCTTCTGGGAAAGGGAGGAGCATCGGGAGGCAGTGGGCGTCTTGGGGCTCAGGCCGAGCTGTGATCTCAGTATCGAAGTGGGAGCGTTTCTGTTCTGCTGGGTCCCGAAGTAGTTAGCCAGGCATATTAGTGGGTTTTTCAGGCTGGAATTTTAGATTTTATTTTTATTGATTATATTAGTCTCATGTAATCTAGGATGGCCTTGAGCTCTTTATGTAGCGGAGGATAACTGATTTTGCCTTTCCCTTCCGTGTGCTGGGATTCCAGATGGGCCTCCTCCTCCCACGGTGGAGCTTGGTCTTTTTTCCCCTCTACAGTCCTGGGCATATATCCGAATCTTGGGCCGCAAGTTAGCATTCTCCCACTGTGTAATCTCCCCAGCTCTTGGTGTGTAAACAGACACTGAACAAAATGTTATTTGAGGGGACCTTGTGATTACTTAATAAGGTGAATAAAACTCACCCTGTTTTATTTTCTTGCTTATCTTATTGTGAAAGTTGACCACCCTTCGTCCTAACACAGTACTAGTAAACCGGGTAGAACCCAGGTAGGTGCCCTGTCTGTGTGCTCTATAGTGGTCCAAACAGTGAGGCTCTTCACGTTCCAGATTCTGCTTTATTTTCCTAGTCTATCTCAGCGACTCACACACCCATCCGAAGCCTTGCCTTTCAGGAAGTCATAACTGATCACTTTTATTCCCATTTAATCTCCTCGGTACTAGACAAGTGCTCTACCTCTGCATCCACAGCTCCTGTTTCCAAATGTTTTAGAGCATGAGTTCCAGGGCTCAGTTGAAAAATGAAATTCTTTGACTTGAAGAAATAATAGAATAAAAAAGGAGACAGAAAAGAAAAAAAAACGATGAAAGTTTAACCCCAGCACTCTTAGGACCCCAAAAACAAAGCTCCTAGCTAGTCATTAGTTGCTCGGGGCCCTGTGACTTGGATTTCCCAGCCAAATGATACGTATTTTAGAAGAGGGTAGGGAGGATGGCGTCAGAAACAACTTGTTCCCTGACTGGAGATAAGTCTGCTCGTGTCCTCCTCAGGGTTGATTGTAGGATGCGGTAAGAATCGCTTAGAAAATAGGCTGCATTAGGCATAGTGGCACTCACTCGGAATCCCAGAACTCCGAAAGCAGAGGCAGGAAGATCTCAGGGTCAAAAACAGTTTGGGCTACATGGCGAGAGCCTATCTAAAATAAATAGAAAGCTGTGGTAAGTTATGAGCCTACTTTACACTATACTACCCTTCCCGTGGTGTCTTTGTAACTAATCCAGCTGCTCAACTAATATTCTTTTTCTACCCCAAGATGAAATGTGGCAACTGTGGTGAGATTTCAGAGAAGTGGCAATATATCCGACTGATGGTAATAGTCCCTACTGCACATACTCCTGGGCAGAGTTGGGGAAACTGGCCTTCATGTCTCTTTCCTTTGAACAGCTTTCTTTTCTTTTGCTTCTTTTTTTGTTTGTTTGTTTGGTTGGGTGGTTGGTTGGGTTGGTTTGGTGACTTCCGAGAGCAAGCACCAATGTGGTCAGCACTGGGAACAACAGGCATCTTTGGGATATAAGGCAAAGTTCAAAATCAAGGGGGACCTTTTTTTTCTCAATCACAAAGACTCCTTAGGGTGCTGCCCTACCCCACCCCAGGTGTGCTGAGGGATTGAATCCAGGGCTCTGCACATCCTAAACACGCTCTACCACTGAGCTACCCCAACCCTCTTTGTTACCTGTAGCAAGTGACTCACTTCTGTGGGTTTTGGTCTCTTCCACTGGATAACAGGCACGTGATCTCTGGGACCCTTGCATCTGGCTGGTACATAACTAGAGGTTATGTGTGTTTCTCGCCAGGACAGCGTGGCGTTGAAAGGAGGCCGTGGCAGTGCCTCCATGGTCCAGAAGTGCAAACTGTGTGCACGGGAAAACTCCATTGGTAGGTCACACAATGATTGCCAGATTCTTCCAGACTGACTGGAAGCAGACTTGTGTTGTCCGGGGTAGACACAGGGCTGAAGTGCTAAAACCTGGGCAGCTTGCTCTTTTTCCTTGAGTGGAGCGTGGGTATAGATTCAAGTCAACTTTTCCTTTTTGTATTTCAGAAATTTTGAGCAGCACCATCAAGTCTTACAACGTAAGTTCCCTGCTGTAGCGACGGGTGGTCGGATTAAATCTGAACTGGTGGCTAGGAGTAGGCTCAAGAGTAGCTGCATCAAAATGGCCAACCACTGGACATTGTCCCATATACTTAACTCTTTTGTTGTTGTTGTTGTTTGAGACTAGGTCTCAACTTCAGCCTACTCCTGTTTCAGCCTCCTGAATGCTGAGATGACAGGCGTTTGTTACCATGCCTTCTTGCAGGGAACATGCTCTCTAATGTACTTAGTTGTTCATTGGCTCAGTCCTTTTGTCCACCATACACTGGGTGGTATTGCAGTGTTTTCCTGAAAGTACAGTGAGTTGAAAATTTGGGCATGGTCCTGGGTAGTCACTGAGCCCATGGGTGAAGTAGGCATGGATTTCTTGGCCACCCACCTCTTAAGAGGTACCCTTTTCAGTCGCCCAGCCCTTGTCCTCATGGCATAGTAGATGGTTAGCAAAAGGCTAACCATACGGATGGTCTGGAGCCTTTGGAACATGCCATCCTTATTTGTCTTCTTGGTGCTGATCATTTGCCGTTCATGGAACTGTGATTGGCTCTTCCTATGTGATTCAGATCTCACAATGAACATGTAGACTTTCCTCAGCTCTGTTGACATGCAGGAAGGCTGACCCTAGGAACTCTTCTACAGAAACTGTGCTAAAGAAGGTCCTCCTGGGAGCAGTGTCCAAGTCAGGCTTCTTTTTAAAAGGGTTAAGTTGTTCTGGGTCCTATTCTAGGCACATGGGCCCAGTAAGGATCCACATAGCAGAAAGGACAGAGGGCATGGGTCTCCTGGGGACCCATTGGGCCTGCCTCCTCAATATGCTTCCTTTCTAGGCTGAAGACAATGAGAAGTTCAAGACAATAGTAGAGTTTGAGTGTCGTGGCCTTGAACCAATTGACTTCCAACCCCAGGTATGTATTTTTAAGAGGTCTCTTGGGAGAGGGAATATTGTAACAGAACTTTGCTTCTTACAGAAACTGAAATAGGAATTCTCCATCTTGCTCTTCCCTTCAGTGTTCTAGCACTGAGCTATAACACAAACCAGGAATTCTATGAATAATAATTGTCACTTATTAAATGCCTGCTATATGCTGTGCTCCATGCCTGTTTCCTTTCCACGTTACTTCATTTCATCCTTACTGTAACCCTCGGGAGTGATTCATCCTAATTTCATACAAGGGAATGTCAGAGGTTGTCCATGTCTTAGTTAGGGTTTTATTTCTGGGAAGAGACACTATGACCCCAGCAGCTCTTATAAAGGATAACATTTCATTGGGGCTGGTTTAGGGTTTCAGAGGTTTAGTCCATTATCATCATGGCGGGGAGCATGGTGACATGCAGGCAGATGTGCTAGAGGAGCTGAGATTCCTACATTTTGCAGGCACAGGAAGATACTGAGTGGTATCCTAAGCATAAGAAACCTCAAAGTCTGTCGGGCGGTGGTGCTGCATGCCCTTAATCCCAGCACTTGGGAGGCAGAGGCAGGCGGATCTCTGTGAGTTCGAGACCAGCCTGGTCTACAAGAGCTAGTTCCAGGACAGGCTCCAAAGCCACAGAGAAACCCTGTCTCAGAAAACCAAAAAAAAAAAAAAAAAAAAAAGAAACCTCAAAGTCTGTCCCCACAGTGACACTCTTCCTCTAGCAAGGCCATACTCACTCCAACAAAGCCACACCTCCTAATAGTGCCATTCCCTATGAGATTATGGGGGCCAAATACATTCAAACTACCACATTGCGGTTTGCCAGGGTCCTACAGTTAGTAAGCAGAGCGTTGTAAATTGAACCCAGGTCTGTCTGACTCTTACAGTCAGTCCTCATCCCTTTATTTGTACATTTTTACTCCACAGTAATTCTGTGGAGTAAGTAGAAAAGATGGCCGGGCAGTGGTAGCGCACCTTTAAACCAAGCACTCCAGAGGCAGAGGCAGGTGGATCTGTGTGAGTTCAAGGCCAGCCTGGCTCCAAGGCTACACAGAGAAATCCTGTCTCAAAAAAACCAAAAAGAAAAGATGATGTTGGCATCCCCGTTTCACAAACAAAAACAAGCAAACAAAATCCTCAGCCACACAGCAAGTTTAAGGCCAGGCCGGGATCCAGGAGACCGTGTCTCACAAACAAACAAAAACCTAAGTTCAGAGCCAGTTATAGTGGTGCCCACCTTTAATCCCAGCACTCAGGAGGCTGAGGCAGGTGGATCTCTGGGAGTTTGACAATACCCTGGTCTACATAGGGAGTTCTAGGACAGCCAGAGCTGTGTAGAGAGACCCCATCTCAGAAAAATGAAACAAAACAAAAACCAAAAACTAAGGTTCAGTCAGAGAAGAGTGGAGTGTGCACCTAGATCCTTCAACAAACAGGAGTGATGGAGAATTTACCCCACTCCTGCCTTTGTACTGGGCTAGTTTTTGTTAACACAAACCAGAATCACCAGAATAGGGAGCCTCAACTGAAGAACTGTCCTGATCGCCGATTGAGGTGAGCCTGGGGTATATAAGGAAGATAGCTGAAACTAGACGTGGCCACACGCCTTTAATCCCCGCACTTGCAGGGCAGAGGCAGATGGATCTTTGTGAGCTCAAAACCAACCTGGTTTTCATAGTAAGTTCCAGGTCACCCAGAGCTCCATAGTGAGACCTGCCTCAAAAAAGAAAGAATGAAGGGAAAAGAAGGAGAAAAGGGGGAAAAAAGAGAAGAGAAAGAAAAGTAGGCAAGCAGGCCAGAAGCAGGCTTCCTAGATGGCCTCTGCTGGCTCCTGTCCCCAGCATCCTGCCTCGGCTTCCCTGGGCCATGGGCTACAAGCAGTAAACCCTTTCTCTCCCAAGCCGCCTTTGGGGCTACAAGCAGTAAACCCTTTCTCTCCCAAGCCGCCTTTGGGTCATGGTGCTTATTGCAGCAACAGGAAGGCAGGCAAGGCAGTCTTGTAGGCCAGGGCTGTAACTTAGATACACCATAGCAGTGCGAGTCGCTGGAAGTTCGGGTTTGTCAGGAGCCGCTGCTTACGCTGCAGGTGCCTTTCATTATGAAGGCTTTGCTAGAAAGCCCAGCCCTGGGCTGGTCTTCACAGGCTGTCTTTCCCCAGCCTCACTCTGTTTTCCTGTCCCCTACAGGCCGGGTTTGCTGCCGAAGGCGTGGAGTCAGGGACAGTCTTCAGTGACATCAATCTGCAAGAAAAGGTGGGACTTGGGGATCTGGCAAGGTATTATTATATGGTACCTGGTGAGAATTTTTTTTTTTTTTTGGTGAACAGGGCTTATCAGTGGAGAGCTAGCTCTGAATTTGGGCGCTTTTTGTTAGTGAATCTGCTATTTAAATGGCTGTGCGTACAGTGCTGAAGTGCAGTCCTGTGTGTGCATGCAGGAAGGCTGAACGTGCCTGACGTGGGAAGTGCACAGTAGATACGCTCCATTCAGGCTTGAGTTACAGTGCTGGTGGCCGTGAGATACGTAGGAAATATGCTACTCTTAAACACATAAAACAGAGGTATTTACTTTGGCCATTGGTGAAAACCTGGGACAGGCCGGGCAGTGGTGGCGCACGCCTTTAATCCCAGCACTCGGGAGGCAGAGGCAGGCGGATCTCTGTGAGTTCGAGGCCAGCCTGGGCTATAAGAGCAAGTTCCAGGACAGCCAGGGATACATGGAGAAACCTTGACTTGAAATCAATCAATCAATCAATCAAGGGCTGAACTTAGTTTGGGGAGTGACATGAAAACTTGCCAGGCTATAGGACTGGGAGATAGAGTTCAGGCCTGAGTTGTCTGTTCTGTCAAGGGTTTCCTTATTCGTGATCTGCTGACTCAGAGTCTGCATTGGGCTTTGGAACCCTGCTTCTTCACTGCCCACACTGTCCATTCTGCCTTGAGAGGCTAATGCTGCCTTATTTCACAGGACTGGACAGACTATGACGAGAAGGCTCAGGAGTCTGTGGGGATCTTCGAGGTCACCCATCAGTTTGTGAAGTGCTGAACTGTGTTCCTACAAACTTGCCCGGAAGAACTGAGAGGAGAAAAAGGGCCCTGAGCAGCAAATCCCACGGAGGCTTCTCATCGCTGATCTCCTAGCACCTGTCCAAGCCCTCACAGTCTGCATGCTGGGGTTTGTCACGGTTCTAAGTCCCACCAATAAAGTCCCCACTGGTGTGTGAAGGTAGTGTGTGCAGTACTCCCTCCACAAATAAGAGTGGACTCTGGAGCTCTTTGCTTTCTCATGCCTACTCTGCACCTGATCCAGTTCACAAAACACACAGGAGCACGCAGCTTATAAAGGCTCTCCAGCTCTTGGGAAATAGGCAGGTCCACCTACAAGATCAAAGGCATGAAGGCCAAGTGGCACCGAGGGCAGAGAAGCCTATGGAATGATGCTGTGAACCTGGCAGCTCCAAACTAAAACGCCCTGATCATCATGGCGCTCCAGTATATCCAGGCATCTGTTAGCTGCTCACTTCACCCCAGACCTCACTCCAGGCATGTATCCTTCCACTCCACATTCCCGGCTGATTGCTAGCCTCTTCATTTGCTGTGATAGAGCACTTCCTGTCAGAGTCAACCTGGAAGTTCTTCCTCATGTGGAATCAGCCTCTGTGACCCCTGAAGCACTGCTCGCTGGTCCTGGCTAATCCCTGTGACCCATATCTGTATGTTCTGCATCCAGACAACTCTTTGGAGTGAAGACAGCATCATAGCCTGCTGAATCTCTTGAAACCAAAGATTCCCCAAACAGCAGAGTTGGTCAATGTAATACTAGGCCATGAGGATATTGTGCCATCATACGTGGGAACCCACCATTTGGAAAACCTGTTACACAGACTATATTTCTCCAATAGTCTACTGGAGCAGAAACAAAGATTTTATCTTTTAATTTTGTATACTTGTTTGTATTTATGTGTAGGTGTGTGGGTGTGAGTGCAGATGCCTTCGGAGACCAGAAGAGGATGTCATGTCCCCTGGTGCTGGAGTTATAAGCTATTGTGACCCACCCAATGTGGGTTCTAGGCACCAAACTCAGGTCTTCTGCAGGAGCGGTGTGTGCTCTTAACTGCTGAGCCATCTCATCTCTCTAGTCCATGTTCTTCCACTTCTGAGAGTAGAAAAAGGCATGCTATCCCCAAGCTGGTTGAGAGGGTCTAACCAAGGGAGCTGGCAAAACTGGCCGTATCTGAGTCTGGTAGGGAGGTGCTGACTCTGCTTCCTTTCAAGTCTGGCAACTATGTTGTATTTACTAAGCCCCCTGTGTTTTCTTTTTCTGAGGACTTGTGCACCTGACAGAGCAGGGCTTCTATCCTCCCCCAAGTCGTAGTCTAGCCTAGAAGCAAGCTGGAGCCCTGGACTGGGAAAAGCCTTTCTTGTTTGTCGTCTCTATATTAAGTTCATAATATTAAATATTAAAGGGATCTCTTGGTTCTAGAAGGTGAGGGAACCCAAGTAGTCATTAAGAAGTAAAGGAAAAATAAAACAGATTGTGCCAAATAGGTAACATTCAATACCCATTTAACAGAAACAGCAACAAAGAAACCCTTAACCAACTAAGACTCAGGAGAAAACTAAGAGCAAGTGTTGTGTTTAGTAAGTAATGAGATGCTCAAGTGCTCCCCTCAGGGTCAGGGTGGAGTGAGGACTCCCTCTGTCACTGCCTCCGTTCCACGCGCTGGGCCTCACCAGGGTGATGAAAGAGCAAAGAACTTAGTAAAAAGTCCAAAAGAGTTGACAGGTGCTAGATTTACGATCTATGCAGAAATCAAAGACATTTCAATACATTAACAAGCAAAACATAATTCAAGAAAAGCTGCCTTTTCTAATAGTAGCCTAGGGTAGGCTGTCTTTGGGGACAGTACTTGCACAGCATGCATGAATCCCTGGGTGCACTCTCCAGTACCACAAAGAAATGTAATAGCAAGAAAATACACTCCTTCCTCAGAGTCACTAGGATTTAACCTTAAAGGAATTTACAACAGTGGAGAATAGCATTAAGCGTCACTGAAAGACATTAAAGACCTATGTTATAATGACAGATAGGAAGACTTGATATTCAGACACTCGATTTCAAAAAAATAGAAATTTAAATGAAATTGCAATTACTGTTTTGTGGAATTAAAATTGAGTCAGTTCTGAAATCCCCGAGTCACAGACTTATATACCACATGGCACGGTGTACAGAGCAGTGCAGTTAAGCTAGTATGGTATTAGCTCAGTGGGAGCCAAATAGAACAATAAACAGGTTAAATAGACCCATTGATGTGAAAAAGAAATTGGCAGATGGTGTTGCAAATGAACATGTTAATTATTAGCTCAGTGTGTGTAGGGACAAATGTTCAGTGAGGCGAGGTTGGAGCCCTGCTTCACCCTCTGTGCAGAGGTATTCCTCCCCAGGCTTGTAAACTGGTGTTCAATGCCGAGGGGTGTGGGAGGATCACTGGCTTCAGCATTGGCTTCACTGCGAATCCTGGGCGAGTGCCTCCCGTCTTGGGACCTTATTTTCTTCATGTGAAAAATGAGGACAGTTTCAGCTCTGGAGTGTGTTACTGATGACATTAGCCCAAACTGCGTGTCTGAGTCCCACTTGTTACCAGGCCTGCTCACTGTGCTAGCTGTAAATAAAAGGCAGTTTCCCGAGTCTGAGGCGATGGAGGTGGGAGCAGACTATGGAGGCCAGAGGACACTTTGCAGGAGTCGGTTCCACTCTGTGGGACCCAGTGATGCAATTCAGGTCATCAGGCTTTACAAGTGCCGTTACCCACCGAACCACCACCTTACTAGTCCATTACCCACCGAACCACCACCTTACTAGTCCATTACCCACCGAACCACCACCTTACTAGTCCATTACCCACCGAACCACCACCTTACTAGTCCATTACCCACCGAACCACCACCTTACTAGTCCATTACCCACCGAACCACCACCTTACTAGTCCATTTTTTAAAGTTTGTATATGGGGGGGATGGACACGTGTACCATGATGCATGTATACAGGACAAAGGATGGTTTGTAATAGTGTGTTTTCTTTCCACCATGTGGGCTCCTGGGAATCAAAATCAGGTTAGTGACAAGCACCTTCATCCACCGAGCCATCTCACTGCGCCCCCCCTACTGGCTTTTTTTTTTTTTTGACATTAAGTAAAAGTGCTCAGTCTGCTCTTAAATTATCCCTGAGTGGCTCTTTAAGATCATCTTTAAATGTGGTTTTTATGACGGACACTGTGAAGGTTGTGGTAGGTTGGGCTGCCTGCTTTGTGTACAGCAGCCTCCTCTGCTACTTCTCTGCGTGAGGAGAAACACCCGGGGGCTGTGCTTGGCTGACCATGGCAGTCATTATACACAGTCTGAGTTCTTCAATAAGCCAGGTGCCAGTGGGTGAGCCCTGGGGATGGGTCCAGCTGGTGTCCTGGTGGGTCCCTGTGGATGAGGGAAGGAGGGTGGCTTTCAGTCCAGCCCTCCAGAAAGCGGCAGGGCTCTTGGCACTGGACTTTTGTAGTTGTTGTTTGTTTGTTTCCTGGCACCTTTTGTGCATCTACACATCCCCTTGGCATTGTTCCCCAAGGGCTTCTCTAAAGTAAATGCTTAGAATGGATGTCACACTGGAGCTCACACATTGGGAACAAAGTGGGGGAGCGAGGGGCGGGGGGGCAGCATAAGACATTAGCTGCAGTGTCTCTTCAACCAGGCTTCCCCACTGAGAAAACTGCTGAAAACGCAAGTTTCCCAGCTTCGCTGCATGCCCATCAGACGTGCCTCTCCCAGGTTAGAGCCTGAGATTGTCTAGCAGAGGCATTCTCAGAGGAATGGGCTGCATTGTCATAGCAGGAGGTGCTATGGGGCTCCTGCAAGGAGGGAACCGATGCTGACCGCATGCAGGCAGGAGTGCCTGGTGGTGGGATGCATGCCTTAATCCCAGCACTCAGAAGGCAAATGCAGGTGGATCTCTGAGTTCAAGGACAGCCAGGGCTACACAGAGAAACTCTGTCTTAAAAAACAAAACAAACAAAAAAATGAGGAGGAGGAGAGGAAGAAGAGGAGAAGAAGAAAGAGCAAACAGGCTACACTATTCTCTAGTGACCCAATACCTACTTGGAACCAGCCCAGGGCCCCAGCTTTCAGTGCCCTGCAGCCTCCAGATGGAGCCAGCCTGACTCAGACCTGTCAGCCCTCCTTGGCATCAAGTACAAACTTATGCCTGCCACCAGCTGCTTCTGACATGCTAGAAGAATCTGGCTGTTTTCAGATGTAAAGCTAAAACCTTTTCCAAGCAGCTGCCTCTTGCTACTCCCTAAAGTGGGAAACAGCAGAAAAGGAACTTGGCCTGTGTTCCTTAGGGAAAGGTTGCAAGAGCAGATTCTGGACCAACTACCTTCCAGTTAGGGAAAAATGGTTCGGTACAGAAAAGAAAATCTAACACAAGGAGAAAGCCATATATGCGGATTAAATTTAGAGCCAGTTAGGAATGATTCACAATATTTCATTTAGGAAAGACCCGTGGCCTCCAGTGAATCAAAGTGCCTGGGAATCATAAGTGATCTCAGGCCACAATCAAATACAACAGTGACACGACCAGGGAGTTCTTTTAGTTACTTTTCTGTTGCTGTGCTAAAACATCATGACCAAGGCAACTTCCAGAAGACTTTACGACGGCTTATGGTTCCAGAGGGATAAGAGTCCAACAGGGCAGGAAGCACAGCAGTGAGTGGCAGGAATTGGATACTGAGAACTCACACCTTGAACTGTAAGCATGGAGTAAAGAGAGAAAACTAGAAGTATGCAAAATCTTCTCCCCTCAAAGCTGGTCCTCAGCAAGACCATACCTCCTAAATGTCTCCAAACAGTGCTACCAATTGGATACTGACAGCAGCCAGTACCAGGGACTGGAGTATTGCTGTGATAGGCCTATGTGTTTGTTTGGAGGAATTTGGACTTTGGTACTTTGGGTTTGGAAAGCTGTGGAATGTTTTAAGCACTACTTAAAGGACCATACTAGTAGGAACATGGAAGACAGCAGTGCTGAGAGTTATTTGAACTATGTAGGGCTCACTCAAGAGGTTTCAGAGGGAAAGAATTTTAGTATGTTGCCTGGAGGTCATTCATGCGATATTCTGTTAAAGAAAGTGGCTGCCTTTTGCCCTTTTCCAAAGAGTTTGCCTGAGGCCAAAGTGAAGAGTTTTGGATTAATTTGTTGGCAGAAGAAATCTCAAAACAGCCTAGTATAGGCTCTGTCATGTGGATAGTAGTGGTAACTCTAATGAAGATTTATAATGAAAAGGAGAAAGCTGAGCAGGGTAATTACAAAAAGTCAATTTTGAGGAGAAAAAGAACACCAGGAAGTGGAATGGAGCTAAATCCTATGTCCAATGAGATAAACAGATTAATAAATGGAATAAAGGGAGTGGTGACCTCAGGGCAAGATCCCACCCAGCTAAGTTTCCAATGTATAGAAAGAGACTAAAGAAAAGCTTAGATCCAAGTGGGGAGGGCATGCCCTTAATCCCAGCACTCCAGAGGCAGAGGCTGGTGGATCTCTGAGTTTGAGGCCAGCCTGCTCTACAGAGTGAGTTCCAGGACAGCCAAGCTTAGACAGTGAAAGACAAAAAGCTAGTGAGGATGTAATTGCATGGGGGGGGGGCATGTTCCAACTCCAGCAAACAGAAGAATTTAGTAGCTTTGGCCACGTGATTCTGGGTTTAGAGTTAGGGTAGAGAAAGGAGTTCTAGAATAAGGCTGCTGGGGCCAGGCATGTGTAGTGTGTAGGGCCTGGTAGGTTTCTGTCCTCCCACCATGTCCCACAGTCATTAGGTCCCAGAGAAAATCACGCAGAGAGTCTACATTAGGTTATGAACTGATTGGCCCATTAGCTCAGGTTTCTTGTTAGCTCTTGTAACGTATATAGCCCATTATTCTTATCAATGTTAGCCACATGGCTCAGTACCTTTCTCAGCAGGGCAGGTCACATCCTGCTTCTTCGGTGGTCCAGGCCAGGAGTGCCGAGAGAGCTTCCTGCTTCCCAGAATTCTCCTGGTCTAATAGCCCCACCTCTACTTCCTGTCTGGTTGGCCCACCTATACATCCTGGCTAATGGCCAATCAGCGTTTATTTAAATCATGATTGACAGAATACAGACAATTCTTCCACACCAGGCATGTGTTAGGGGTGTCCCTGAATGGAGGTCTAGCAGAGAGGCCATGTGTGAAGCTGTGAAGTTGAAGCCTAGATTGCCTTGGAGAACTCAAATGTTAGAGTCCTGGCATACCTGCCAAGGAGAGCTGCTGACAGGAAGTGGAACCAGAACAAGAGAAAGAAGTATGCTGCAGTCAACAAAGCTGAATGGAGCTGGAAATCTGAAGAGCATTTTGACAGCAGACATGGGGATGCAGTTTGGAGTTTGCCCAGCTGGTTTTTGGTCTTGCTTTGGTCCAGTATTTCCTTGCTATGCTCCTGTCCCTACATTTTGGAATGGTAATGTAAATCCTATGCTATTATATGTTGGAAGTGTGTGATCTGTTTTTTACAGGAGTTTACAATTAAGAGACTGCATGAATCTCAGAAGTGACTTTGAACTTTGGAACAATGTTCAGACTGTGATAGACTATTGGGACTTTTGAAGTTGGACTAAATAAATTTTGCATTATGATATTGTTATAAGCCAGAAAGTGGAATGTTTTAGTTTGAATGTAATGGGCCCCATAATCTCATAGGGAACTGCACTATTAGATGTGGCTTTGCTGGAGTGGGTATGGCCTTTTTGGAGGAAGTGTGCCACTGTGGGGGCTGCAGGAGCTCCTTCCACTCTTTCAGCCAATAGCCTTTAAGATACCAGCCCACTTGGGCGTGGTCTCTTTTACTTTAAAAAGCAGCAGTAGGCCTTCTCTCGCCCCTTTTGCTTCCGGCTCTGCTTCTGGCTACTAGACTCCTTTCCTGGTGGTGCAGAGGGCTGTTGTCTAGGATGGTGATCTGTAAGTTTTTCCCTTTAAATAAATAACCCTTTTATTAATCATAATTCCAAACTGATGTGGGATTGTTTTGTGACTTATGCCTTCATCTGGTGCCCAACATTTGGTTTTAGAACCCCCACCCCCACCCTCACCCCCCGGCTCAGCTGCCTGCTGCCAGCTAGACTTAGCACAAGCCCTCCCTCAGCCATGGCCTGTGCATGGAGCCAGCAATTCAATATAGAATATCAGGCAGTGGCTTTTCTTGCTGCAATTCTTTATATTTTCTCTTTACACACCTCGAATTGGCTTCAAGTCCCCACGCACCCTATCGTTTGCCTCCCCACATGGATTTAAATTCCATGCTTCCCAGGCTCCACGGACCCAGACAGTCTCTGCCCACCTGGTTTGCTCTTTTCTGAGCAGTTTTTAAATTCCCCTTGCAGCACAGCGCTTAAGTAGCATGAGTCAGAGCCCAAGCGGTTGCCGAATGCTGCAACCCCTTGGGGTGACTCTTTGTCACGTGGAGGCATATGCAGCTTCTGGGTTGCTGTTCTCTATCCCTGGATTCTGGGTTTCTGGTTCTGTGTATGGAATTGATTTAATTATATTTACTTTGTTGAGCAACTCATATTTCCCAGTCTTTAACAAATACTAAGGCAGACACTGAAACAGGACCCCGTTTCTGTCACCTTTGCATTGGTTCTAGTTGCGACTCAGCAACAGCACCACTTGCTGGATAATAGGTAATGTGGCAGTTTTCATTTCCATTGCAACTTTTACTGCTTTCTTTACTAATACAATGGATTATATCATGCAAGTTTTATATGACTATGGGGATACCTCAATTTACTCATTACTAGGTTTCAGAATTCTTCTCCATATTCTATGATTAAGGAAGAATATTGCACTCCTAGGAATGATGCAATCTTTACGGACTAATAATGAACGGCTAGTTGAAAGGATTAAAGTTATTGAAAATCAGAGGTTATCTGAACAAGTGGATACTATGATAGGCAAAATTGCCTCCATATCCAAGGGTACTAGGAAGTTACCTGAAAAGGTTCATACTGTTGAATTTGACGTTCAGAAGTTATCACAAACTTTTGATAAGGTAAAAGACAGAATGTACCTCCAGGATGGCAATCTACATGATATCCAAGA
Source organism: Ondatra zibethicus (assembly GCA_004026605.1). NCBI lineage: Eukaryota > Metazoa > Chordata > Mammalia > Rodentia > Cricetidae > Ondatra > Ondatra zibethicus. The sequence continues at coordinate 67,309 of PVIU01000307.1, forward strand.
AAAGTTCAAGGAGGACATGTTATCTTTGAAGGGAAACATTAAAATCTTGAACTCACAGGTGCAGAATTGGGACCAAAAAATTGATACCTTAGTGAAACTACTAGAAACATATGCAGGTCAGGAGATTCAGGCTTTACTAGAGACAATGATAAAAAGATTTGAAATGATTGAGGAAATTATTGGAGCTGGTGAACAGGGTAAGAAGGCACAAGGACAGGATACGATGTCACCACTGGCTGTCAGAACTGTTTTACCCAGGGTTTTAGCGTAATACCCTGTAATTTACTCTGACAAAGCGTCAACTTCTAAAGGCTCAAAGGGAGCCAAAGAAGGTAGACGGATGCCAATAGGAATGAATGATCTAAAAGAAATTAAGCAAGCTGTCATTAATTATGGCTTGCACTCTGCATTTGTTAAGGAAATGATAAGGACTTAGGCTTCTAATGTCAGAGCTACTCCCGATGATTTCTCTCAGTTAGTGTCCACAGTATTGGATGATGGACCTTCCTTGATGTTTGGAATTTATTTCAGAGAATAATCCATACATATGGAACAGCAAGGAAGAGCAAAAGGTGTGGAGGTCTCCCAAGATCAAATTCTTGGCATAGGAGCATATGCTGATCCACAGGTCTAAGCTCTTTACGATGAAGAAGTATTGTCCCTATGCCACAAAGCAGCCTTGAATGTTTGGAATAGGATACAAGAACTAGGGAAAAGGATCGAATCATATACCAGGGCTAGGCAGGGACAGAGAGAACCCTATACTGACTTTTTAAAAAGATTAATTAAGGCTCTGAAAATAGGAGTGACTGACTCAGAAGTTAGACGAATCTCTGGCTTTTGAAAATGCAAACTTAGAATATAAAAAGATAATTGGGCCTTTAAGGTCTAGATCAGCACCTATGGATGAATGGATTCAGCATATGATGAATGTTGAGACGTTTGGCTATAATGATGAATCTTGGGTAGGAGAAGAGATTTTGAAAGCAATGAGGAGAAATCAAACTGCCAAATGTTTTAATTGTGGTAAATTAGGACATCTGAAAAGGGATTGCAGGCAAGGAATTTCTAGGAATTCTCTGGGAATGACAAAAATAGGAGACCTTAGCCTTCAGGTATATGTAGGAGGTGTGGTAAAGGCCGACACTGGACCAATGAATGCAGGTCAACAACAGACAGACAAGGCAACCCGATATCATCGGGAAACTCCTTGGGGGCCTCTTGCAGGCCCCCAAGCCAAAAGTGGCCCAGTCATTCCCAGTTACAGTGGAGAACGTGTCTCACCAAGAAAATTAAAAAATCCAATGCCTGCTGTAAAAAGCAATACTGGTCTAAATGATGGGTTAAATGTAGAGGATGAGTCAAAAAAAAATCAGTAGGACAGAGTAAATGTATATTTTGGCAGACTTCTATTAACGATCAAAGACCAAAGCTAAGAGTCTGTATAAATGGCATTATTATTGAAGGCTTATTAGACACAGGTTGTGGATGTAAGTATCATTACCCCAGAATCTTGGCATCCAAATTGGCCTCTTCAAGAAGTAGATGTTCAGTTCCTGGGAATTGGAGCCCTATCTCATATAAAACAAAGCGTGAGATGGGTTGAATGCATAGGGCCTGAAGGGCAAATAGGAAGACTAAGGCCACATATAGCCAATATTGCAATAAATTTATGGGGCCATGACCTGCTACAGCAATGGAATGCCCAGATTAACATTCCTGCAGTCCCAGGAACTCATAATTCTAGGAAGGATATAATGAGGTATTATGGAAAAAGTTACCAGCCATTCAGGCTGTACAAGAACATACAGCAACTAGCAAACTTTTAGAGGTACCAACAACCCTACCTTTAAAATGGTTAACTGAGAAGCCAATATGGATCAAGCAGTGGCCTCTAGCTGAAGATAAATTACAGGCTTTGGAACAGCTGGTACGAGAGCAACTAGATGCTCACCATATTGAAGAATCAACCAGCCCTTGGAATTCTCCTGTGTTTATTGTAAAAAAGAAATCTGGTAAATGGAGAATGGTGACAGATCTAAGAGCTGTCAACAAGGTAATTCAACCTATGGGTCCTCTACAATCTGGAATTCCTTTGCCTTCTCTATTACCAAAAGGATAGCCTCTTACAGTTATTGATTTGAAAGATTGTTTTTTTCAGTATACCTTTACAAGGAAAGGATAGAGAAAAATTTGCCTTCACAGTGCCTACTTATAATAATTCTCAGCCTACTAGGAGATATCAATGGACTATCCTCCTACAGGGGATGCTCAATAGTCCCACATTGTGCCAATATTTTGTAAGTCAGCCACTGGAAATAATTCGTAAGCAATTTCCTAAGTCTATAATATACCATTGCATGGATGACATTTGCTATCTGATTCAAATACAGATACTTTAGAAAGGATGTTTGATGAAGTTAAGAAAGTCTTGCCTAAATGGGGATTACAAATTGCTCCTGAAAAGATTCAAAGAGGAGATTCTGTTAATTACCTAGGTTACAGAATAGGTTTACAGAAAATTAGAACACAAAAGGCACAAATTAGGAGAGACTGGCTATGAACTCTTAATGACTTTCAAAGATTGTTAGGAGACATTTCCAATCTACAACTGGCTGTTGGGATAACACCTGATTTAATAATTCATTTAAACAAAACCTTAGATGGTGATAAAGATTTGAATAGTCCCAGAGAATTAACAGCTGAAGCAGAAAAGGAGCTGACAATGGTTGAGGAAAAATTACAGGAGGCACATGTGGATAGGGTGAATCCAAATCTTAGTTGTATCCTAGTCATATTGCCTTCCAGAATTTCTCCTACAGGAATTTTAATGCAGAGGGAAGATACTATTTTAGAATGGATATTTATACCACATAAACCAAGTAAAAAATTAAAAACTTATGTGGAAAAAGTCTCTGACTTAATTATAAAAGGTAAACTGAAACTTCGTCAACTAGCAGGTATAAACCCAGCAGAAATTATAGTGCCTTTTACTACTGATGAAATAAAAAAGTTATGGGAAGACAATGAACCATGGCAAAGAGCTTGTGCTATTTTTAGGGAGAAATTAATAGCAACTATCCCTAAAATGATGGACTTAACCTCATAAAGAGAACTTCTTGAATTCTTCCTCGAATTGTACGTGATACACCAATAACTGGAGCCCGTACATTCTATAATGATGCAAATAAATCAGGGAAAGCAGGTTACAAATCAGAAGAATTGAGTAAGGTGGAACAAAGCCTTATAATTCTGTCCAGAAGGCAGAATTATATGCCATTTTTGTGGTGCTAAGAGATTTTAAAGAACCTCTTAATATAGTTACGGATTCACAATATGCAGAAAGAGTTATCTTGCATATTGAAACTGCTGAATTTATACCAGATGATATAGAATTGACTTCATTGTTTATCCAGGTGCAAGACATAATCAGGAATAGGCTTTGTCCTTTGTACATAACACACATCCGATCCCATATGGGTCTGCCATGTCCTCTAGCACAAGGTAATGCAGAAATTGATCAATTATTGACTGGAAGCGTGTTGCAGGCCTCAGAATTTCATAAAAAAAATCACGTCAATAGCAAAGGTTTAAAGAAAGAGTTTTCTATTACATGGTAACAAGCTAAGGAGATTATAAAGAGATGCCCTACTTGCTCATTCTATAATCAAACACTGTTGCCTGCAGGAAGTAACCCAAAGGGTACTCAAAGGAATGAAATCTGGCAGATGGATGTGTTCCACTTTATGGAATTTGGTAAATTAAAATATATACATCACACCATACACTGCAACTGCCCTGAGCTCAGAAAAGGCTGATTTGGTAATCACACATTTATTGGAAGTTATGGCCATCATGGGTATACCTGCACAAATAAAGACAGATAATGGTCCAGATTATGTCTCTAAGAAAATGAAATGGTTTTTTGCTTATTATAATATTAAGCATGTTACAGGTATACCACACAATCCTACAGGTCAAACAGTTATAGAAAGATCAAATCATACTATAAAGGATATGCTGAACAAACAGAAAGGGATGGAAAATACCCCCATAATAGACTGCATAATGCTTTATTAACTTTGAATTTTCTTAATGCTAATGAGAAAGGAACAACAGCAGCAGAGAGGCATTGGATAATGGAAAAAACTTCTGAATTGAATCAACCAGTATATTTCAAGGATGTGTTGACAACACAATGGAAACCAGGAGATGTGCTACGTTGGGGAAGGGGTTTCGCTCTTGTTTCCACAGGAGATGGAAAATTATGGATACCATCAAAATTAATAAAGATTCACTTTGAAAAGGAATAAACTATTGAAACATAGAAATGACAGCTCATCCACAATGGTGATAACCATACAGGTGGTAAGAAAAGCATATAGGATGGGGGCAGGGTCCTGTTCTTGTTTTTGCAGGAAAATACTCATCTTCAAAAATTCAAGAGACCCATGATGTTTGAATGATGACAGGTAGAAAAATAACTATCCAATGAGGATCATCAAGAAAATCAAATATAGTTCATAAGTACAAATGATACATGTATACATTTATATATATGTATATGTATATATGTCTATGTTTATGAATATATAGAGCTGGTTTTAGAGTTGGATAACGGCTCTGTCCTTCTTTAAATCCAAGCATGTTGTTAAAAGAAAAAACCCAGAGTTTCTATCTCATGTCAAGAGTCATTTGATGTGGGACAGAAAGAAAAAAGAATTTAGAAAACATCTTTGCTTTTCTTCATATCTATTTTTGTCTTTATCATGCCTTTCATTGAATATATATGTCTGTATATGTCTATATAAATAATGTTTGAGTTTTCCACAGTGGACAATGAATTTTCCTGAAGTAATCTTTGAAGTTTCCAGGAAGAAGATGGGGCCCCATAACAGCAACTCCACCTGGTTGATATGACATCATGACACTGATAGCACTACTACAAGACCTGTTTTGGGTACCAGCTGCACAAGACGGTTCCAACTTGGTTAGCTGAAATGGTCCACATCTTTTACAGCATTCTGGCCAGACCTCCGAGATTATTTGCAGTCTTACCAGACATTAATCTTGAAATTTAACCATCATTTTACTTTCACAGGATCCCCTAGAAAGAACGCCACTCCCATGACAGCTGGAAGTAATTCTAGAAGATCGCTGGGCAAAGGTTGGAAGCACGGGAGTGGGGATAGGGATGGAGGTAGGGGTGGGGGTGGGTGAAGGGGAGAGGGGGAGGGAGAAGGGAAGGACTGAGGAGAGCTTGGGGGAGTGGGAGGGTGGAGATGGAAGAAGGGTGAATATTAGAGAAGGGAATAAGATATCTACATTAAGGGAGTCATTTTAGGATTGGCAAGAGACTTGGCTCTAGAGGGGATCCCAGGTGTCCACAGGGATGTCCCCAGCTAGGTGCTTGGGCAGCAGAGAAGAGGGTGCGTGAACTAGACATTATGGGTGCTTGTCCCATAGTCACATTGATGAATATCTTGATCATCATCATAGAAATTTCGTCCGATGGATAGAGATAGAGACAGAGACCCACATTCACATCAAACCAATGGACTGAGCTCCCAAGGTCCAGTGGAAGAGCAGAAGGTGGAGAAGATGAGCAAGGAAATCAGGACCGTGAGGGGCTGGTCCACCAACTGAGACAGTGTGCATGATCTAATGGGAGCTCACCAAATACAGCTGGACCAGGACTGAATGAACATATGATCAAACCAGAATCTCTGAATGTGGCTGCCAATGGGGGCTGACTGAGAAACCAATGATAATGGCACTGGGACCTGTCTCTTCTGCATGTATTGGCTTTTTGGGACCCTAGTTTACTTGGATACACACCTTCCTAGGCCGGGATGGAGAGGGGAGGGTCTTGGGCTTCTGAAGGGTACCCTGCCCTCTCTTAAGGAAGCAGGGGGAGAGAGGAGGGGTAGTGGGGGAGCGGGAGGGGACTGGGAGAAGGGGAGGAAGTGTAAATTTTTGAATGAAAAATAAAAGAATATGAAAAAAAGAAAGAAAATTATTCCAGCTGGGCAGTGATGACACATGCCTTTAATTCTAGCACTGGCAGAGTCAGGCAGATCTCTGTGAGTTTGAGGCCAGCCTGGTGAATTCCGGGACACCTGGGTCTACACAGAGAAACCCAGTCTTGAAAAAAAAAAAAGAAAACAAAAAGAAAAAGAAAATGCTTCCATAAGATAGGGCTGTAGGTAAGCCTATGGGCATTTTCTTAGTAAGTGATGGAGAAGGGCCCAAGCCATTGTGGGTGGTGCCATCCCTGGATTGGTGACCCTGGGTTCTATAAGAAAGTAGGCTAAAAAAGCCATGGAGAGCAAGTGAGTAAGCAGCACCCCTCCATGGCCTCTGCATCAGCTCCTGCTTCCAGGTTCCTGCCCTGTTTGAGTTCCTGTCCTGACTTCCTTCAGTGATGGACTTCAATGTGGAAGCATAAGCCAAATAGACCTTTCCTCCCCAGCTTGCTTTTTGGTCACGGTGTTTCATCCAGGCAATAGAAACCCTGACTAGGACACATACCCCGAGTCCTTCCATGAAGCCTCCTTGCATTTCCCCACCCCATGAGCTTGGTGAGGCTGGCTCATACCGCTCAGGCCTGCTCGGAGCTAATGGTGCTCCACCCTTAGCACAGGCTTGCAGGAGAGGATCTCCTACTTAGTCTAGAGGGATAATTGCCCACCCTTTGGACAGGCGATCTTCCTCACTTGTACTGTGAACTGCTCCTCAGGTTTCAAAGCCTTCAGAAGTTCATTAGCACAGAATTTGGCTGTTTTAGGAGGAGAGCTTGACACGAGTCTTGCCACGTTTGCCTTCAAGTAACCCAGACAGACCTCTTTCTCTGCTCTGCGTCTCTCACCGCAGGCTGCTCTCCTACTTCACATTCTTTCTTCCACCTCATACAGACCCCGTCCCACCACAGGTTCAGTGAAGCTGCTGAGCTCCATACCAGTCTCAGGCCCTGGATGAGGCCAGTTCTTCCTGAGGTCTCTGGGGCACAGAGTTCTATTGGCACAGGTCAACTGGGCATCATACACTGTTTTCCTCATACCTGGTTCTCTCAATAGAGCCTGGCCTTCCTCTGTTGTCCTCTGGCCCTTGATATCCATGGGGACCTCCAGGAACCCAGTCCATCAGAGACTGAGTCCCTCGTACTGCCGCAGGCCATGCAGCTTGTCTCGGGACTGACATGTGCTTCTGCTGCTCAGTTTCTCTGCTTCTGCGGCACTCGGCCTGATCTCCATTGGCTCCCATGTCACAGCCCCACAAGCCAGGCTGCTAGAGATTCTTTCATTGCATGTTTAGAGCCATTCCCAATCCTAGCAGTTCCAGTGTGGAATAACCTTTGATCATCATGGTCTTTTACACCAGACTACTGTTTAGACCCTTGTCTGCATGCTGGATAACAGATTTTTTTTCCTTCTCAAAGGTCAGACTCGTGGAGTATCTTTGGTTGCTTTGGGTCACTCCCCTCCTTTTTGTGACCATATTACTCCCAGGGGTCCAGGTTTGGAGGTTCCAGGAGGGGCTCTATTTACTAGACCTCTTCCTCTTTTAGCTCCTTAGTCATAGAAAACATTCAATCGATGCCTCCATTTTCCTATCTGTTTTATCCAATATTCCTGCTGAGTCAGAAATGCTAATGTCAAAGCCATGAGACTCATGTCCCTTTCTTACTGTCACCATACCTCCATATCCCCAGTCTCCCTCTGGACTGTCCTTGCCCTGCCTCACATAGATCTTTTATTACCATAGCAACTGCTTGCTGATACCTCCATCCCTGGTGTGCTATTCCCAGGGCTTGCAATGCCTGTTGCAGACCTTTGGCAGTTCTCAAAACATCTCCATACTTCCAGCCAAGACCCTGCCCGTCAGGCAGGCACAACACTCCATACTGCCTGGAGGAAGCCTGACATCCTGGGATTTCCTGCATTGACAGCTCCTGCCCTGCTGGCTGCACCTTAGTTATACATCTCGCTAATTTTTGCACTGCCCATGCCTGGACCACTCTTCCCACAAAGCCCTATAGGAAAATACCACCATGTCAAAAATTCCTCCACAAAATACCCTGTTTTAGTGAGGATTTTTATTGCTGTGAAGAGACACCGTGACCACAGCAACTCTTATATAGAAAAACATTTAATTGAGGTGGTGGCTTACAGTTTAGAGGTTCAGTCCATTATCATCATGGTAGGGAGCATGGCAGCGTGCAGGCAGACATGGTGGTGACTAGTTCTTGATCAGAAGGGAACAGGAAGTGGACTGTAACACAGAGTGAAGCTTAAGCAAGAGACCTAAAAGCCTGCCCCCACAGTGACACACTTCCTTTAACAAGGCCATACCTCCCAATAGTACCATTCTCTGTGAGTTATGGCGGCCAATTACATTCAAACTACCATATACTCCCACCCCAATCACACAACTCCACTTCATCTGCTTGTCTCCTCCTCACATCAGGGACACTGTTACTCTTCCCCCAAACCACCCCATGTTGTTGTATCCTGCTGACTATGCCAAGTGTTGCTGAAATGCACTCCCAGGAGAACTGTTCTCATAAGGTCCCAGTGACAAACTGAAGCACAGTTCCACCAAAATGCACTCTGAGATGCTAATGAGTTTCTTGGGCTTCCTTATAGCACATAGATGAGGGGTTACTTACAGGAATGGGCATTTCTCCCCTAACTGGCCACAGCTGGAAAGCTCTACCCAGCAGAGATCAGAGCATCCCTATAGCTGCAGTGATGGAGCACCACCCCACTCTACCCCAGTCTTCCCTGGCCTATACAGCTCAGTCCCAACTTCTGGCCCATCCCCCTGCGACCACATAAGCAGCAGCTGCCCTCACCAAGATGGACCATACCCATACCCTCTCAAACTGAGGGCCAAAATAAATCTTTGCTCAAGTTGCTTTTTATCACAATGACAAGAAGAACTATGACTATATCACCCAAGCCACCATTTTATCCTGAGTCTAAAACAAGAAGAAAGGCTCGGGAGAGTGACAAGAACACTGGGCACTGATATCAGCATGCACCAAGGTGTACTGCAATGCCATCCCCCTGAATCTAAGTGTTAACTATAATTTTTCAGCCTTCCACGATTCGGTGGCACATCAGTCTTAACCAGCGATGCTACAGGAAACTATGTATTCAAATGCAGTCAGAAGCCCCAGAAAACAGGTAAGAATTGGCAAACATCCCAGCAGACCATGTAGAGTGCCCACATGCCAGGAACTTCACCCATGGTACAGATAATCCTGATATGAATCTCTCACTATAAAAACTAGAAAGAGGATTAAATGAGGGAATGAATAAGAAGTGATTCATGAGGGACCTATATCAGAATTCCAATCTCAGCTGTACCAAGAACTTAGTAGGATGCCACTGGAGACAATAAGATTATATATAGACAAAAAGTCATACACACACACACAGCAAATTTCCCCTTTCATGTTACAGCAACATCCTAACAAATGGGAGTGAAAAAAAAATAGCGCTCATTCCCCTAAGTGGATAGGTTCTCTACTACAAAATATATACATAAAGTCAGAATTAGCACAGGCTTCCGCCAGTGAAACACATGCCTATTGGAACGGGAATTCCTGGGATAAAGAGATGGCTCTGAGGTTAAGAACACGTGCTGTTCTTCCAGAGGACCCAAGTTCAGTTCCTAGCACCCATATCAGGCAGTTTGTTATCGCCTGTAACTCCAGGCTCAAGGGGTCCGGTGCTTCTGCCTCTGTGAGCACGACACTCACATGCACATAGCCACACCCAGACACTCAATTAAAACAAATAAAAATAATTTTTAAAAAACTGGAATGTCTCACCTGGCTAGAAAAGAATAAAATTAAGTAGTCTTCCAAGCCATGCGAAGAGCTTCTGTTGCAGCTGGCCTGCCAGAAGGAGCAGGTTAGTCCACGCCTTAGGAAGCAGAGCTTTCAAACAGACTGGATCCCAGAAACCGGGGCAAGCTCACAGACAAACAGGACCCATGCCACCTCAAGGCTGGGGTCCCAAGGCCACTGACCATGCTGCTGGCTGCTGGAAAGTTCTTTGAGGAATTAGGAAACAAGGTGGGGGAAAAAAAAAGGAATCATATCTCCAAGCAACAACTGAGTTTTATTTCTGTTTAAATAATAAATACACATGAGTTAGTTTTCCAAACCCTATCTCTCATGATCTTCAGCTGGAATCTTCCAGCTCATACCTGCAGCACTGACTGTTCAACCACCTTGGAACTAGCTTTGATAGGCACAAAATAGTACCTACCGGCTACATGGACACCCAAGTCCATGATGAGGAAGAATGGAGGCTTTCCACTAACCGAGAAGCTAAGTTTTGATGGCCTTGCCTTCTAAGGTGTCGAACATGTCTTCTAAGCACTTCTGGACACAGTGGAGGAACTCCTGGGCATTGCGTCCTGAGTAGGAGGAGACATTACAGCCCATCCAGTCATCATTAACAGCATATGCAATGCCAAAGCCATCAGGGACCACAGGGGCGAAGCCACCAATGCTCACTGCTGGGCTGTTCAGAGTGCTCGTGGACAGGATGTTGTGGTTTATCCGCCCGTATGCAGGATCCAGGTACAAATCGGGTAAGGTGATCCCTCTGGCTGTTGCCAGATACCGTAGAGCAAACAAGTGTCGGTCAAAGCCCTGGCCTGTAAGAGACAAAATGGAAAGCCAAAGTCTTAGACTCTCCCCAGTGAAGAGGATAGAAGCAAAGCCCCCTACCATGGTAGGATCCATTTTCACACAAAGTGGGAGAAGGGTCTTTTCTACCCCTGCACACATGCCTCTAGCTCAACACAGGCAGGCCACTCCAGAACGCCTAAGAACTACATTCTCAGCCGAGCCTAAGGTGAGAGCATGATGCTAGAAACACTGATTTGTCACATGCTTGTAATCCCAGAACTTGGGGAGCTGAGGTAGGAGGATTGCAAGTTCAAGAATGGCATGGACAACATGGCAAAAACCATGTATTAAAAACAAACAAAAGGCCATGTGTGGTGGCACACACCTTTAACATCCCAACATTCAGGAGACAGAGGCAGGAAGATCTCTGTGAGTTCAAGGCCAGCCTGTTATACATAGCAAATTCCAGGACAGCCAGGACTGCATAGAGAGACCCTGTCCCAAAAAACAAACAAACAAGGGCTGGAGAGTTGGCCCAGTTGAGAATTTGTTGTTCTTGCAGGGGACCCAGGTTCAAGTCTCAGAATGCACATGGTGGCTCTTAACTGCCTGTAACTCCAGTTCCAGGAGATATGGTGCTCTCTTCTGACCTCCACAGACATCAGGAATGTGCATGGTGCACATGCATACATGCAGGCAAAACACTCACACATATAAAGTAATAAATCTAAGAAAATAAACAAAAAGACTGAATCAGCCAATCAGAGTCAAGATAGTAGGAGAGGTATGAAGAGAACAACGGATTTCACAACTGAAACAAAGCTCAATGGGTAAGGCCCTGGGTTCATTCCTCAACAACACACACACACACACACACACACACACACACATACCCACATACACAATACGCCCACATACATACACACATACACAATATACCCACATACACAATACACACACATATACACACATACACAAAACACCTACATATACACACATACATAATACACACAAATACACACACATAGATAATACACACACATACATACACAATACACACACATATACATATACACATATATACATACACACACATACATACACACAATACACATATACATACACACATACTGGGTTTGTTCCTCAACAACACACATACACACACACAGGGTTCATTCCTCAACAACATACATACACACACACACACACACACACACACACACACACACACACACACACACACAGGGTCCATTCCTCAACAACACACATGCATGTAGGTACATAGGGGGAAAAAACTGGGGTAAAACTCCAAGTTCCTGTGTAAAAGAATAACTGGGAGGAACAAAGTGGAAAAAGCATCTAGCCGGGGTTTTAGTCTCAGCCTTGTGTAACACTGGGCCAATGGCTTAGCTTCCTGACTTCAAAACGGAGAAGGAATAACTAGATGTTTTGGGTGCCTCTTAGTCCCAGGGCTCTGTTAAGGGCTACATAACAGGACTAGGCTATGAGATCTTCTTCAGGACCTGAATTCTTGACCTTAAAACTTTGATAGTGGGCCTGGAGAGACGGCTCAGTGGCTACAAGCACTGGCTGCTCTTCCAGACGTCCTGAGTTCAATTCCCAGCAACCACATGGTGTCTCACAACCATCTGTAATGAGATCTGGTGCCCTCTTCTGGCATGTGGGCATACATGGAGGCAGAATGTTGTATACATAATAAATAAATCTTTTTTAAAAATGTGATGAGCTTCTAATATGACCTATTTATAGAGCCAACACTGCAGCTGAGGTGAAGTAAGAGGGGCAGACTTAGAAACCCTAAACTGCCAAAAATGCATCCATGACCAGGAAGGGGCAGGAGAACAACAAAGCAAATGAGTTGTCACAACTGAAAGTGACCTGAAATGGGGAGGAAGTTCTCATATCTGCTCAGAAGCAGATTCTGATCCCTAGTGGCTGCTCTGGCTGTTCAGACCTAGCTAGGGTAGGAAAACAAACAAACCAAACACATTTTGGGAGCTGAGAAGTGGATTAAACCAAGTGATGGGTAGGGATCGGATGCGGGTGGAATATTACTGAGGCTCACGGAGGGCAACAAGACCCACAGTGTTCTCCCCACCCATGCCTCACCCATGGCTGCTTCTTTGGTCAGCTGGCCGTGGTATTTGGAGCACTCTGCCATCATGTGCTGAAGCTCGCCCACACTGTGCTTGGAGGGCTGCTTGACAAACGCCTCGGAACACCTCTTCGTGAAGACGGAGGCTGGGCGGATGGTCTCAGTGCGGCCATGCTTGAAGGCTGCGGTGCTACAGGACTCATAGGTAGCCACTGTCTGGCCGTATTGTCGCAGGAAAGCCATCTGGAAGGCCAGCTGGGCCACCGCGTCAGGGCTCAGCTTCTGTTTCTTCAAGAATTCCTTGCCACCCCTATGAAACTGAATGGAGTCAATGGTGAGGGTTTTCATGGTGGCATCAAACTTTTCCTTGGCGGTGGTGATGCCAGCCTTCAAAGCATCACTCAGCTTAAAGCTGAGTTTCTGCACAGACACAGAGGAGTTGGTGGCGGCTGGCTGGCTCCGGGGGGTGATGGCAGGGGTCTGAGTGCTGTCTTTGAACACTTCGTTGAAAAACCGAAGCATCGCTACACCATCCCCCCACGCATGCTCAAAGTTGATCGCGGCAGTGCCATCCTTGGCTACAATGAGGTTAAAGGACTTATCAAACCAGCGGTTTGTGCCATCACCATGCAGCATGGTGTGAGACAAATGGGTAATGTCCTTCACCAGAAAGTCATCTAGGCAGAGGCAGAACACAGCAGAGTCCACTTTCTTCAGAGTTTCCTCGTTGCCACCATGCACCAGCTTCTGTCTGAGCTCTGCCCAGACATCTCGGTTCTCACTGGTCAGATACGCCAGGGGGAACTCGGGCACAGGGCTGTTGTCTGAGAGAATGTATTTTAGATGTGCCTGAATTTCTGAGGGGCTCACAATGTTCCCATCTTGATCGAGGACATCAAAGACATAGAAATTTCCTTTTCTTAGGACCAGGAGGTGTCTGGCCTTGGCATCAGTAAAGAGTTCATCACGGCTGGGTTTGGGTAAACGAGTTGAATTGAAAAGCCGAAAATACTGGGACATATCCAAGGGATATGCATTGACCAGGTAGGCTCCATACCAGGACAGGGAGGAAGGAACAAAACGTATGAGTCTTTTGAAGGTATTGGTGTCACTTTTGGCAGGGTTCAAGTGGAATACTTCTGGCTCTAAAAGGCCAGCCCGAAGTGTCTTCAGAAACCGGACAGCAGACACAGTCATGTTGGTTGCCCGGGTGAGCTGGTCATTATACTCAGACTTCGGGTCCGGATTGAAGGCCATAAATGGATTAAAGTTTAAAACAACAGAGTCTCGTGCAGTTAAATACATATCAAACCAGGGGCCTAAAAAAAGAGAAAACATAAAAGGCTAAGGCAATCCCCAAAAATAAAATTTAAGAAAGAAAAGAATTCCAGCTCAGGCAGAGAAAACAACATCAACTTCAAGCAGGCGACTGTATTTGGTTACACAACAATGCATGAAAGATTAGCAGGATCTCACAACACAAGGTCTTAGGCATCGGATTCTGTCACTTTCCATAATGGTCTGAGGTTCACCCAGGCTGTAGTTGCATTGGTTCTTCTCCTTTTACTACTGAGTAACGCTCCATCATATGGCTATGGCACCTCCTGCTTAACCAGTCCTCAGTTAACCAACATCTGGATGCTTTTCATCACTTTGTTAAGCATGCTATTCCTATGAACTTTTATAATCAAGTTTTGTGGGGACATATGTTCTCATTTCTTTTTTAATAATTTATTTAATTTTATTTTATGTGCATCGATGTGAAGGTATCAGGTCCCCTGGAACTGAAGTAACAGACAGTAGTGAGCTGCCATGTGGGTGCTGGGAACAGAACCTGGGTCCTCTGGAAAAGCAGCCAGTGCTCTTAGCTGCTGAGCCATCTCTTCGGCCCCTTGCTTTCATTTCTTTTAAGGAAATACATAAGCTAGGTAAGGCTCTGCTAAGCCTTTTTAATTTCTTATTTTATTTTACTTTTAATTTTTTTGAGATAGGGTCTCTCTACATAGCCCTAGCTGTTCTGGAATTCACTATGTAGAACAGGCTGGCCTTGAATTTACAGAGATCCACCTGCCTTTGCCTCCCAAGTGCTGGGATTAAAGGTGTGTACAACCATGCCTGACTTTTTTGAGGAATACCCACGAGCCCTACGTGAGAGCTACAATTCCCACATCCTCAAAGCAACTGTTGCCTGGGCACACGCCTTTAATCCTAGCATGTGGGAGGCAGAAGCAGGTGAATCTCTTCAAGTTCAAGGCCAGCCTGCTCTACAGAGCTAGTTCCAGGACAGCCAGGGTTACACAAAGAAACCTGTTTAAAACAAAACAAAACAAAAAAGACAAAAACCAAACAAACAAACAAAAAAAAAAACCACAAAAAACCAACTGTTATTCTGTGTGTATCTTTTTTATGGACCTAGACAGGGTCTCACTCTTGCCATGGCTGTCTCAAATATGCAATTCTTCAGCCTTCTGGGTAGTTAGTATTACAAAAACTCAAACAAACCAACATTAAGGTCAAGAGAACGAGGAAAGACAGGCTGAAAGGGTGTCTAGACATCTGGAAATGCCCCAAACAGACTGGCAAGACAAGAACGAGTCCAGTTTACGCAGCAGGCCTTCCGGAGTACCTGGCTGAAATGCTGCCCTTACATCTTTGCCAGCCACACGGTGACTCCCTCCTCACTCTTGCAGAATACAGACTTTGCTCTCTCCATAGAGATAAGCTGGGCGGCACAAAACTGAGCTCACAGATCTCCCTAGGCAATCTAGTCAGGCAGGGCCACTAGAGGCACCCAAGGCAACAGCTGAACCACAAAACAGTACAGTACAGTCTAAAACTGACCAGCCCCACCCTCCCCCAGAGAACAGCTCACTCATCTGTGAGACAATAAGGAATAGTGGTGCAGCATCTAAAGATAGAGGCAAACAAAAGGGGAAATGAACTTGGAGGAAAGAGACTATGATAAGGGTAGAAAACTTTTAAAAAATTCTGAAAATAAACTTTAAAAAAGAAATCTTCACCAAGGACTTAGTAAGGCCACCTGCTGCCAAACTTGATGACCTGCATGGACCCATGCTGTAGGAGAGGACCGACTCCTGCAAGCTGTCCTATGGCATCTGGATGTGGATGTGCACACATATGCAAGGTAACTATTAAAATGTTTTTTAAAAATACTAACCAAAAAGAATTGGTGGAGCAGAGGCGAGAAGTGGAGAGCAGAGAGGAAATAGAAATTCAATAGAAAAGTTGAAAGATAAAATAAACTTGCAAGACAGTAGAACAAAACAATAAGAGATAAAAAATATGAGAGAAATAAGAAAAGGAGAGAATCAGGCTCAGAACATGTACCTCCAAATCAGCACAGAAAGAGGGGGAAAAACAGAAAGAGGTTTTTTTGTTTTGTTTTTTGTTTTTTGTTTTTTTTGGTTTTTCGAGACAGGGTTTCTCTGTAGCTTTGGAGCCTGTCCTGGAACTAGCTCTTGTAGACCAGGCTGGTCTCGAACTCACAGAGATCCGCCTGCCTCTGCCTCCCGAGTGCTGGGATTAAAGGCGTATGCCACCACTGCCCGGCCAGAAAGAGGCTTTAAATAGAAGAGAAAAAAATGAAATATAGAAAACAACATACTATCCCCAAACAGAAGAACTTGAATTTCCATAAGAGGTTTCAGTCAGTGACACAGCAAAAATGAGTAGGAATAGACATATAACAAATACATTATATGAAATTTCAGAACACTGGGGACAAAAAAAAAAATTCTAGGAACTTCCAGAGACACAGAAGAAAAACAGCCAAAGGCTCAAGCTCTGAATAGCATCAGACTTATTAACAGCAACAACGGAAGCTAAAAGACAGTGGAAAATAGCTTTCAAAATCCCGTCATTTCCAACCCAGCCAAAGCGTGTCCATCAGTCAAGCATTCTGGCAGCTCTAAGACTTTGCTTTCTGTGTTCTGGTCCCAGAAGGCAAAGTGCTCGAAAACAGTGAAAGAAAAACCAAGAAAGGAAAATATGAAGTCCAAGAGACCAGAGTTCCAACATGAGAAAAGACTGCAGAGATGTCACAGCTGATGGTAAAGATAAAATAAAAATATAAACAAAAAATGAAAAAGAGGCTTAGAGAGCAGCTTAACCACAGACCAAGAGTTCACAGATCTGATGGAACAATCTAGAAGTCCAGGAACAGACTCCAATAAGATTAAAGTAGCCAGGTAAAGGTGGTTGGCGCACACCTTTAATCCCAGCATTTGGGAGGCAGAGGCAGGTGGTTCTCTTTGAACTGGAGGCCAGCCTCATCTACAGGAACAAGTTCCAGAACAGCCAGAACTACACATAGAGAAACCCTGTCTCAAAAAACAAACAACAACAACAACAACAACAACAAAAAGAAGATTAAAGTTAATAGAAAGTGAGGGTGCTCTCATGCACACAGAAGACATTCTGACAGCTTGGGAGGAGTCAAGAGATAAATGAAGCATACAGAAAACTAAACACGCCTTTAATCCCAGCTCTCAGGAGGCAGAGGCAAGCAGATCTCTGTGAGCTCAAGGCTAGCCTGGTCTACAGAGCTAGTTCCAGGACAGTCAGGGATACACAGAGAAACCCTGTTTTGAAAAACCAAAACAAAAAGAAAAAAGGGAAAAAATAAAGGAAAAGGAAAGAAAGAAAACTAAAGTATGAGATCGTTATTAACCAGAGAAATGAGAAGTTGGTAAAGGAAAAACAATCCTAGTGGGCCACATGACTCAGACAACAACAGCATGCACAGGATTATGCCAATAGGAACAAAGATACAGAGTTGACCAAAATTGTAACTATATTGTGCAGATGAGGGTAAGGGAGTACGTGTGTGTAAAATGATTGCTGGAGTCTAACCTTTGTTAATGGGATGTCAAGAAACAGCCTAAAATGAAATAAAAGGGAGTAATATAAGTGTATAATTTAGACATACAAGGATCTGAATAATTAAAGCTAGATATGTTGATATCCAGTCCTCAGGAGGCAGAAACAGGGGATCATAAATCCAAGGTCAGCTTGGGCTACATCCTGTGTCAATAAATAAATCAATAGTCAAGTGAAAAGTAATAAATTAGAGGGAGTCAGGCAGGTGCTGTTTATCCCAACAAGTCTGATAGCACAATCTGATTTTTAAAAAAAAAAACTGTATATGCACGTGAATCTGCATTCGTATGTGTGCACCATACGTGTGCAGGAACCCAAGGAGGCCAGAAGAAGGGGTTAGATCCCCGGGACTAGGGCTATGGGTAGTTGTGAGCTGCCTCACATGGGTAATGATAACCAAACCCAGTTCCTGTACCAGAGCAGTGAGAGCTCATAACTGCTAAGTCGTCTCTCTAGCCTCCTATTTGGTTCTTCAAACTGTGTATGTATAAAAGATAAATTATAAACTATGGGCCAAGAAAACTGCTCAGTGGGTAAAAGAGCTTGCTCTCAAGCCTGGCAACCTAAATGGCCCTAGGTGCCCACATGGTAGGAGGACAGATTTTGCTTCTGGAATCTGTCGTCTCACCTCCACAGGCATGCTGGGGCACACAAACCCTCGCCAAAAATAAACAAATGTATAATTTTTAAGAAACTATATTATTATAGGTAGAGTTGCAATCCCAGCTACTCAAAGCAGAGGCCAACCTGGATTACAAAAAGAATTACAACCTGAATTTCAAAAACAATAAAAATCTCTTTCTTTTTCTTTGTTTTTTTTTCTTTTCTTTTTATGTGTGCGTGTGTGTGTGTGTGTGTTTGTGTGTGTGTGTGCGTGTGTAACCCTGGCTGTCCTGGAACTAGCTCTGTAGATCAGACCCACCTTGAACTCACTTGCCTCTGCCTCCCAAGTGCGGGAATTAAAGACATGCACTACTACCACCCAGCCAATCAAACATTTTTTAATTAAAAAAAAACACCTAAATTTTAAAAACCTGTAAGAAGAGGGGTGGACACCACTAACTCTAGATGGAAGACAAAGAGAACTGAGTTTCATAGACCAGCCTGTACCACAAAGGAAGTGTCCACCAGTAACAAAATGTAATGAACAAGAACAACACGGCTGAAGAGTGCCGGCTGGGATCCAGGTGCAGGCAGGTTGGCTGAAGCATGATTTGCATCAGAGAGGCACTGAGATGAGGCTTTGGAGGACAGTTAGACCAGGGAAGGAACAGAATGACCCTCATGACAACAGGACTGACTCTCATCGTTTTTAGGGCGAAGAACCAATTAAGTTCTGTCTCAACCCTCTGTACAGCGAAGACAAGGCGCTGGTCTTGAGCATGGATGCCAGCCAGCACCATCTTAACCTCACACAGAGCCTCCGTCCACATACTTCAGGAAGGGGAGGAGCTGAGAAGACGGCTCTGCGGACAGATGGAGCCCCGCCCCCGACCCACCTGAGATGTAGCTGGTGTGCTTATTCTGCTTGTCCTGGGTAAGCAGATGCTCATGCAGTTCCTTCCCGATGCCGTTCTCAAAACTCTTACAGAATTCTTCTGTTTTCCTACAATGTTCAAGAAAAGAGATAAAACCAGTGGGGAATACATGATTTTCGGGTTCCTGGCCAGGAATTCACACTCTGGGTCCCCAACAGAATATCCCAGAACCTGGGAATAGATCAGGAAGTATCTGAGGAGAACACAAATCAGCCCGAGGTGAACACACCCACGGAACTGAGATCAAAAGTGAAGGACACTAGCCCTCTCCAGCACATGGCTCTGGGAGGCCTTGTCCTTCTCCCCCATTCTCTCTGCCTTGCTGAGAACCCTTAGATTACATTCCTAAAGCTAGACCCCAAGGTCTATTCCCTAATTTAGCCACTTCCTTCTCCTGAGGCTGACCACCAAGGTCCAGCTATCCAAGTATTGAAGTCCAGTTATTAAAAGCCTTCTTTGGCTCACCTAATTAACATGCCCAGTTAAAATTAAACATCACACCCTAACACGGGTTTCCTCTTTTACCTGTATAAACCGCCATTTTCTTATGTGCTACATCTGTCTCCTCTCTATCCAGAGGCAGTCCTTTGTCCCTCTGCCCCCTCTCCCTTGTCCCCTTCCCCTTCTCCCTTAATCTCTATCTCCTGTCTTGGTCTCTTATTCCCTGCCCTTTGTCCTTCTGGGGCAAATAAATCTCCTTGGTGCTAAGAACTTGGCTTGGGGGTCCTGAACTGATACTTTCCTTTCAAAATGTACCTCCCAAAGCCACCTGTCCACGAGGAGGTGGTGTGGCATGGAGAAAAGCTTTGGGGTCAGAAGGAGCCAAGTTTGAACCCTAGCTTTACCACATTCAAACTGGGTGACTTTAGACAAGTTACCTAATCTCTCCAGGTCTCAGTTTCTACCGGTAAAAGAGAGATAATATTGCCATCTCAAAGGACTTAAAAGCCATAGAGCTTAGGACTTAGGATAGAGGAAAACATGATGCAGTAACTGGAAGCCACGTTAAGAGGAATTGTAGGCGATGATTTCAAAGCAGAGGCTAGACTATGAACAATTCATCCGTTTCTTTCATTGTGCAGTCAAGGGCTCTGTGACTCTAAAGATAATACCAATAATCTTGGAAAATTCCCAGTGTGGGAAACAGTACCGACTACACTAGGCTACAAGGCTTTGCTGCGATCCACATTCTAACAATACCTAAGGTTCACTTCAGAGTCCATGCCATGCTGGTTTCCTAAGAACACTCTAACAATGGGATTTTACCACACGTGTTGGGGCATGCCTTTGATATCAGCACTCTGGAGGCAGAGGCAGACAGACCTCTGTGAGTTCAAGACCAGCTTGGTCTACACAGTGAGTTCAGGACAGCCAGGGCTATGTACAAAGACAAACAGAAAACCCCAGGGTTTTATTCTCTGAGAATCCTGGAGGCTGGAAGCACAAAACCAAGGTGTCAACAAGATGGTGTTCTCTCTGCAGAGCACAGAATAGAATCTGTTCCATGCCCTTCTCTTGGCTTCTGGTGTGGGGAACAATCCTTGCTGCTCTTGGCTTGTGGACACAGCACTCCAGTCTCTGCCTAAGTCCTTCACGGCTGTCACTGGTTCTCCTCTGTGCTGGATTAGAGACTTATCCCATCCCAGAAGAAACTCATCTAAACTAATTACATCTTCAACAAACTGATCTCCATGTAAGTTTACATTCTGAGATTCTAAAAGGGTAGGCTTGGGGCGCAGTAAACATCTTCAGCAAGCAGGCTCTGGTCCACCATGTAATCTTTTATGGACCTTCCTCCCCAGCACACAGGCCTCTTGGATATGATCAGTGCCTGCCAGCCAGCCTGGCAGACATGCCTTCCAAGATAAAGCACAAACATGCCACCTCCTGCTGAGTCTAGTTAGAGGGGCTCTCACTGCAGCTTGCTTAGTCCTTTGTGAATGAAGCCCCAGTTCCTGAACTTGCAAATATACAATTCAGGTTCTAGGTTCTGGAGGCCCTGTCAGGTCACAGAGGTCCCTTGAAGTTTGGTCTGTGACCACTACTTGCTAGCCTCCCTTGAATGATGCCTGCTAGCAATGGCTCCCGGGATTCTCAGTGTTTACCTGAACTGGCTGTCATCCAGGAGAGGCTTCTGTGCACTGAGGTATCTCCTCATGGTGTCTTCAAGTTTGGGAATGGGCAGCCTGGGGGGAAAGCAAGGTCAGTGTGAGGCTCACAGTACGGGAAGACACCAAGAAGCGTTACAAGCCAACTAGGGAAGCAGTTACCAAGAAATTTATTCCCCTTAAAAACAAACAAACAAACAAACAAAAACAAAAAACCAAAAGGAAAAGGCAGTAGTAAGAAGACAGAACTGGTGGATGGGCTGGGACACAGGTCAGCGGTCGAGCACTTCCCTAGCAAGCATGAGGTCCTAAGATATCCCAGCACCACAGTAAATACCTGAGTAATAACAGAACTGATGCGTTTACTACTGCATCAACGGTCAAGTCTATTCTAAGTATTGTAAAATATTTTAATGATAATAACAGATGCAAAATGGGAAAAGAGGCTATCCCAAGCATTCCTGTTTTTTGGGCCACGGCTATAGTAACTGCTAACACTGTAGAGCACTAAGGCCTACCCTTTGACTGAACATACATTCCCTACCACTCAGGATGCAAAGAAAAAAAGAAAGCTTTACTTGTAAAACATTCTTGTGCATTTTACAAGAGAGAATTAAAAGAGAAAAACAAAGCTGGGCATGTTTTTAATCCCAGCACCTGGGAGGCAGAGGCAGGCAGGTCTTTGAGTTCAAGGCCAGCCTAGACTATATACAGAATTCTAGGACAGCCAGGGCTACACAGAGAATCCCTATCTCAGTCCAGTATGGAGGCCACATACGTCGAAAGGTAGAAACTGACCACTACGCCATGCCCAGCACCGGCATCCAGTCAGGAATCACCATGTGCTCAAACAGCAGCACGGGAGCCCTCTGCTGCCTTACTCGCTAGCAGTCCATTCTCCAGTTGTGGCCATCATGGTGAGGATACTGGTCCAACGGTGGAATGAAGAGCAGACAGCACGGCCTCTTCTCTCCCATTTTAATAGTTTTATTGAAAAATACAGACCCTAGTATTAACACAATAATAGCTTACTTTACTTCTACCAAGATGAAATTAACAGTTATGTTTATATATAAAATACTGAACTGTATCAGTCATTCAGGAAAACTGAACCATTATCCATTAAGCATAGCTCGATTTATGATGTATTACACTGCATTCAATTATTTTTGAATGCATGTTTACCTACAACTTGATAACAAAAGTGAATACAAATTATTATAGCCATTATGAATTTAGATACTCCAAGTAACCATTCAGGACACATTAGCCCCAGTGACCCCCTTTCATGCATTGACTTCTACAGGAAGTTCCAAATACCACCTCAACTGCTCATAGCTACAAAATGTACTACTTATATTACTTAGGCTTTAATACCAAGGGTATTAAGGAAAGCTTTTCCTTCTTTTTAAGGAAAATCCTACATCAGAGACAGCAGTGATTTCTTAAAAATCCTTAATAAAAACTTCTGAATGATCAATTCCAGCCTGACTGAACTTTCTTCAGTGCAATAAGGACATTTTCAGAGTAATGACTTTATTTTGAGTTGCTAATTGCATAATATAGGAGCTTTTTGTTGCTGTGACGAAAGTCCTACGCAAAATAAATTAGAGGAAGAGAGACTTGTTTGGGCTCGCTCCAGGAAAGCTCCCGGAATGGACCCTGACTTGGAACACCTGCTGGTTTCTGCACTGAATGAACACTCCTGCCAGGGCCAGTCCAGCCGCCAGCATTGTGTCGATGAGTATGAAGTCACCAACATGGTTATGCTATCTTAGAGAGAAGGCCCTTTCCACTTGGAATTCTTCCTGTAGAATTTCTTCCCTGATCACTACTGGTACATGGGCCAACACAGGGAAGGCTTTTGATAAGCTTATGTTGGATGAATTAGCTTATTACTTTCTCTTCCACCCAGCCTTAGTATGTTTTGTGCTGTTACAGCAATACAAGGTGATGTGATGTCATTTACAAAGAGAAACTTCTCATGCTCTAGAGGCTGTGGAGTCTGAGAAGGCTTGACTTTTCTTATTATTTAGAGTCAGGATCTCACCATATAGCCCTAGGTGACCTAGAACTCACAGAGATCCACCTGCCTCTGCCTCCCAAGTGCTGAGATTAAAGGTGTGGGCCACTGCACCTGGCAGACAACTAGACTCTTGAAGGTCATCTGCATGACAGAAGGTAGCAACACAGGGTCCACAAAAGGCTAACCTTGCTTCATTGCTGTTTTGGGGACAAGGTCAAGCTATAAAACTCTGGTCAGCCTAGAACTCATGGACAACCCTCCTGCCTTCTTCTCCCAAGTGCTGAGGTTACAGAGCTGAGCCACCATGACAGTTCAAAGGGTATTATAACAAAGTTAGTCTCTCAAGTGGGAAGTACACTTGAACGCATTGGCACAGGGAACCACTTCCTAAATAGAACCCCAGCAGCACAGACACTGAGAGAAACAGTTAATAAATGGGACCTCCTGAAAGTGAAAAGCTTCTGTAAAGCAAAGGACACGGTCAACAAGACAAAACGACAGCCTACAGAATGGGAAAAGATCTTCACTAACCCCACATCAGACAGAGGTCTGATCTCTAAAATATTCAAGGAACTCAAGAAATTGGACAACAAAAGAACAAATAATCCAATAAAAAATGGAGTACAGACCTAAACAGAGAACTTTCAACAGAGGAATCTAAAATGGCTGAAAGATACTTAAGGAGATGTTCAACATCCTTAGTCATCAGAGAAATGCAAATCAAAACAACTCTGAGATTCCATCTTACACCTGTAAGAATGGCCAAAATCAAAAACACTGATGACAACTTATGCTGGAGAGGTTGTGGGGAAAAGGGAACACTTCTGCACTGCTGGTGGGAATGCAAGCTGGTACAACCCTTTTGGATGTCAGTGTGGCAATTTCTCAAAAAATTAGGAAACAACCTTCCTCAAGACCCAATAATACCACTTTTGGGTATATATCCAAAGGATGCTCAATCGTGCCACAAAGACATTTGCTCAACTATGTTCATAGCAGCTTTGCTTGTCATAGCCAGAACCTGGAAACAACCTAAATGCCCCTCGATCGAAGAATGGATTAAAAAAAAATGTGGTACATTTACACAACGGAGTACTACACAGCAGAAAAAAATAACGACAGCTTGAATTTTGCAGGAAAATGGATGGAGCTAGAAAACATTATTTTGAGTGAGGTAACCCAGACACAGAAAGACAATTATCACATGTACTCACTCATAGGTGGTTTTTAAACATAAAGCAAAGAAAACCAGCCTACAAAGCACAATCCCAGAGAACTTAGACAACAATTCGGACACTAAGAGAGACTTACATAGATATAATCTACATGGAAAGTAGAAAGTATAAAAAGACAAGATCTCCTGAGTAAATTGGGAGCATTAGGGACCTTGGGGGAGGGTTGAAGGAGGGAAGGGAGTGGCAGGGAAGGGAGCAGAGAAAAATGTAGAGCTCAATAAATATCATGAAAAAAAAAAAACAACCAAACAAAGTTACTCTCTCAAGAATAGCCTCCTCCCAGAAGAAGAACCCACTCTCTTGGATTTACCTCTATCAAATTTAGTGGCAGGAGCCAGCAAGAGAGCTCAGTGAGTAAAGGCATCTACTGCCAAGCCTAATGACCTGGATTTGATCCTCGGGGACTTGCAATTTGTCCTCTGACCTCCACATAACCACCACAGCACAGGAATGGCCATGTAACACATGCGCGCACTTGTGTTCACACACACAAGTAAGTAGTTTTGTTTTGTTTTTTTTGTTGTTTTTTTTTTTTTTAGTTTAGTGGCAGTTCTTACTTATTTTTCTCCTCACCAGACTGTGAGACCATTAGTGGATGCTTGAAATTGTTATCATATAGAAGATACAGTTAAAAACTCTGTCCCCTTGCCAGGAGGTGGTGGCACACGCCTTTAATCCCAGTACTCGGAAGGCAGAGGCAGGCGGATCTCTGTGAGTTTGAGACAGCCTGGTCTACAAGAGCTAGTTCCAGGACAGGCTCCAAAGCGACAGAGAAACCCTGTCTCAAAAAAACAAAAATAAAATAAAATAAAATAAAAAAATAAAAAATAAAAAAGTAAAAACTCTGTCCCCTAATCCCATGGGTTTTGACATCCTCTATCTTTCTCCCCCATCTCCCCTCACCCTAAACATTTGTGTCTTCTCTGGACTGTATATATTCCAACAGTTTATTACTCTAACTGGACCATTCCAGCCTTTACAGATTCCTCCAAGCAGGAAGTAAGATTGAAACCGAGAGCAGCATGGTCTTGGCAACTGTGTTTATTCTCTTTAGATATAGTATGGCGTGCTGGAAAACGTGCGAATGTTGACAGTCGACAATCCTGATTTCGAGCTTTAAGTCACCCTCCAGAAGGACAATCAAGGGTCACAGTGGGTGTCAGGCAGGAAGGGATGTGTCGAATTAATGGCAGGGTTTGAGGGGAAAGGATGATGAAATGAATTTGACAGTGGTAATGGCTGTGCAATGCTATGAATATGCCAAAAATTATATACTTGGAAACAGTGAATTCTGGGCTGGCAAGATGACTCAATCAAGAAAGTGCTTGCTTAACAAGCATGAGGACCTGAGTTTGAGCCCCCAGAACCCACTTTTTTTTCTTTCCAATATAGGGTTTCTCTGTGTAATATCCCTGGTTGTCTTGGAACTCGCTTTGTAGACCAGACTGGCCTCGAATGCACAGTGATCCAACTGCCTCTGCCTCCCAAGTGTTGTGATTAAAGGCATGGGCTACCATTGCCTGGCTCAGGACCCTCTTTTTAAAAAAAAAACCAAGTGTGGTAGTATAGGTGCAATCCCAGCACTAGATTAGCTAGAGATGGGGGATGCTTGGGGCTAGCAAACCAGCCAGCCCAGACTACTATCTCATGTAATGACTGCTGTTGTGGGGTGGTTTGTTTTATTTTGTTTTTATTTTTGTTTTTCAAAACAGGGTTTCTCTGTGTATCTTTGGAGCCTGTCCTGGAACTTGCTCTGTAAACCAGGCTGGCCTCACACTCACAGAGATCCATCTGCCTCTGCCTCTGGAGTCCTGGGATTAAAGGCGTGTGCCACCACCGCCCAGCTCATAATGACTGTTTTTAATTGTCAGCTTGACACATTCTAGAGTCACAAGAGAGTAATTTCAATGAGGAACTCTCTGAGTTGGGCAGGCCTTCAGGCATGCCTGTGAGGAATTTTCTTAGTCTGGTTAAGTGAGGTGGGAAGACCCACCCTGAGTGTGGATTTACGGCCTCCTGAAAGAGGTTTGGGTGTAAGCTATGTCTCACTGCTGGCTGCCTCTCTGCAGCCCTGAGGAGGAAACCTGCCTGAGAATGAAGTAACACAAACGAAGAGGTCAGCAAGAAGGCAAAACAGCATCATGTGGATCCTTGAAGTCTGTGTGAGCTCATAGATCTCGGGTTACTTGAGCCAGTTTAACTGGACTTTCCGCGGCATGTACAAAGACCCTTATTATAACAATTTTCTTTTTTTTTTTTTTAACAATCTCACAGCATTTATTGTCACCTGATAATAACATAAGGGCCACTAAAACATGAATAAATGTTCTGGACTGTGCTCCCAACAGAAGACACCTTTAAAACACTGCACTTCCTCTTCAACGTCTCAAGTTCCTGATGGTCTCTAATTGGAAACACTTTGGAGCAGAGTAATATTATCTCCTTTCAGCATGATCCGACCCAATTGTTTCCTTGACTTTGTTTTAGAGTGAATCTCTTCTGCATCATCTAATACGAGGTTCATGTACTCATCAAAGCCAATAATACAACCTTCTATCCGCATATTCACTTGCTCATACAGCCAGACCTGAATCCGAGACCTGTTTTGCAAGTATCTGAAGATGAAGTTGATGGGCTGCACCATCACTTTCTGCACCTTCTAGCCCTGGCTGCGGTACGCCATGGTGGAAGTCACAAAGACCGCACGAGCAGGAAGAACAATTTTCTTTTTAAAGAGTGTTCACCAACCATTCTTCCAGTAACAAGATCAAGATGGAGAGCACTTTGGTCTGTAGGTACCACCCTGGTTTCCTCCACATTGCACCAGAAACACCAGAAGTGGCTGCCAATGCACAGCAGTTCCTTTGGCTCCTGTGGGTGATTCACCAGGCCTCAGAAGAGGTAAAGCCAGGGCCTGGAGAGATACTCGCAGCAATTTAAGCAACGTGTGTTTTCCTGTTCCACCCTAGTCCCCTAATAAAAGCGAAGGGAAAATGCTAAGGAGATTTACCTCCTGGGTAAGCTACCAAGTCACCTGCTCTCAAAAACCTAGTCTGCCTCCCAAGAGCGGGGATGTTGTTGACATTCTTCCTACAGGAACACAGCTATAAGGCCTTCCCTGACTACAGGACCTAGTTATAGCTGGCATAGTGTTCTCAAGAGTCATTTGGGAGTAAAGTTTTCTGGACGTCAAGAAGACTGGCCTGAAAGACATGCCTTTGGGGCTCACAAATTATTTTCTACCGGTTATCCTATTGGCCAGGTAAACCCTGCCTCTCTTGCCTCTCTGCCCATCATGTGCTGCACACCTGCTGTCACTGGAGGTGGTGAAAAGAAAAGCAACAGGAAACTGGCATTTGTTATGCATCAACTGTAGATCTGACACAGGCAGTTGGGAGCCGCGGATGTGGGTGCTGGGAGTAGAACTCGGGTCCTCTGGGAGAGCAGCATGCACTCTTAACCACTGAGCATAAGTTACAGACATCTTAGTATATACAGAAGCAACAAAACCCACACCACTTGGAAAAAAAAACAAGCAAACGATAATTCAAGGGCTCCTGCTAGAAAGAGTCCAAGGTGTATGTGGCTAAAGGAAGCAGTGACAAGAGGAACAGAATGGGGAGTGACAATGATTTCCTCCCCATCCCTGGCATCGTATCTCAAGGACCTCCTAACAGTCCAAAGACCTGTGTGTTGCCATTCACCTCACAGATGACTGTGCAAAACTATAGCTCTAGTGGCAGTTACAGAATCTGAAACAAAGTTCCACCAGAGGTCAAGGTCAGGGTTCCTTGCCAAGTGTGTGACATCAATATGAGTGTCAAAGAGAATGTATTTTACTAGTCCAGAATTGCTGACACAGAGAGCATCTCCTCTAACTCCACTCTAGATGGGGCACCAGGAAGTCTGGCTCCTTGCTCCATGGAGGGTGGGGCAGTACAGTAATGTGTTCTTTTGATTTTTGTGGGTTTTTTTTTTCAATAAAGGTTCTCACTATGTACCTCTGGCTGTCCTAGAATTCCCTATATAGATCAGGCTGGCCTTGAGCTCAGCCTGCCTCCACCTTCTGAGTGCTGGGATTAAAGGCACTGTCCACTACACCTGACTAGTAACACTTCCAGGACCTTACAGACGTTTGCGCTGTGGACAGAACTAAATTATCTTGAACATTCCTAACAGTTTTCCAACTCCAATCTGCCAACAATCCATCTGATCTTAAACCTGGATGAGGCTCAGGCCTCAGAGTCAGAACCATCTGACTCAGCCAATGAACACCTGCCCTCCCGAGTCCTCACCTTTCCCCTACATACTGGTGTGGTGCACACAGGCTGGTCAAGAGAGGCCAGGCCACAACCCTCAGCCCACAATGGAAAAGACCCTTTTCTTTCCCCCAGCCTCCTGCTGAGTTCAGATACCCTCCCTGCAGTTTGCTGTACACATTTGCACACTGCACGCTCTGCTGAGACAGCGCGGTGGGCAGATGACACTGGGGGTAAATAACTGCTGGATGTGGGGGAGAACACAAACCCCACAGGGGGGGATAATACCTTGGTACAATGCTTGCCTTTTCCTGGATGGAGCAGGAAGCCCTGACCTCCAGCTCCTGGACAGGCGGACCCCTAGCACCTGGGCCAGAAGAACAGTGAGAAGGGATTTTGAGGCTTGGTTTGGGAAATAAACAGTGAGTGCAAAGAAGACAGTTTAGGTTTGGCTTAGAGTGAAGGCAATTCCTATTACTGGAGTAGATCTGGCAACCCAGATCAAAGCTGAGAGATCAAAGAGGAAACTCAACGCCAGATTTAAGAAAGTACAGACTATGGGACTGTTTTGATAGGTCAGGCAGTCTGGATGAGGTGTTGGGAACCACCCAAAGGGTGCCGAGGAAGGGTCCGTGGGGATGAAAAGTTTCTAGGTTAGGGCTGACCTTAGAAGTTAAGATGGGGAGTGGAAATTGATAAAGGTATGCTTGCAACTGATGGAGCACTTACAGAGCAGGGTATTGGAAGAGGAGTGGGCTGAGAGGTCTCCACTAGGGGCAAAGAAGGCGAATAGTGGAAACTGACCTGAGGGTGACCAGTGTTAGGAATTAGCTACCCG